>VZRL01002953.1:27081-48159 GCA_013397895.1 Origma solitaria | reverse complement strand
GGACAAGGCGTGGAGGGACAGGAGGCAGGGAATGGCTTCCTCCTGGAAAACTGGAATTTTGATGGGATTTTTGGGAAGAAATTAATGGGGAGGGGCTGGGCTGGAATTCCCAGAGCAGCTGTGGAATCCCTGGCAGTGTCCAAGGCCAGGCTGAATGGACTCAGATCCACCTGGGACAATGTGAGGTGTCCCTCGGGAACTCAAATCACCTTCAACGTCCCTCCCATCCCAAACCATTCCATGATTCTTCTCCTTATGGAAGTTTCCGAAATCGATTTGTTTTATTTTTCTCTTTAAAGCTTTCTTTTTTTTCTAGTTCATAACCCAAAGAAGCCTCGGCTGCAGCTCCCCCAAAGGACCCCAGCTACACATCCAGCTTTGTGATTCAGCTTCACAGGAAATCTGCCCAAGTCATCCATGGAAAAATCCCAGGAAAACCCAACAATTCCAGCCCTGTTTGCGCAGAGGTCAAAACAGGGACAAATGCTGAACTGGTAAAACAATCCAATCCTGGCGGGAATAGTAATTAATGCACGGGGTGGTGGGGGGGGGTTAAAATTAATTAATCAGAGATGGTAAGGAGGGAATTTTAAAGGATAGGGATGGGAATTCCTGAATTCCAGGGATTTTTCAGCTTGTGGTGATGTCATTCCCCAAGGGATCTTAGGCAAGTGGAAAATAGGAGCCAACGCTCCCATGGTCAAACCCTACAAACCAGCTGGGATCCACTGGATGAAAATGCCATCTCGTCCCAAAAATTTAAGGTCCCTCTGGCCCAAACCACCTGGGATTTGATGAAACTCGGGACAAAATCCCCCCAAAAAATCCCCACGGAATTTTAAAGCACAACTGTGACCTTGGGGAGAGAGGTTGGAGGATGAAAATCAGGGAGAATAATTGCTAAAATAATTAATTACTGGGTAATTAATGAAAGAAAGGAAAAAGCACGAGGCAGGTACCTGTTGGAGGAGTGAGCCTCAGGGTTCCACTCGGGGTACCTGTCAATGACAATGGATGAATGTCAGTGGAAAAGCCGAATCTCCTACCCAGATGGAATTTTTTCCTGGTTTTTCTGCATTCTAGAAGCACCAAATTTTGATTAATTTTTACCCTGATGGGTTAAAGCCAATTTAGTTTGTGCCTGGGTACAAAAATCCTAGTGCATCACAGGAAACACTTCGGACACTAAGAACAGGAATTCCTTGGGAAGCTGTGGCTGCCCCATCCCTGGGAGTGTCCAAGGCCAGGCTGGATGGGAATTGGAGCAACCTGGGACAGGTGAGGTGTTCCTGGTGGGAATCCAGGATTCCCATGGAGATACTCTGAGAGCTGGGAATGTTCCCTGGAGAAGGGAAGGACCCAGGGAGAGCTGCGAGCCCCTGGCAGGGCCTGAACAGCTCCAGGAGAGCTGCAGAGGGACTGGGGACAAGGCGTGGAGGGACAGGAGGCAGGGAATGGCTTCCCAGTGGGCAAGGGGAGCTTGGGCTGGGATGTTGGGAATGAGGAATTGCTGTGTGGGAGGGTGGGCAGGGGCTGGGCTGGAATTGCCAGAGCAGCTGTGGCTGCCCCTGGATCCCTGCAGTGTCCCAGGCCAGGCTGGATCCACCTGGGATGGTGGGAGGATTAATATCACTCCCAAGCATTCCATGATTCCCAAAGGACTCCCGGCAGATCCCTTACTGTTGGCGCAGCTTGCGGCAGCTCTCGAGGTGGGCAGGGTTGTTCTGGTGCAGGATCCAGTCCTGGGGGAAAAAAGGACACCGGGAGAGGTTGGATAAGGGTGGAAAACATCAGGATTGCCCTAAATTCTAGTGAGGTGCTGCTGCTTTTCACCTTCCACCCTATTTTTACCTCAGAAAGGTCAAATTCCCACGCAGAATTACGCAGGAGATTGAAACGCCGATTATCGCAGGCTGCTCAACAAAAGGCACCGCGTTCAACTCATTAAATCAATTAATCACATCAATTAATTAACGAACCCACCCCCACACCTGGGGTGTTGTCAGCACGTGGATCCCGAGAGGCTGCTCCAAAAAAACGGTGAATCCAAGGAAATCAAAGCAGGATTTGCTGTCATTCCGATGAGCGATTCCAGCCGAAGGAATCGCAGAACCTCCAAATGGGGCAGCTCCGAGTCAAATCTCATTCCCACCCCGGAATTTCCGTGCCCGGAGCTCCAGGAACGCTCAACCCCAATCATGTCATGGCTAAAGGTCATTCCAAAGCCTTGGGATATTTTTCCCCACTCATTTATTTTGTATTTATCAGATATTTCTGTTTTCTGGAGGGGTTAAATAGAGACCAAGCGGATGTGCAGTGCAAGCCCTCAAGCTGAAAAAATGTGAATTAATTCTCCATAAAAATGCTTAAATTCAGGTTTAACTGGGAATACAGACAGGTCTCAGGGCAGAGAGCTGGGAAAAAAGGAGTCAAGTTTGCTATGGAGAAGCTTTATTCCTTGGAAATGCTTTTTAACATCACCAATCGTAATTATTAAACATCTCTGGAAAAAACCCAACTTCCAGCTGCTCTGACAATATAAAACGATAAAATGGAAAATAATTAATATAAAATAATGCACCTGGCAGGACAGGCTGATTAAATCACTGCCATGAGGATAAAGCAGCAATCTCTCCATTCCAGGCTGGTTTTCCCTAATTCCAAGCCATGTCTAAGCAATCCCATTCCTAAGGATTCTGTTTTTTTCCCAGGCCTCAGTTTAGCCTGGACAAATCCAAGCTGTTCCTCAAGGAAAACTTGGTGGGAACGAAGGGGAATTTGGCTCCCAGAATTCTGCTTCCACGGTGCCAGGGAGGAATTTTGGCTCCCAAGTCAAAGCTGATGGTCCAACACTTTTGGGAATCTCGTTCTCCTCGCCAGCTCTTCAGCCCTCTGGATTTATGGACGTTCCCACTCTTTGCCTCATTCCTGGCCCTTCTCCCTCTTCAGGAACGTTCCACCATCCATGGAATCATCATGGAATGGTTTGGATGGGAAGGGAACCTAAAGATGATCCCATTCCCACTCCCTCCCACTATCCTAGGGTGCTCCGATTCCCATCCAACCTGGCCTCGGACATTCCAGGGTATCCAAAATCAGATCCTCCCCCTAAAAGTTCAGGATTTCCCTTCCCATCACATCTGGGTGAGAGGAAAAACTTCCATCCAGACTCCTCCAACACTCCCCAATTCCTTAATTCCATCCCAACCTCCTCTGACTCATGGATCTCCACCAGGAAGCTCTGGAAGCAGAAGGTGATGGAGAAAAGGGTCTCCACTTCTGAGTTTACTCCAACAAAGGAATTCCCAGGGCAATTCTCCATGGAAAACACCAAATCACCAGGATTTCACGGATTTGAGGTCCAGAACGACGTCATCCCCGCCACTTTAAATGGATTTAGGAGACAAAACTCGTTATAAATGAGGATAAATCTGATCCCCTGTGGTGGGAATGGCTGCAAATCCACTTCACTCCAGATGTGGTGTGATTGAGGAGGGAGGAATCACACTTTCGTATTCCAATAAATCCGCGCCATCCCAAATTAGAGGTGTTTGGAGAGGGAGGAATCACACAAACCACACTTCGTTATCTCAATAAATCTGCTCCATCCCAAATTTGAGGTGTTTGGAGAGTGAGGAATCACTCAAATCACACTTCATTATCCCAATAAATCTGCTCCATCCCAAATTTGAGGTGTTTGGAGAAGGAGGAATCACACAAATCACACTTTGCTATTTCAAATTTGGAGCGGGAAACGAAATTGCTCCGTGGAATATCCATAAAATGCTTGGAGAGACTGAAGATTT
The DNA here is from genome assembly GCA_013397895.1 of Origma solitaria. Lineage (NCBI taxonomy): Eukaryota > Metazoa > Chordata > Aves > Passeriformes > Acanthizidae > Origma > Origma solitaria. The sequence goes on along the minus strand of VZRL01002953.1, from coordinate 44,353 downwards.
GGTAAATTAGAATTCTGACCTCACCCAACCCAGGGCAGAATTTGGCACTTTGCCCTAAAAAAATGTTCATGAAACCAAGATTTTTTGGGAGCACCTGGCCCGAGCAGCCACCTCAGCACCAATTTCTGCCTCAAATTCCATTTTTAACGCCCAAAAAGCCACCTTGGGGTGGCTGCACCTCATCTTACACCCCTGGGGATCCCACAGGAACCTGTGGGAATTTCTGAGGCTGGAAAATCCCTCCAAGACCAGAGACCAACTGCTTCCCCAGCACTGCCAAAGCCACCTCCGACCACAATCCTTCCCACCTGAGATAAAAACAAGGCCAAATCTGTCAAATTCTGATGCTGCCCCCAAGCCCCACCTTTCATGGACATCTCCACTGACCCAAAAATCCACCATATTTTGGGCAGACCTGTTTCAAAATTGAAAATTATCTATTTTCCATGAATAATTCCAGATGCAGGTGGGAGACACCAAAACTTACGGTTTCTGAGCCAAAAAAACACCTTAAAATGTATCAAAAGGGTGTGATTCAGGATGGTTTTTTTGAGCACAAAAGAGATAGAAAATACATTTTCTGGCTGTGTGACACACCAAACTCTGTTTTTTGCAGACGCCCCAAGGCCATGTCCAGCTTGGATTTCATGAGGGCTCGTTAATTCAGGGAGTTAATTAAGAAAAAGCCAATGGGGTGCTCTGGGCGGGAATAAGAGGGTTTTTCAATCCAGGGAAAATTCAGCTCACAGTGTTTTGGCACAGCCACGCTGGGGGGATGATGTTTGGGTGATGTTCTGATGGTCCCTGGGGAAACCTTAGGGTTTCATATTCCAAGGGCAGGAACTTGCTGGTATTCTGTTCCCATGGCCAACGCAGCGCGGTCGGATCCAAAATGAGCCATTCCAAGAGCAGATTAAAAGGATCCATGGAAAAACGCAGCTTAGCACCAAAAACCTGAACAGCCTGAACTGGGAACCCATCGTTGGGACATTGCTGGAATTCTGTTTTCAGGGTCTTCAAGTGTGGGACAAAGAGGTTTTCCTCATTGGGCATCTTCGTCTTCATCTGATGTTGGCTCCTGTTATCACGGAATGGTTTGGGTTGGGAGGGACCTTCAATCCCAACAATTCCACCCCTGCCATGGGCAGGGACACCTGCCACTGTCCCAGGCTGCTCCAAGCACCANCCCTCCCACACAGCAATTCCTCATTCCCAACATCCCAGCCCAAGCTCCCCTTGCCCACTGGGAAGCCATTCCCTGCCTCCTGGCCCTCCACGCCTTGTCCCCAGTCCCTCTGCAGCTCTCCTGGAGCCCTTCAGGCCCTGCCAGGGGCTCGCAGCTCTCCCTGGGTCCTTCCCTGCTCCAGGGAACATTCCCAGCTCTCCCAGCCTGGCTCCAGAGCAGGGGGGCTCCAGCCCTGGAGCAGCTCCGGGGCCTCCTCTGAATCTCCTCCAACAGCTCCAGGTCCTGTTGATGTTGGCCCCAGGGCTGGGGCAGCTCTGTGGGTGGGGTCTCACCTGAGCAGGGCAGAATTCACACCTTTCCTGCTGCCCACACTGTGGGCACAGGGATCTGTCCAGGGCACGTGGAGCTTCTCATCCACCAACACCTCAAGTCCTTCTCCCAGGGCAGCTGCAATCGTTCTCTTCCCATCCTGGATTTGTGCTGGGATTGTCCCGCCCCAGGCGCTGCCGCTCTCACCTCGCCAAACCTCAGGAGGTTGGGACAGTGCCACCTCTCCCGCTGTCCAGGTGATCCTTGTGACGCCATGCCTTCCCTCCGGGTGTGATCCCACTGCTGAGCTCGGTGTCACCAACAGACTCTGAACGGCACCGATCCCAATCCTGATCCCTGTGGGGTCACCGGTCCCACCCGGACACGGAGCTGCTGACCACAGCCGAGGGTCACCATCCAGCCCATTCCTCCTCCACAGGTGCTCTATCCATGAAATCCATTGCTCCAGGCCAGAGGCAGCGATGCCACATGGGACGGTGTTAAATGTTTGAAGTCCTCGTCACCACTCACCGGATCTGGGGACACTTCCAAGAGCCTTCCAGGAGCACCAGGGACACCTGAGGTCCCACTCAGCTCTTCCAGGATGGAGCAGGGAATGTCCAGGTCACTTCTAAAACAAAGATTTGCAGAACTGCAGAGCTGGGATTAAGAGGAATTCTTCGTTCTCTGGAATTCATGGATATACCACATGGATGTTTCTTCAACAAACCTTTATTTTTGGGATGAAAAACCCCAAACTCCTCTGGTTCTTCTGCACCAGGGCTGGTCCTGTGAGGTGAGGTCTCCCATGTCCCTGGGAGCAGGTGACAACTTCCCAAAGGATTTTTAATACAACATTCCCTTTGTTTTCCCAAACCCCCCTTAAATGAGCGCAGAATTCCCATCTAAATTCATTCCACTTTCCCAAACTGCTTTTCCCCTTTATGAACACAGTCCCACATTTGTTGTCCTGTTCAGTTTTACCCATTTTTATATGAAATCATCCTTCCCTTCCCATTTCCAAGCTGCCCATGTCCCTGGCCCTCAGTGCTTCCTGCGGGAAAGGGTTTGGGAATTGCCTGTTTATTTTCCCCTAACACAGCCAATCCCATTCTCAGTCAGCTTTTTAATACACAGCAGAAACAGAGCCTAAAATCTCCATGATTTTCCCAGATTACAGAAATCCCTCTCCCACAGCCTTTCCACACTTTGCTTAAAGACTTTTTGCAATTTAAACACATTAAATACTTACTAATGAATTATTAAATTTTTTATACGTCAAGTTCCCCTTTATTTTTCACATATCAAACCTTGGGCTTTCCAGGAAAACCCACAGCTTTTCAAATGTTTTTTAATCTCCTAATATCCACCATTTTTTCCCTTTTATTTTTTTTCCTTCAAGGCTGAAACTGTGATTTCCTTCAGAGCTGGGATGAATGGACGCATTTTGCGCGTCCCTCCGAGCCAGCCTCTGGAATATTCAGTGTTGTCACACAGGCCACATTTGGAAGATGAAATTTTTGGGTTCTAAATGGGCTCTTTTGTTTCCAGGCAGAGTTAGGAGGAGGGGAGAGGGGGAAAGAACACATGGATATCTCACCCACCCCAAGCCATGATCTTAGTCCCCCACACAAACATTCATATTTCACTCCGCTACTCAAGGTTTTGTTTTGTTGTTTGAAACCCGCTGCAAAGTCAGAAATCACTTTTTAATATTAAAAATAAAAAATTTAAAAAATCAAAGCATCAAGCAACTCTGAAATGCAACTGGGAGCAGAACACGCTGTTACAGTCATTTCTAGCACCATTCCCAACACATCAACACTCAAACTGGCGACCAGCATCCCAATCCACAGAATTCCCAGGAAAACAATCCGCCCTTCAAACGGGGCGCCGGGAAAAGGTGCCGAGTACACACGCTTAGGGAATAATCTGGGTTTAAAGCCACTCACCTTCATATGAGTGCATTCAATGTTACACAGAGAACACAAATGTGGGAATATTCGCGGCGACGTGGCATAGTAGTCGTTCATCATGGATGGGGTGGGCAGGCGTTTGCTCTTCTGGGAATCCGGGAACACGGGCAGCCAGGACGCCTTCACCACCCCGAATGGGGATTTGATGGGCTCCTCGGCCTGGAAGGGTTTGTGTCCCGCCGCGGCCCCACCGGCGGCACCGGTGCCGGTCTCGCGCTGCTTGCGCTCGTGCTGGCTGATGGCGGCCAGGAGCCCGGCCGAGAAGGGCGGCGAAGTCAGCGGCGGCGGCAACACGTGCTGGGACACGGGCGGCTGGACCAGCGGCGGCATCACCGGGGGCAGCNAGCGTGGCGGGCACGGTGCCACACAGCCCCGGCACCTTGGCCGGAGGCTCGGCCGGGAAAAACGACGGGGCGGACGAGGAGTCGCTGGGGAAGGCCGGCAGCTTGATGAGGTCTTCCGCCGGGAACACGGGGTTGCACGGCACGCTGGGCGGTGGGACGGCCACCGGAACGCTCTGCTCCCGCTGGAATTCTTCCCGGTTCTCCGCGCTCGACGTCTCGGGGTTGTAGATGTGCGCTTCCAGCGGGTCCTCGGGGAGTGCGTCGGGGCCGTAGGCGCGGATCTCCAGCGGGTCCTCAGTGTAGCCGTACTTGCTGGCATGGCCGTAGTCGATCACTTTGCCCTTGACGGCGGCGCCACTACTCTCGCCGCCCGACTCGTCCACCCGGCTCGGAGCGTGCAGGCCAGGCATGGTGTGGCCCAGCTTCCGGATGCGGATCTCGCGCAGGATCCGCGGCATGTTTTCGGGTGTCAGCTGGTCATCGGGGTAGCGGCTCAGCTCCTCCAGGTCTTCGTTGGACAGCCCGAAGCTCGCTAAAATGCTGGAGGCGCTTTCGGGCGTGTAGCGGTTCTGCGGGTTGGAATTCTGCTCCAAGACCGGCGCCGGGCCAGGTGGCTTCAGCCCGCTCGTCCCGGCGGGGCAGGGCCCGCTGTCCCAGCGATTGGCGCGAGGGTCTCCCTTCTGCTCCTGGTGCAGGCTGCTCTTCTCCTTGACCTTCCTGGGATCGGCCCTGTGCAGCGTGACGCGGACATTGATCCTCTGGGAACCCGTCCACTGCAGCGTGTCCTGCCCCGAGAATCGCTGGGGCGCTCCCTGGGGCGTTGCGGGCAAGGGTTTCCTCGGCGGCCCCGCCGCGCCTCCGGCCCCGAAGGCTCCTGGGGGTTTGGTGCCCGACGGGTTGGGTCCTCTGGGCCTCGGGGGCAGGGTTCCTCTGGGGCTAAACATTGCGTCTTTCAGCAATGCCTGGCGGAAGCCAGCATGGGGAGGTGCCGGCCCACCGCTGGCAGCCGAGGGCAAGTGCCGGAGAGCCAAGTGGGTCTTAATTTGGGCAAGCTGAAAAGGAGGAGGGCCCGACACAAGGGGGCTGGCAAGGCCAAGGTTCAGGGAATTCACAAGTGGTGCGAAACTTTCCAAGAACAACACAAAGCTGCAAGTTAAAAGACAAGGATTAGATGGGTCATCTTTGTCATCCGCGCACAGCGGCTTCTATGACGGTGAGAAAAACAACCTGAGGCACGAAGCCGGGCTTTTCACGACAGTTTAAAGGAATCAAAATTCACAAAAAAACCCGATTTCTTTCACTGAGTAAAATATCTTAAATATAGAGAACAGGTGATTAAGTCAACAAGCATTAACCCAACAAGTTCAATGTCACAGGGAACACAACCAGCGGTGACACTTTCAACAGCATTGGTTCAAACCTGGCATTTCACTTCTTTGTGACAACAGAGTTTGGGTTTAATTACAATTAATTTTAGGAGCAGTAAGGCAAAGCATGAAACCCCCCCTGCCCCGTGACGAGGGATGAGTTGGAATCGAAAGCATCTACGTGGAGAACTCCAACCGGTTCCAACTCGGTGGAGCTGAGCCGAGGCCGGAGCCGTTTCCAGGAGGACACTCCCATGACGGCTCTCATGGGTGAAGAGCAAACCCTGCAAGAATTCACAGGGTGGGACGAGGTTGGAATTCTGTGGATAGAAAATATCCAAGCTCCCAGATGTTAGGAGCTTAAATCGAAAGGGCTTGAAACAGAGAGAAGTGTAAAATCGTACAGGAACAACAAAAAAAATCTACACACATCAAAAAGCACCATGGCCAAGGGAAGTGGGGCTTAGTTTGGGTGAAATCACTGAGAACTGGGTCCTGTAAGGTGGGGAAAGAAGGTACAAATCCAAGGAGAGTAAAATGAAACACCACAGAGTTGTGGAGAGAGAATCACAGAGTGGGTTGGGTCGGAAGGGACCTTGAAGCCCATCTCATTGCACGCCCTGCCATTCCACACCTCCCATCACACCTCCAAGCCCCGTCCACCCTGGCCAGGGATGAAGGTCGAGACAGGAGTGGTAAAACAACAGAACAGTGGCAAAGTCCTCGTGCAGCTCCTCGGGGGCCAAGCAGGGGACATTGGAAATTCGGGATCCAGGGCGAGGACAAAGCAACAGCCACAACAGCAGCACATATCCAGCACCATTCCTCATTCCCAATCCCAAATGCAACACTGCTGTGTCAGCAACGGGAACAAAAATCAACTCTGTCCCAGCCCGAGCCAGGAAAACTCTGAAATTCAGAGCAAGCACACCCAGGAATTCCTCATTTCCCCCTTGTCCATCTGTTGTCTCCTGGAACCGGACTCTTCTCACAATGATACACGAGGTTTCCCAGGAGTTTTCCGGGCAGATTCCCAGCCGTTCCCAAAGCTCCGTGCTGAGTTCCTGCGGCGCCAAGGGTCTCGTCTCACCGATGCCGACCCCATCACGGGGTTTCGCTTTCCAAGCTCACGGAAGCTGACTCCAAATGGAAGTTATTCCATGAGCAGAGGTGATTCTCTGGCAGTGTCACACTGCGATCACAGCTCAAGGAATAAACCTTACAGGGAGTGACCAAACACAAGTACGGGAGAGGACTTTCCAACTCCATTCCCATAGCTTGTTCCCATGTGGGTGTGAGTTCCATCAGGAATCAAATAATTTGAACCAAGTACAAAGTGCTCAGGCCAAGGAGAAACATTAATCCTATTAATCCTCTCCAAGCAAGCACACAGGGAGCCACAATAACCAGATTCCCACCGGGCGGCATTCCCAAAACTCTCACCCAATACTCCTCCTCCCTCCACAAAATCAGATTTCAGTGGGAACTGCATGTGAGGCCAAGTTTGTTCCAGAGAGTTTCCAAGCAGACGTAAACCAACATCCCCCGAGCCATCTCCTGTCTTTCAGTTTGGGTTTTCTCCAGAATTCCCAGCACTGGAGGGCAAAAATTCCCTCTGAGCCAATCCCTGTGGGAAGCAGTTGGAGAAGGAACACTATCAAAGTCACCCATCACCAGAACAATCATGAAAGATCAGCAGAGCAAATGTTAAACACCACCAACCTTAATTCCACAGGCCAGGAATCTCCCCGAGGAAGGAACAAACCGCAATTTCCGTAAGGATGAGTTTTTACCTCTCTGGGTATTTCCAGGTGCTGCATCTCACATGGTGTGAAGCTCCCACACCAGAATCGGCAATCACAACTCACCTCTGCAAACCTCAGATCATCAGCCTGGCCAGGGACCGGATCCAGGTTGGAAGGCGTTTGGAGCAACCTGAGATAGTGGAAGGTATCCCTGCCCACAGCAGGGGGTGGCAATGGAAGGGATTTGAGGTCCCTTCCCACCCAAACCAGTCTGGGATTCTGGGAAGGGCTGCGTACAAGGAGCTCCTGAGTGACCTTTCCAAAGGAAATGCTGGAAATGCTGTCTGAGGAAATGCTAAGATGGAGGAAACAATGGTCTGGAGATATCAGGAGGAGCCTCACCTTCCTCTTCCAGGCAGCTTTGTTTGGGAAGTGCCACTGCTGGGACAGGGACACAGCAGCAATACGGAATGGGAACCAGGGGAATCACGGAATGGTTTGGGTGGGAAGAGAACTCAAAGCCCATCCATGAACATTTCCAGCAAGAAAAGATCACTCCAAGCCCCAATGTCCAGCCTGGCCTGGGACACTGCAGGGATCCAGGGGCAGCCACAGCTGCTCTGGCAATTCCAGCCCAGCCCCTGCCCACCCTCCCACACAGCAATTCCTCATTCCCAACATCCCAGCCCAAGCTCCCCTTGCCCACTGGGAAGCCATTCCCTGCCTCCTGGCCCTCCACACCTTGTCCCCCGTCCCTCTGCAGCTCTCCTGGAGCCCTTCAGGCACTGCCAGGGGCTTGCAGCTCTCCCTGTGCCCTTCCCTTCTCCAGGGAACGTTCCCAGCTCTCCCAGCCTGGCTCCAACACTCGGAGCATCTCCATGGCCTCCCCTGGACCTTCTCCCATGCCCACTGTGCTTAGCTGACCCCAGGAAAGGCAATCCCAGAACTTCGGAGCCCAACAGAAAAGCCAAATGATGCCTTCCTTGCTTTCCCTTCAACTTCCTGTCTCCTTTTCTCCAGGCTTCACAACACGGATGGATAAATGAAAAGTTCTGCCTGCTTACACCGGAGAGCCTTAACAATCCATGGAAATCATGGAATGGTTTGGATTGGGAGGGACTTTAAAGCCCATCCAGGGCCACCCCCTGCCATGGGCAGAGACACTTCCCACTATCCCAGGGTGCTCCAAGGCCTGTCGGAATCCTGAAGGAAAAAGCAGGGAGGTGGTGCAGATGGAGAGATGGATGACAGCAACTGCTGAGATGTTCCAGGGAGCAGGAATTTCTCCTCCTGATGCCCACCTGGGAGCAGCACCCCCATCAGCCTGGTCCCCCCAGCCCCAGAGCGGGGGCAGCAAGAAAAACCCTGTGATTTTTGCAATAAATAATTCTGGTTTCAGCAATAAATCTGATTTTAGCAAGAACTATCCAATGTGAAACTCTCCCTGGCTGTTTGCAGTGCCTATGTGAGGCTCTGGTGCAGGTGCAGGAAGAGACAGCCACAGATCCGGAGCAAGAATTCCCACACGGAGAAAAAGGGCAAGGAAACCCTGACCTGCAACACCACAGAATCCCAGAATTATTAAGGCTGGAAAAGCCCTCCAAGGTCATGGAATCCAAGCTGTGGCTGATGCCCACCTTGGCACCGAGTGCCACATCCTGGTGTTCCTTGGACACCTCCAGGGATGGGCACTCCAAACGTCCCTGGGCACTTCCAAGGCCTGACCACCCTTTCCATGAGGAAATTCCTGCTGATGTCCAACCTGAGCCTCCCCTAGGACACCTCCCCCTTACCCTGCCCCTTGTTCCCTGGGATAAGATCTCAAATCCCCCCTGGCTGCCCCCTCCTGCCAGGGAGTTGTGGAGAGCCAGAAGATCCCCCCAGAGCCGCCTTTTCTCCAGGGACTTCGGGAGAAGGTGGAAGTGGACTTCTCCCGCTACACAGAAGGTTCTTCCAAAGGGAAATTCCGAAAGAAGAATTTCCTGATTTGTCCCTATAAATAGCATGGAATTTTCTGGCTCTGTGCTAAGCACAGAGCAGATAAATAAAGCTGGCGCCACAGCCCTGCCATGGCTGGAAAGCTGCTGTGCCTTTACAACAGCGGTTCCAGAACCGACCATATCCACTTGGGTGTGACCATGTCCATATTCCCTCTCCAGCCCCAAGAGCTGGATGTCCTTTGGAGAGTTCCTGATCTTCCTTCGATGGCAAAATCTTGGAAGGAGCTGGATTCTCCTCCTCCTTCCTGTGCTGCCCAACACCTCGATGGCATCGGTGTCCGGATGGTCCCATGGTCCTTTCCTCTGGCTCTGCTGCTCCTGGTGGGAGAATTCCTCATCCCACTCCTGCCACAGCAGCCCAGATGTTCTCAAGGTCAGGAGGTGGGCAAGGCATTCCCAGCCCTTCTCCTGCATCTGGGAATTCTCTGCAGCGATTCTGGATGGGCCTGGCCACCCTGGAGCTGTGGGATTGTCACCTCCACACTTCCCATGAGCTGCTCCCCTCGCCTGGGCAAACCCCCCTCAAGGAGACATCCCCGTTCCGGCAGGAGCTCCTTGAGTTTCCAGGTTATCCACGGTGTCCATCCCTATTATCCCTTGATTCCAGGATCCTCCAGCTCCTCCAGCATGGCCCAGATCCTGTACAGCCCAACAGATCCAGGTGGGCTGTCATTCCAGCATTTGGCATTCCAGCAGGGTCACCTGCCCGCTCAAGCAAAAATTCCCAGGATTTTACAGGTGAAAGCAGCTCCAGGCCCCTGACCAAAAATCCTCCCATAGCGGGGCCACATTCCTGCCCCCAGCTCTGGATCCAGTGGGATCTCAGCCGGGATCGGTGGATTTGGGATTCAAAGGGCCAAGATCAAGAATGGGAACGCTGCGGTTACAGCAGGACACACGAGGGGCCATGGCAGGATCTGTCCCTGAAGCTGTTTGTCCCCAGGAAATGGTCCTGGAGCACCTGGGTAACAGAACTGAGGCCAAATCCCAGCCTGACATCTTGGATTTCCCAGGAAATAGAAAACAGCACAAGCTGAGCTGGAATTGCAAAGCCTGAAGGAGGCAGATCCCAAAAAAATGAACCAGGGAGGGAAAGGAGGCACTGGAATAAGAAAATTCCTGGGGTAAGATAAAACCATGTGCCAGTGGAAGGAAAAGGAGACAAAACCCAAGCAAAATTATTCCTCCCACTCCACACAATCCTGGAAACCAAATTCCCCTTTTTACCCCTCCTCTATCCCAGTTTTACTATGGAAAAGGACACTGCAGGTATAGAATATTCCTTCAGCCATGGAATATTCCTTCAGCCGCTCCAGGCCACAGCTCTGCCTACTCCCAATCTCAACTCACAAATCCCAAACAAAACCACAAATCCCAAACAAAACTCCCAGGAAAAGCCAACTCCACCCCCGCCAGAGCAGAACGTCAACATCAGCCACAGAATCAATGGAAATATTCCCAAAATTCTGTCCCATCCCAGGCTTTGCGAGGTTTGAGGCAGCAGGGTTATGTCCAGACACACCAAAATACAGCCAGGACAAGCCTTTCAGCCAGGAATTCCTAAAACGGCCAAAACTGGGCATTTTAGCACCAGGAATCTTCCTCAAATTCCACTGTCAGAGCAGCACAAGCCTTGCAGAGTTGGATAAATAAATTTAAACACCAGCAACAGGTGCCTGACACCATCAGAGAGAACAAACACTGACACTTCGGCCTAAAATACCCTAAAAAACCCTGAATTCCACACAGAATATTTAACTTGATGGCAAGGGAATAGGAAAATAGGGGGGTTTTTACCTTTGAATGTGAAAGGCAAAAGGAAAACAAAGGTCTCAGTGCTGCTCCTCATACCCAGACGAGCTCCTTGTCTGGCAGCAAAAGCAACCCCAGTTCCAAAGTGGGGAAGAAAAAGAGGGAAGAGAAGGAATCCAGCAGGTTTTTAAGCCCTTGGAAAACCCCACCCTCGGATAAACATTCTCAGTTCCATCAGAGTTTGGGGAAGAGGAAGCTGGGCCGGTCCCTTCCATCCCCACACCCTGGCAGCCAGAGGGATCACGGAATTCTGGCAGATTTAAATCAGGAAAAAGAAAAAAAAAAATAAATTCAGGATACACCTTGTCCTTGGAGAGCGTCTTGTCCCAGGGAAAATCATGACCTCATGTCATATCCACCCTCTCCAAATCCTCACAGCAGCTGATTTAAGGTTCTAAATGGCCAGGGAAGGATCCCACCCCAGAGACAGAAGCAAAAAAACCACCAAACTGACATAATTTCAACATCAGTTCTGGGCTGGGATGAGATTTTGGTGGGGTTGGTTTGGGTTTTAAGTCATAAAGAAAAGAAAAACAAACGATAATTAGATAAACACTCTTAGAAATAATCCCATAAAAACAGGTTTTCTTAAAAAGTAAAATAACAACCCACGTTACATTTCTGGTTTAAAATAACAGTAAAAATACTGGAGCAAAACGTGCCTAAATTGCATTAAAAAAAGGTTAAATTGCCCCATAGAGGAGGTTCCTGCAAACCACGTGATGCTACAGAGCTACAACACTCGGCCTTAGGTAAAAATCTTTTTTCTTTGGATATTTTGCCCCATTCAGCTCAATTATTCGCGTTTCAAAGTGGGAGAAAAGAGGGAAAAGCCGTGTTTTTAATCCCAAACCACGAGCAGGTGCCTGAGGTCACGTCCAGGTCCTGAGGTGGAAACACAACCTGAGGCTGGCATTGCTCTATTTAGGGCCAATTTTAAACCACAATTTCCAACCGCCAGATCCCACAGTTTAAACGTAAAATACTGAAATTATGAATTTAAAGGCCTGATTATGGATTAAATTAAGGCTGTATTAACTGATGTGCAGGGGGATGGAGGGGAGCGTTCTCCCCGCTTAAAACCACGTAAACCTGAGATTTAAATTTAGAAAACCAGATTCAAATCCGTGCCGGGTATAAAATGTGGTGAATCCGTTCGGGGGCTGCGGTTGCGCTGCAGGTCTGTTGTTACCGGACGGTTTTTTCCGTGTGCCGGAGGAAAAAGGATAAAGGATTAATGATAAAGGGTAAGGGCTAAAGGATAAGGAATAAAGGATAAGGGATAAGAGATAAACCCCCACAGCCCGGGGCTCCCCATGAGGGCCCCTCGCCCGCCTCTCCCACAGCCGCCATTACGTGCGTCCCCTCAGCCCCCGCCGCGGCGGGGGGCGGCCGCCGCCGCCTCCTACCTCCGCCGAGGCAGAGCCGCCGCTCTCCCCGCCGCCGGGACGAGCCGGGAGCGCCGAGAAGAATCCCCTAAAAGCACCGGGAAAAGCCCCGGGAGCGCGGGGCAAAGCACCAGGAGCGGCGCGCGGATGGACACGGCGCACGGTGCGCAGCGCGGCTGCGCGGAGGAAGCGCGGGGTCAAAGCCCGCGCCGTACGCACGGCGCCCGCCCAGGCGTCAAAGCCGCTCTGCGCATGCGCGCCGTGTGCAAAGGGGAGCCTGCCCTCACCGCGGTGCATGCTGGGAGTCGCCCCCTATATAAACACGGGGGCGGCGCGCGCCCCCTCACAGCCGTGGCTGGACTGGAGTGTGTTTGTATCGTTTGCTGTTCTATTATTGCCACTTTTAATGGCGCTGTGGCTGTTTCTATAATTCCCCCCGGCCTATTCTATCCTCAGTCATTTATCGTGCTCCTCGTGGTCCCTTTGTTTCTCTGCCTGGGGCCGGCTGTATGTGGTACAGTCTTTCCCGCACTGCTGCCGACACCGGGCCTGCCCCAGCAAACGTGAGGTACTGGGGGCAGTTTTCCATCCTCCCCCGAGCCTTCCTCAGCAGCACCGTGAGCTTCAGGTATTCTCTTCTTCCGTGGTTGCTGCCTGCTGCTCCTCCAGCCCTGCTGGATATGTGGATTCATTCCAAGTTCCTCTTTAAGGTCTCCTGGGTTTGATGGAGAGACAGTGGCAGCCCGAGTTATTCCAGGGAAAAACCAGCATTAGGAGTCTGAGGTGAGGACTCAGGGGTTTGTCCATGATGATGCTGGGGATGAAATTGTTGCTGGATCCCTGGAAGTGTCCAAGGCCAGGTTGAACAGGGCTTGGAGCCACCCAAGATAGTGGGAGATGTCCCTGGGTGGGAATGGATGGGATTTAAGGTCACTTCCAACCCAAATATTCCAGGATTTTGCTCTGGAGCCAGGCTGGAGAGCTGGGAATGTTCCCTGGAGAAGGGAAGGACACAGGGAGAGCTGCGAGCCCCTGGCAGGGCCTGAAGGGCTCCAGGAGAGCTGCAGAGGGACTGGGGACAAGGCGTGGAGGGCCAGGAGGCAGGGAATGGCTTCCCAGTGGGCAAGGGGAGCTTGGGCTGGGATGTTGGGAATGAGGAATTGCTGTGTGGGAGGGTGGGCAGGGGCTGGGCTGGAATTGCCAGAGCAGCTGTGGCTGCCCCTGGATCCCTGGAGTGTCCCAGGCCAGGCTGGACATTGGGGCTTGGAGCAGCCTGGGACGGTGGGAGGTGTCCCTGCCCATGGATAGGGTGGCACTGGATGGGATTTAAGGTCTTTTCCAACCCACACCAGTGGGATTTGCTTTGGTGCAGCTGCAGGAATACCTCGTGCTCCTGAAGGGTTCATTTCCCTGGGGGTACTGTGAGTCAGTGTCCTCAAATCCAGGCTCACATCCTGACCTACAAAACACCTTTGGAATCCCAGGCTTAGAGGAGACAGAAAACACCTTTAGATCTGCCACGTTTTCTTTTCCTTAAAATTCCAAAAGCAGCTGCCAAACCCAGGCAGGAACATGGAGGGGATGCAGCAGCCCTGGGATCAACCCTGGCCCATCCCACGCCATTTCCTGGGAATTCTGAGCAGATTTTGGAGCTGCTGGAAGCCTGGTAGACACCAGGCACACCCTCAGCCAAATTTTGGGCAAGCTGGGAAATCCTGCAGGCAAATCCAGCCAAAGTGACTCACTGGGGCTGGATTTTCCTGAAAAAGCTGGGCTGGCTTGGGAATGAGTTGTTGGGTTTTGTCTCCAAACTTGTTTTGGTTCCTCCCCAGCATGTCATGTCTTGGAAAATAAAAAAAAAAAAAAAGCTTTAGGATTCCCACTTATTTCTGGCTTTTGGAGCCATCCTACATCCCACAGACAACAGAAACTGCTCTCTCCCACCACAGCAAGGGGATGGATGGTTGATTCTGGAGTGGGAAGCTGTATTCCATAAATTTCTGCATCCAATTTATGGCTAAATTACATGTGTAGAGGCTGTTTTGCCAATTCCAGCCTGAAGATCCTTCCTGGTGAGGCTTTGGGAGGGAAAATCCTTTGTAAACCCAAAGCGGGAGCAGTTTTTGGGGTGCGACTGAGGGGCTCTGGAAAAATGGAATAATTTAAGCATGGAAATCTTTGGGAATGTAAATATTTAGTCTGGTGTGTTCCAGGTATCCTGGTGTCCCTCCCCACTCCCTGGGACACCAGGAATGGGGTTGGACCCCCCAGAAAATGAGATTTTACCTAGTTTCTTGCAAAAATTGGGTGATGCAGAAGGATGGGAATAAAAATCTTCTTGTTTCCCAAGAACTGCAGCCAGAGGCAGCTCCTGACCTTGGTCCCATGAGGAAATCCCCATGGAATGCTGGAAAGGTCTCCCAGTCCAGCTGGGCTTGGGACTTGGCTGGTTCTTGGCCACATTCCCAGGGCAGCTGATGGATCCAGGTGGGAAGTGGGCGCTCTGACCTCAGAGCTGCTCCTGGAATTGCTTTTGATCATTTGAACCCTAAACTAAAGACTTGAAGGATTTGTCTTTCTAAATACTTAAAGCACAAAGGGTGGGCACAAGGAATCTCATTCTTTTAGGGATCCCAAACTGCTTTTACCCCTCCTGGACATGCTGGGTCAAAATAAGATCCCCCCAAAAAAGCTGGACAGGTGAGCAAATCCCAACCCTGCTGCTGGAACAGCTCTGAGGGTTCAGAGCAGCTCCAGCCCTGAACTCCCCCTAAATCCCACTGTATCCAACAGGGACTTTGAGGGTGGGGAGAAGACTTGGGATGCAGCCAGAAAGTGAAAAGATTTTTGGGATCTGGAGCACCAGGAGTGGCTGAGGGAGCTGGGAAAGGGGCTCAGCCTGGAGAAAAGGGGGATCGGGGGGACCTCGTGGCTCTGCACAATTCCCTGAAAGGTTGGAGCCAGGTGGGAATTGGGATCAGGGAACAAGGGATGGGATGAGAGGGAACAACCTTAAGGTTCAGGTGGGATATTGGGAAAATTCCTCTTGGAAAAGGCTCTCCAGCCCTGGCACAGCTGCGTGGGGCAGGGGTCGAGTCGCCATCCCCGGGGGGATTTAACATCCATGTGGATGTGGCACTTGGGGACATGTGGTGGCCCTGGGATAATGGTGGGACTCGATGCTCTGGGGGACCCTGGGCAGCTGCTGTTCCCAATTAACTCATTAACTCATTAACTCATCAGCCGGGCCTGAGGTGATTCTGGGACAGCCCCGAGGCTCGCTGTGCTCTCACCACTGTCCCCAAGGTGTGACAGCCCCCGGCTGCAGATGGGGCCACCAGCCCCGGGGGGACCACAGTGCGTGACAGCGGTGGCGCCGGGGCGGGGACAGAGCCCGGTCCCCCTCCCCTGACAGCCCCCGGGGACAGGACAGGGGACATCCAGCTCCGTGTCCCTGTTGGGGACAGGGCAGGGGACATCCAGCCCCGTGTCCCTGTTGGGGACAGGGCAGGGGACATCCAGCCCTGTGTCCCTGTTGGGGACAGGACAGGGGACATCCAGCCCCGTGTCCCTGTTGGGGACAGGACAGGGAACATCCAGCCCCGTGTCCCTGTTGGGGACAGGGCAGCAGACACTCAGCCTGTCCCCGTGGCTGGGACCATGTGTGGTGCCAAGCCAGTCCGTGTTTGACATTCCCTGTCATCGCTGGGTGTTGGTGACATTCCCGGACTAACTCGGTGGCCTGCAGTGACCTTGTGGGGCTGTCCTGGCCCGTTACGGTCCCGTCCCCCCCGCCAGATCCAGGCTGGATTTGGGGCACATCCGTGACCATCCCACGGGGCCACTCCAGGGCCTCTCACACCCCAAAATCCCCCAAACCCTGCAGCACATCTCCAGTCACCAAGGACAAACGTCTCCCCACTCTGGGGACATCCCGTGCCACCTCTCCAGGGCCACCGCAGCCCCCCCAGAGTGCCCCCAGCACCTCCCGCGCCCCAAACCCCGAGGCCCCATCCCCTTGTCCCCCCAGCCTTTCCCGGGATCAGCCCCTTTGGCCTCGGGCTATTTTTGTCCTGTCTGGTGACACAAACGCTGTCCCCAGCCATACAAGGAGCCGGCAGCCACCCCGGGGGGAGGTCATTTGTCCCCGAGGTGCCGCGTTCTGGGTGGCCTGGGAACGGGGATTGTCACCTCCACGGGGCCGCCTGCTCGTCTTACAGCCCCGGCTGGGTGTTGGGGACACCTTGTCGTGTTTGTCCCCCGCTGCCAGCCCCTTGTTTTTGGGACTGAGTGGGAATTAGCACCTGGTGAGGAGCAGCTTCCCGACGGATG
Organism: Origma solitaria; assembly: GCA_013397895.1. Classification (NCBI taxonomy): domain Eukaryota; kingdom Metazoa; phylum Chordata; class Aves; order Passeriformes; family Acanthizidae; genus Origma; species Origma solitaria. The sequence goes on along the minus strand of VZRL01002953.1, from coordinate 27,894 downwards.
AGGGCACGGGGATGGAAATAGCTCCTCGCGCCGGCCCTTAGGGGACAGTGGTGGCCCTGGGGCTCGTGCCACCATCCAGGTGCTGGGCTGGGGGACAAATTTGGGGGCTCTGCCCTCCACCCAATCCCCCTTAGGCCAGTCCAGCCATGTTTTGCTCCAGAGGGAATGTCCCCATCCCTCCGGAATGCTGGGACAAGCTCAGATGGACACACTGGACACCGGAGACCCCGCGGGTCATCCACCCCAAATCTGGGCAGCGCAGGACCCCCACACGTAAGGGGGGCAAACCCAAAGGCTCAGGGGGTCCCTGACCCGGCAGCATCCCTGGGTGACCCCCAAACTGTCCATGGAAATCCTCCCTGGCATGGAGAAACCCAAAGCTTCTTCCCACTCCCCAAAAATCCCAGCCCGGAGTGGGGAAGGGGTTTGGGGTCATCATCCCGAGGGGTCAGGGGAGATTTTGGCTCCCCCATTCCTGCCTTGGGGGTCCCCACGGGGATGTCCCCCTTTCCCATGGACACCTTCCTGCCGGAGCCCCCCACGGTGCAGGTGAGACCCCCATCCCAATTCGGGGCTGAGGGGCTGCGTGTCCCCCCAGGCTCCAAAATTCGGGATCTGGATGTGGCACGTGGGGCTCGGAACGGCTCCCCCCACCCCGAACCCACCGTGCGGGGGGACCTGGGGACCCCGGGTGTGCGGGGACCCCGGGGCCGCGGCACTCACCGTCCGAGGGGGTCGAGGGGCAGCGCGCCGGGGGCCGGGGGTGGCCGGGGACCCCGCGTTCGGGGGGGCGCAGAGCCGCCGCCGCCGCCC
>VZRL01002950.1:376393-396615 GCA_013397895.1 Origma solitaria | reverse complement strand
TTTTTTTTTTTTTTTTTTAATGTGCTTTATGCATATTTATGATAACTTTCTTTTTCCCAGCCAAATCTCCCATTTCCTGCAGAAGCCATCACTCTTCATCCTGGTGTCCAAACCACCTCAAGTAGCCACAAGACCTCCAAGAGGTGGAGCAGCTCCTTTCAGTGAGCTCCTGTGCAGAATTTAAATTAATAAATCAAAATATGCAGCACTCGCTCTCCCTTCTGGAGGGGGTGGGACTGTGCAGGAGCACAGCTGGGCAGGAATTCACCAAAATTGTTCAGTCTAATTATCCTCATTCCCAGGGCAAAGGAAAAGCTGGAAGGAAAACCGGAGCAGAACGAGCAGAAAGTGTGACTTGGTGGTGGCTCCATGTGTGTGGATGAGAAGGTGATTCCTGCAGGAATCTGGAGAGCTCTGAGGAAAGAGGAGGAAGAAAAGTGTTCCCTCACCATGGAAAATGTGGCTTCCCAGATTTGTATTGCCAGGAATGCTCTTCTGCTCTGGGGAATGTAAGAAAACCTCCTCAGCAGCCCCAAAGTGTAGCTTTTCAAATGCCAGGAAGGAAGAGCAGCGTTTGGTTCCTCTCTTGGTTCCTCGGGAAGGAGAGGGAATTTCCAGTCCATGGAAAGGCTGATCAGGTCATGGCACAGCCCAAACATGTCTGAGGTAATTGTGAGTGGGGAATGGAGGTCACATGGGAAAAAAATCCAAAATTATGGCTCTTAGGGAGTGATCAGGGACAGCAGGATGGAGATCAGGTCCAGGAGAACACACAGTTACCAAGGTCTAGGATCATCATTTGCAATAAATACTCCAGAAAATCATGGAATGCTTTGGGGGTTGGAACTGACCTTAAATCCCACCCAGTGCCACCCCTGCCATGGCAGGGACACCTCCCACTGTCCCAGGCTGCTCCAAGCCCCAATGTCCAGCCTGGCCTGGGACACTGCCAGGGATCCAGGGGCAGCCACAGCTGCTCTGGCAATTCCAGCCCAGCCCTCCCCACCCTCCCAGCCAGAAATTCCCAGTTCCAAATGCCCCATCCATCCCTGCCCTCTGACACTTTACAACATCCATCCTTTCCTCCGCATCCAAGCTATCCCTGTCCTGCTCATAAAAGCTCCTTTAAATCTGAGATAAAGTCAAGGAGAGCATTTTGGGGGAGTCAAGGAATCCATGAACACCATCCAAACCTCCATGACGTTCCCAACGTCCCTCATAAACATTCCGGCAAATATTGGGACACAACTTTGGGGACTCCACTGGTGCCAGCTCCTCATTCCCACGGAAGGTGATATTTAAGGTAATATTTAATCACTGCTCAGGCGAATGCCCAGAAATTCCTCAGTGCTCCGATGTTCCCATAACTGCCTCCCGTCAGCACCATCCCAACATCTCAAGGTGCTTCCTGGAGGCAGAGACCTTTCCCAGGCCAGGTGAATCCCAACCTAGCTGGAAAAATCTCCATCAGGAGCGAGGAGCTGGGCTCTGAGCTCCTCCGGACTCAGATTAATGCAGCTGGAAAATATCCCTGCTGTTCTGTCTTCTGCGCTCACCACAGCAGGAAAAATGCACAGGAATAAAGCAGGAACTGCTCCAAATCCCTGCCAGACTGGAGGAATGTCAGTTCCCTGCTGGAAAACACCTTCCAGAGCAGCCCAGGCCACCCCTGGAGCAGCATTTAATGAAATACTGGTGTCTGTGTCTGACAGCGATGCTCCCGTGGCTAATCCAGGAAAAGGGATCAGGAGCCATTCCCAATCCGTGCACTACGGTGCCTTTTCCCTGGGTGTTTCCGCGGCAGCTGCTGCAAACCTGGGCCTATTTCTGAGCAGGTTGAGCATTTCTTAAATCTCTGACTGCAGGAAAATGATAAATAAGGGTTTAAATCTTGGTTGTCTAAGTGCTATGGGAGATATTTCACAGCAGACAGGAAAAATGGGTGAAAATTTCATGTACAATGAGTATTACAGGGAATGTGTCCCTGCATTTTCAACGCTACAGCTCCAACTGGAAAGATCTTTGGAAAGTATTCTCTGGTGCCTGAGCTTCAGGAGAAGTCATGGAATTCAGGACTATCCTCTCCAGTCCCAGGGATTTACAGCTGGACAGCCCTGACACAGAATGGAATATAAAAATTGCATTTTTTTCCTGTCTGAGTGGGTCACAGGCTCCTGCTGTGTCCCTGCCCAGGGAAAAGGTGGAATCAGAGAGACTTTGGGGTGCCTTCCAACCCAAACCATTCCCGGATTCTGTGCGTGAGGCCATCAGTGGCCACTGGAATATTAGGATGAGCTTCCAGCCTATGGAAGTGGAAAATAATTGTATTCCAAAAAAAGGAATACCTATAAATTTGGGTTTTCAAATGGCTGCAGGAAAATTCTCCCATAAAATGAAGTTAATGGGGGTCCCTAAAACCATACTGAACTCTGGGCGCAATTCAGGAAGAGCTCCCACAGGAATTAATTTCTTTCTCTCCCACAGATAAAAATTTTAAGGCTCTGTGGGAGGGATCAAGTGATGGGGCCTGGTTTAAATGATGAGACACAAACAAAGAGAATCCCATTAAAATGCAGGAAGAAAAATCTGTGTCATTTTTTTCCTTACTTTTTACCCTTAACTTAGGATTATCACAGAATTCCAGACTGCTTTGGGGGTGAAAGGACCTTAAATCCCATCCAGTGCCACCCCAGCCATGGCAGGGACACCTCCCACTGTCCCAGGCTGCTCCAAGCCCCAATGTCCAGCCTGGCCTGGGACACTGCCAGGGATCCAGGGGCAGCCACAGCTGCTCTGGCAATTCTGTGCCAATGAATGACGCCCAAATCCCGGAATGGCATCACTGTGATGCCCAGAATGATTCCCTTTAGGCACCAGCAAGGACATTTTCCAGAATTCCCACTGGAGTCACCCCACAAAGGCCATCGAAAATTCCCAGGAGCCTCCAAAGGCACAGCACAGCCTGAGCCCATTCCAAAGGCAGCTCTGTCCTCACCCAGCCCAGCCAAAAACCTCCCAACACAACCCAACCGCCCCAGGAAAAGGGAACACAGGAAGCCACGGAAAGCAGGACTTGCCATCATTGGTTATTGGGGAGGATGAAATAGGAAAGGCTTATCAATATGATCACCTGGCAAAAGCTGCTGAGAATATGGAAACTATCAGCGAGATTGAAATGCAGACAAGCTCTGAGATCCCAAACCCCAGGTACTGAACAACTGGAAAACAATGGTGTGGCCACTGAAGGGAATCCCCTTTGGATTAAACAATCCCCTCTGCTTGCAGACAGCTCCAAGGGGCAGAGCAGACCCTGCCAGCTTGGCAGAGGGTCCAAAAAGCAGTTTTTAGAGTTTAAAATATAACGCCCTATGGTAATGCAATGACTCTCATAGGCTGTATGTAAATGTTGTAGGATTTGTAGCTTGTTCTAGATTGGTTAGCGAAAATTAGAATATTCAGCACAGAAGATGATTTATTGTATTGTAAACGGCAACCATGGTATTCTATTATTATTCGATTCTTTTTCCTTCTTGTCTCTCTCTCTCCCCTCTCTCCCTGCTCTGAGCTGTGTCTGGCAGCTCCCAGCAGCTCCCCTGCACCCACACCTTTCACAATAAACCTCATGCTCTAAGTCCAAACTTCAGAGATCTCTCGTCTCCGTCCTGACCCTCCGAAACAAAACCGACTAAATCCTACAATTGGTATTTCCCAAATTCGAGCACTTCCATGGATTTTTAGATCTGACTCAGGAGCTTTTCCCTGCCTGGAACTGGCTGTACTAGAGGCACGGAGAAATCAATACCAAGGAAAGCCAAGCCCTCCAAATTCTTCTCAACATCCATAAATGCTCATTTTCCCTGTAATTTATCCAAACTGAGAGGCAGCTCTTCAGCAATTACACATTTGCCCCCTGCTTGCCTCCATGGAAGGTTTTCCTGCTCCTCTGCTCCCCTTGGGAAGGAATTTTGGGTTTTGTTTGTGTGAACAGCAGCCCATAAAACACTCCCAAAGGACAGCGATGCTGCTGCCAGCCCCAGGAATTTCAGGAGTTTTCCTCATTTGATGGCACATGGTTGATTCCCCATTTGCTGCCAACGGCTCAGCGAATTCAAATTACCAAAACCAGAATTCGCATTTGAAGGCACACAAATCTATCCAGGATGGAATTCCAGCTGATCCTTCCTCATGTCTCTCCCATCAGGGATTTGATCCCTTCCACACTGGAAAATGTTCACTAACAGAGGAAAGTTTGGGCTCGGGACAGCAGAGCCAGGCTGTGGAGACTTTTCAAGCACCAAATTCCAGCAGTGGGGCTGGAACGGGGTAGGATGTGCATCCCCGTGGACACTGGGAGTGTTCCACGGGGCTTTTCCCAGCCCTATCCCAATCCTTGCCCTGATCCCAACCTCCAACACCTACCAGAGACCTCTGAAAGTGAACAGCCCAACATTTCTCCACTCTTTGCCCAAGAACTATTCCTTATTTCCCAGGCGCCCCAACTTCCAAAAGTATTTTTTAATGTATTAATCACAAACTTTTCATAGGAGATCTGACATAAGTGAAATGAAGCTGAATTTTAGCAGACTTTGAGGAACATGAGAAACTAATATAAATTGTTTTCCCCCAGGCCAGTTTTAAATAAATAACCCTCTTCTCAAGAAACCTGGCTCCCAGGAAAAATACCTTACAGTCACATTAACATATATATTATATATAATTTAAATATAATTTCTCTAAGTAGACATAAAACAATGTTTTTGCTTGTATTTAGCACTTTGATTTACTGGGAAAAACCAATTTGCTGCTCCTGCAGTACTGGGGGAAAGCAAAATATTTCTGAATTCTTAGAGGAATATTCCATGGGTTTTTTTCTCAGGAACAGGCTGACCCTGCTGGAGAGGCGACACTCACCAGCCACCCTCTTTTCCTGTGGGGAACAGAAGAGAAAAGCCAACAGGACCCACCCAGCAATGCTTTTTTGACTTCAGTTGTCTCTGTGGAATTTTTTTAAACCTATTTTTTAGGATCTTCCACCAGAAAGACTTCTCTCCCCCCTCTCCCAGCCTCTCCCTCTCCTGCTCCCAATGCGATCAGACCTTCAGGATGCCTTTCCTTCCCATCCAGCTCCTCCTTCCATGGCCAAAGGGCAGTGCTGATCAGCACCAGTGCCCAATTTCAGGGACTTCACACTGCTGCAGCCTTCCAGAGCTCAGCTTTCGGCAGGAATTCTGATCTTGGCTGCTTTTCCTTTCCAAATCCAACTGGGAAAAAGCTCTCTCTCCTCTCTGCTTCAATTCCCACAGGAGGTTGGGGAACAAGAATTGGAGCATTGTGGGATTTGGTCAGTTTGTTTGGGACAGTCAGGATGGAGACGAGAGATCTCTGGAGTTTGGTCTTAGAGCATGAGGTTTATTGTGAAAGGTGTGGGTGTAGGGGAGCTGCTGGGAGCTGCCAGACACAGCTCAGAGCAGGGAGAGAGGGGAGAGAGAGAGAGAGAGTAGAGAAGAAAGAAGATTGAACCTCTGGTTGCTGTTTACAATACAATAAATCATCTTCTGTGCTGAATATTCTAATTCTCACTAACCAATCTAGAACAAGCTACAAATCCTACAACATTTACACACAGCCTATGAGAGTCATTGCATTACCATACGGCGTTATATTTTAAACTCTAAAAACTGCTTTTTGGAGCCTCTGCCAAGCTGGCAGGGTCTGCTCTGACCCTTGGAGCTGTCTGCAAGCAGAGGGGATTGTTTAATCCAAAGGGGATTCCCTTCAGTGGCCACACCATTGTTTTCCAGTTGTTCAGTACCTGGGGTTTGGGATCTCAGAGCTTGTCTTCATTTCAATCTCGCTGATAGTCTCCATATTCTCAGCATCTTCTGCCAGGTGATCATATTGATAAGCCTTTCCTATTTCATCCTCCCCAACAGAGCATTCCATCCTTTCTGGTCGCAGCACACTGGGAGAGGCTTTTCCTGCCCAGCTTTGGGTGCAGCTCCTCCTGGGAAGCCCTCAGCATCTCCTGTAAGAGGGTTCCTCAGCATTCCCACAGCCATGGACATTTCGAATAGAGTAAAAGGTGGAATTCTCTCCCATGTGTGTAGCCATCACAATAACAGAGGTGGCAGTGCCTGCCTGGCTCCCATCATGGAGATGGAACCTCGGTCTCTGCGGTGGATGGAGGAGCAGAGCTCTGCCCCGGGATAAGGGTGGGGAACAGAACAGCCCCATCCCAAAGCCCAACCTCCCTCTGCAGTGGGTTCTGTGTTTCCCTGGGCAGGTTTGGGGGTGCAGAGGTGGTTCAGGACCCACAGTGCCCAGGAGAGAGCCCTGGGACAGCTCTTGAGGTGACCCTGGAGCACGAGGGTTCCCACAGCCGGAGGAAAGCAAAGGGACAGTGACAGGACACAGGGAATGGCTTCAAACTGCCAGAGTGGGCTAGATGGGATATTGGGAATTGGAAATTCCTGGCTGGGAGAGTGGGGAGGCACTGGAATGGCTTTCCCAGAGCAGCTGTGTGTTGGGGAGGACGAAATAGGGAAGCTTTATCAATACGATCACCTGGCAAAAGCTGCTGAGAATATGGAAACTATCAGCGAGATTGAAATGAAGACAAGCTCTGAGATCCCAAACCCCAGGTACTGAACAACTGGAAAACAATGGTGTGGCCACTGAAGGGAATCCCCTTTGGATTAAACAATCCCCTCTGCTTGCAGACAGCTCCAAGGGGCAGAGCAGACCCTGCCAGCCTGGCAGAGGCTCCAAAAAGCAGTTTTTAGAGTTTAAAATATAACGCCGTATGGTAATGCAATGACTCTCATAGGCTGTGTGTAAATGTTGTAGGATTTGTAGCTTGTTCTAGATTGGTTAGTGAAAATTAGAATATTCAGCACAGGAGATGATTTATTGGATTGTAAACGGCAACCACGGCATTATTCTATTATTATTCAATCCTCTTTCTCCTCTCTCTCTCTCTCCCCTCTCTCCCTGCTCTGAGCTGTGTCTGGCAGCTCCCAGCAGCTCCCCTACACCCACACCTTTCACAATAAACCTCATGCTCTAAGACCAAACTCCAGAGATCTCTCGTCTCCGTCCCAACCATCTGAAACAAACCCAACCAAATCCCACAGCTGTGGATCCCTGGAAGGGACACAGCCCCTGGGGCACTCCCATCCTGCTGCCCAGGGCCTGGGGATGAGCTGCCGCTGCCCTCCCCCTGCCAACATTCCCTGCATTCCAGAGGGGTCTGAGCTGCTCTGGGCTCCAGAGGAAAATCAGATCCTTTATTTCATCCCTGCCACGCTGGAGATTCATGGAGCAAAGGGGGCTGCTGTAGTCAGTAAATGTATATATTTACATATACAGTCGTAGATTTGTATTAATAGATATTTGTATTAATATATATAGTGTATCTGTAATATAGCATATATAAAATATATTAAAGATCAATATAATATATATAAATATATTGAATAATTAATGTTGGAAGACCTCCAAGAGCATCAGCCTTTTTCCCTACTACATCCACTAAACCCCAGCCCAAAGTGCCACATTCCTCATTTTTTGAGCACTTCAGTGTCCAAAAGAGTTGTCAGGAGTATTTATTTTCCTTTTATTTCTACCAATTTCCTCCAAGCTCAGCTCCCGTCAAGGCTGTCTCTCCCAGTGCCGATTCCTGCACTGCTTTCCCAGAACCCCTGCGGCCAGGGACACACCTGGAGTCCCATTCCTGCTCCAGTCCCTTCCCTCACCCCTCAAACTCCACTCCTTTAACTCCAGCCCTTCCCTCTGCTCTTCCTTCCCCACGTCCCCAGCCAGGAGCTCTTTCCCCCAAAACACGAGAGGCCAGCAGGGCCCCAGTCCTCATCTCAACAGCAAAACCTTCCAAAGCAAGGCAGGGACACAGAGCTGAGCTCCCCCACGCCAAGGATGGCCTTAACGAGGCAGAAACAAACGGAATTTATTTTTAATTTCAGATTTTAATTTCTCAGAAGCGTCTCAGTGGCTTTTAAATGAGGTTTAAAGTGCGTTTTATTCCGCCAGGAATAAATTCAGTCACTGGCTAAAATTGGATTAGTGGCTCCAGTGCCTGATTAGGAAGAGGTTTGGAAGCTGAATTTTGGAACATTCTGGGCCCACATCTCATGAATCCCTCCTTAAATCACTTTCTGTGTTGATGTGGGATTTGTACATAAAGGAGGAAGTCAGGAACAAAACACAAATACGGAAACATTTTCCTACAGGAATTCAGGAACAGGACACAAATACAGAAATATTTTCCTACAGGAATTCGGGAACAGGACACAAATATGGAAACATTTTCCCAGTTCCTAAGGGGAAACTGAGGCAGGGAGCCCAGTTAAAGCTGGACAGGGAACAAACAATCCCTCCAGGGATGGAGGATCCCCACCCTCACAGCCAAGAATTCCTCCCTCATATCCAAGCTAAATCTCCGATTTTAGTTTCCAATGGTTGTGAAAATTAAGCCACTGAAATCGCAGAAAGTGGAGGAAAAATGTTGCAGGCTTTTGGGAGGAGCAGTTTTATTTTCAATTTGTTAGGCAAGTTTAGTTTTTAAACTTCCAGACTTTCACTGGAAGTTAGTGACTTGGAAGCTCCTGAATATCTGTTCTAACTTGGGGGATGAGGTAGGAGGGTGGTTCGTGTGTATTTTTAAATCCACTTATGGTTAATTAAAGTGGCTTTTACAAGGCTGGGTACTGAAAAAGAGAACTCAAAATGACATTCTTCAAACTTTCAATATGTTTCTCCCTGTGTTTGGTGTTTATTCCCTTCAGTCCCATTCCAAATTGTGCTGTATTTATGGGACTTGGTTTGCCCTTAAAAATGAGTTCTTACAATGTTGACTTTTGATTTTCAGCCCCATTTTGGGCTGGTTTTTCACCAGTTTTGTGTCTTTACACAGAATAAAAGGCTGATATTTGTGCCATTCATATTTCCAGCTCTGCTTTACTGAGGATATTTGGTTGGATTTTGAAATCCTCCTGCCATAATTCCATTTCTCTACTTTTATGGAAGCACCAAAGCTCTTTCTGTGCTGAACTTGGTGTTTTTACCTTCATGAAATAACCACTGAAGAAGGAATAATTTTGAAATTTTGAGCTCAGATGTTCAGTCTGACACATGAAGAGGAAAAGGAACCACAAGACAGATGGCCTTAGGAATCTTCTGATCTTGCCAGGATCACCCAGCCCTCAGGAGAGACATTTTTAGGGATCTTTCACCAAAAAAATGGTCATTTTTTAACAGGTTTATAAAAACCAAAGAGTTTGGGCCACTCTCACGTGGTGATTATGGATCTGTTAATGAGGAGGGAAAGGAAAAACCAGGAATGAAAAACAAAAGAGCTCCTGAGATCCTGTAAAAAACTTCCTGGTGAAATATCACGGCAATAATCCCGGGAAAAGACGTGGGGATGAGGGCACGAAAAACTTGGAATGAATTTAATTCTGCAAATCATTGTGCTGTTAAAAAAAGATGTAAATGAGAAATGAGGGGATTTAGGGCGAGGGAACATGAGGGGAAAAGAGAGACGAATTCAAGGCTGGGGGATAAAATACTCCATGGTAAAGATGGTCACAAATTCCAACACCACTTTGGGATCCGGGACGTGCATCATCCCAACCAGGCACGAGCAGAGCTCAGCAACTGGGGCCAGTTTTCCATATTTCGGGATATTTCCAGTCAGTTCACCTGGATATTACCGACATTGTGTCAGAGGAGGGGAAACCTTCACCTGCAAACATGACTGGGAATGTGCCATGGATGCTGAACAAGCCTTTTGGGATCTGGGAAGCAGCGATCAGGAGAGGTTGGATTAGCGAGGACACGGCCCTGGGGACATTCAGGATGTGTTGTCCCAACCAGGCTTTGGAAGGATGGGAACCACAATTCCAGCGGAATGTCCCACTGGGAATGGCACTGCTTCTGGGGCTGGGGGCAGGGAGCCTTCTCCCAGGGAAGGGGCTCTGAAACCCTGGAATTCAGAGGCTTTGGGAAAAGGCCTTGGCTAAAGCTGCAGGCGCCAGCTCCTCCCAAGGCTTCAGAGGAGGTGTAGGTTCTTGGCCATAAAGATCAGAGTGTTTGGAATCCAAGCGAGACTTCGGGGATTTGGTATTTCCCCAGGAATGACCACTTTTACTCTCTAGTTTGAGAAGGGAACACACAACTCCAGGAAAAAATTCCAGGACTTAGGAGGCGGCTCAGAAAAGCCAGGGAAAGTGACTCTGTGCAGGGATAAGGGTTTAACACCAAAAGAGATTTAAATGGTGTTTTCAGGAAGAAATTCCAAGGCTGGAACTGGATGGGTTCAAGGACCTTTCCAACCCAAACCATTCTGAGATTGTGCAATATCAGACCTGCAGAAACCTCCAAAAGGGACAATGTGAGGGAAAAATAATAACAAACACAACTTTTAGTTTTCCCCCTTTGTCTGGTCCCTGTGGCAGCAGGGCTGAGCCATTCCCAGGCTGAGGGCCCAGGACGTGATGGATTCTGAAGGATATTTCTCTAAACCCTTGGATTACAAATGGGATCACTGCAGGCTCAGCTAAACCCAGCCCTGAGCTAATGGCTGCTCCCTGCTCTGAAAGATTTTGAACCACCCAGGACCCAGCAGCCTTGAAATTCCCTGGAATTTCTCATGGAAAGCCATTCCAGGAGCCATTTCCTGGTTTCCATCCTAACAGTGATTTTCTCCTCCAGCATTTTCCATAAACCAACTGCAGCAGCACCACCTGCAAGGAGCTGGGGAAAAGGACAAGAAAGCAGCACAGCTTTAGAAAACAAAACTTTTTCCTCTTTTCCCAACATCCCTGTGTGGAAAGGTCCAGCTGGGATGGGAGAATTGGGGGATAAAGCAGAAAAACTGAGCAGGGTGGGTTTATCTTCAGCTCCATCTGCACTAGTGGGGATAAAAACTGAGGATAAAAAACTACAAAAAAACAAACTAAGGGCCATGGTTTGCTCCTACTTTGTAATAAATGATTACAGCAAGAAAAAATAACTCACAGTGCTTGGACTTTTGGAGAAACCAAGGACTGGGAAGGACAAAAATGAATTTTTGAAGGGCACAAATGGACTCTTGTGTCCCCAGAAGGAAAAGCTCAGTGACAGCTTGGCCTGGCAGCTGTGTCCTTCCATCTGCCTCTGCCCTTCCCATCCCAGCACATCCGGCACGGATTGGGGCCATTAGCTGGAAAATCTGGGGATCTGTGCAACCAGGATGAAAAATGTGCAACCAAGGGTAAAAAAGTACAAGATGAAAGGACCTTCATGTGGCAACACGACACTGAATTCCAGGGAAATCATATTCTTCGTCCCTGGATTAGGCTTTGGATGCCCCAAGCCAATCAAGGACAGCAAAAGCTGTTTGATTTCAGGAATCTGAGTCCACAGGTACAACTGCAATTGATAAATTGGAGGAACTCTACATCCAAGTTTGGAAATACCTTAAAAAACAAATCAGCGAGGGTGGAGGGAAAAAAAGGGTCAGGTTTGACCCCAAATAAATCTCTCCAGTGATGCATTTGTCCCAGAAAAAGTCTGTACTGAGCAGCAGCCAGCAGTTCCTTCACTTAAATCAGGGTATTAAAAATATGGATCAAAAATAGTAGTATTATTTTTAGGATAATTATATTATATATATTTATGTATAAATATTTTTCTATCTGTATCTATATTTATATATATAATTATTTATAGGATCCTGAGAATAGGATCAGCTGTCCCAGCCCTCAGGGGTGGGGTAGGAGAGGAGCAGAGCTGGTGCTGGGCAAGCCCAGCAAAAACAAATATTCCTCAATTATCAAATCCAAAGCACAGCCCCAGAGCACCTAAAATGAAATTAATTAACTCTCTCCCAGCCCAACCACCACAGCTCTTTGCCATTTCCAGCCTTAAATTCAGATATTTAAAGTGCAAACTGCATTTCCCCACCTGCTCAACAACCTTCCACATCAAGGGCCTTCAATATCAAAGCCCAATAATGTGCAATACTCCTAAAATTTTAGTTCTCCCTTGAATTATGGAATACAAGAAGCAGCAGCCAAAAATATTTAATGTATCAAGTTCCAAGCGAAGCAAATCCATCTCCAAATGTGAATTAAATTCGTGTTTAGTATTTGCACTGAACTTTCAGGTTCATTAGGAACAGAGCTTTGGGAGATGAGAAGAGGAATCTTTTTAAAGCGCAGTCTGTTACTTCTCACACTGGAAGAAATAATTGCCCCCCTTCAAAAGAAAAACCTTTCCAGATGAAAGATGGGACCACAGATTGGGACTCGCAGTGGAATTCAAGGAGCTCACTTCATTTACAAGGAAAAACCTGAGTATTTTTGATCAGAGAAAGGATGAACTGGACTAAAAATCTCCAAATTACTTTTTTTATAGAACCCATAATTTTATTTTGAACTCATCTTGATATGTAAGGCCATGATTTACTACAGAGGCCATAGAAAGTGACAAATAGAGAATAAATGATATAAAAATACACATGATCTCAGGATTTGCTGTCTCCAAGCCCAACACTGTTTAACAACCTGCTGGATTCTGTATCTGCTTGTGCCCAATCTCCCTGACTGATCTTCTTTATTCCTTACAGCAAATGTATAAAAAAAAAAGTCATTTAAAAGGCATTAAAGTGATAAAAAGTTTAACATTCCTTGAAGTTCTTGAAGATGAAAAGGTTTCACTATCACATCCAGCTAAGCCTTGATATTCTTAAAATAATTTTCTAAAAGGATGAAATTGTTACTTCTTGGGAGGGAGGAAGTGGCTCAAGAGGATTTGTCCACAACACACCTTGGCAAAATGAAACTGGGAGTGCCAGGGCAGCGGAGCTCCTCAGGAAACATTTCCAGTTGGATTTGGAGCTCCTGCCTTGGGGTCCCAATTCCAGAGCTGCAGGAACAGCTCCACCCTGCCCGGGGCTGGAAAGGACTGGGGACAAGGGACAGGACACAGGGAATGGCTTCCCACTGCCAGAGGGCAGGGATGGACGGGATATTGGGAATTGGGAATTGCTGCCTGGGAGGGTGGGGAGGGCTGGGCTGGAATTGCCAGAGCAGCTGTGGCTGCCCCTGGATCCCTGGCAGTGTCCCAGGCCAGGCTGGACATTGGGGCTTGGAGCAGCCTGGGACAGTGCGAGGTGTCCCTGCCATGGAGGAGGTGGCACTGGGTGAGATTTAAGGTCCCTTTGAACCCAAACTGCATTTGGCTGAGGCCCTGCCTGCTCCACTGGCATCTCCTGAGGGAATTACACAGCCAGAAGGACACCAAACCTGCCCTGGGGAGTTTAATTGACAGAACTAAACTGATATTTTGTTGGAAAAGACACGGAAGTCAAGGGGGAACCGACATCCTGCCTCAGTTTCCCCATGGGAAATCTTGCAATTGTTGGCGGCCCCTGGGTGCTTTGAGATGACTCTGAACCCTAAAATCCCAGAATGGTTTGGGTTGGGAGGGACTTTAAATCAGATCCAGTGCCACCCCTGCCATGGCAGGGACACCTCCCACTGTCCCAGGCTGCTCCAAGCCCCAATGTCCAGCCTGGCCTGGGACACTGCCAGGGATCCAGGGGCAGCCACAGCTGCTCTGGCAATTCCAGCCCAGCCCTCCCCACCCTCCCGGACAGCAATTCCCAATTCCCAATATCCCATCTAGCCCACTCTGGCAGTTTGAAGCCATTCCCTGTGTCCTGTCACTGTCCCTTTGCTTTCCTCCGGCTGTGGGAACCCTTGTGCTCCAGGGTCACCTCAAGAGCTGTCCCAGGGCTCTCTCCTGGGCACTGTGGGTCCTGAACCACCTCTGCACCCCCAAACCTGCCCAGGGAAACACAGAACCCACTCCAGGTGCTGTTTCACATAGAAACGAATTGGAAGATGTGGAAAACAAAGCTCAGCTTTTCAAAGGTCAAGCCTTGAGAGGCTGTTGATTTTTGGACAAGCCACCAGGAGCTCCTGCTCGGGCAGGAGGATCCTCGGCACTTTCAGAACCAAGTCGAATAAAGTTCACTCCCTTTTCTAAAGAGCAAGAGGAGGCAGGAGTTTGCTGAAGGCTCCTGCTCTTTGTACTTCATTACTGCCTTCCTGACAGCTCGGGGAAGGGGTTAGGAATGTCAATAGGGATTTTCTGCCATTCAATCACCCTCAGCTCTTCCACCAAATGACTGCAAACCTTCACTTTCTCCTGCCCCTCCCTGCTGAAGGCTCCCCTGGAAAAGGGTGGGTGTGTCCAGCCTGGGAGAGGGAGCTGAAACATAGGGTTTTCTTTTGGACACTTAAACATAGAGATTTTAGATAAAAGTTAGTTTTGTTAAAATCAACTAGAATAGGAAGATGCAGAACTCAGCTAGAAAGAAATTAATGATTAAATGCAGAGTAGCCTTTGATTATTTGATATTTACTCAGCTGTGCTTAGAATAGACAATTAATAATCTTAAGGAAAGAAGTTCAAAGCAGAGCCTAGACAGTTACAAATTTTGCCCAGATGCAACCTGCTCAGAAGCAATAGGAGAGAGCATTGGGAGCTTTCCAGGGTCAAATGTATTGCCAAAAATCAACCAAGTAAGAAGGTCACACTGATGAAGACTCATATTACTTCATCCAAAGCAGCCCTCAGACCCAAATTAACGACCACCGACCCAATTCCATTGCAGGAACTGCACATGCTTAATGACTTTTTGCTAATTTCCATCCGAAGCAGGGAATGGGAGGCGCTCATGCTACGAATATGTATCTGTATTTTAAATCTGCATTTTTGTTATGGATAAATAAGTTCTGTGTTGCATTGTCACTCTGAGCTGTACATTTGGGAGCTCTCCCTGCAGCTCAAATAAACAAACACTTTCTAACCTTAACAAGTTAGAGAGTCTCTGTCCGTCTCAGGTGGGTATCGATATTAGATCTATATCCGCATTTTCATAATTCAGAGCTGTAGAAAGAAAATCAGGATTATTTTGCACACAGTCAAGTGTCCAGCTCACGGTCAGGGCAGGGTGGAGTCACCCTCTGGAATTGGTTAGGTTGGAAAAGCTCTCTGAGCTCACCAAGGCCACCACTGCCCCATGTCCCCAAGGCCACATCCACAGGGCTTTAAACCCCTCTGGGAATGGGGACTCCACCCTTGCCAGGGCCAGACAGCCCTTTCCAAGGGGAATATTCCCAATATCCAACCTGAACCTCCCTTTCCAAGGGGCATATTCCCAATATCCAACCTGAACCTCCTTTTCCATGAGGAATATTCCCAACATCCAACCTGAACCTCCCGGGGGCAACTTGAGGCCATTTCCTCTCATGACTTGGTCTGTTTTCATAGAGCAGATAAATAGATCTGAGTAACCAAAAATGTATTAAAATGAGTTACTCCTCGAGGCCATTAAGATGTTGGCATTAATTATAACAAAACCACCAAAAAACATTCCTAAAACTGCCATTCCTAAACACTTCCTAGCAGCACGTGAATTTATGGGGTAAAAAACACTGCAATGCTCAAGACTGAAGAAAGAAAAGCTAAGAATTAGCAAAGCTGGGTCCATTTCCTGCTAAAATCAGGGAGATAAATTTAAGTCTCACATGAAGTCCCAGCTTTGGAGCTGTGTTTACAGACCAACCAGAGCTGATCTGGGAGCAAAGGTTAAGAAATCCCACAGAAATTTCAGCTGGGTTGGACACTCTGGCCTCCCTGAACCACCAGGAAAAAACATTCCAGGGAAGATGGGAACAGCACCTGGATGTTACAGGGTGGGGGGGAAATGGTCCAAGGCAAGAGAAATCGGAAAAATAAAGAGAATTTTGGCACCAGACTGTGGCATGTCCAGCCTCGGGGTATTGCTGGGATGAGATAGAGGAAAACCAGGATTCCCCTTTGGATTTTCAGTCCCAAAACATTCCCACCCCACAAGAGGCAGCAAGGACAGGGATCCCACACCTCCTCTGTGCTGCTGCTCGTAGGTCCAACAGGTTGAGGTGATGTGGGATCGCTTCCTGAGCGACAAATGCAGAATTCCATGGAATCTCTCCACGACAGAGCCATCAAAACTGGGATTTCCAGAGAATTTCCCAATCCAAGTTCTGTGAGAGAACTTCCCAACATCTCCTACTGACGGCTCGAAATCCCCAAGGTGCATCAGGAGAGGAAAGGCAATGAAACTGTTGGGAAAGCAAATAAAAACTGGGAAAGGCTGGAAAATATTCAACACAGCCCACGGAAACACAAAGAGAAATCCAGGGAGAGCGGGCTGGGGGCTCTCAGGTATGAGCAAAATGACGATGCCAACGAAAAAGTGGAAATACAAAGCATTCAGAGCACACCAGGCTGGTACAAGCTGCTCCTTGCTGATGTTTTCTCTTGTCGCTGTTTAGTACCAGACTGAACTCCAATATTACAGGATTGTTAGCAGTAGAAAGGGATCATTTTGGAGGCTCCTTCCCATCAGGCAGGGATGTAATTACTCCTTATCTTCCAAGACAGCCAAGCCCAGTAAATACAATTACCCAAATTTATGTGCAGTGGAGTGTGGAAAAAAAGAAGTCATAAAATGAATATTGTATTTATCCCTTTCCTTTTCGCAGTTATTAAAATGCACCACTGAGTTCCTGACTCTTCCTTTTGAAGGCGGCTCTTGGTTGGAATTAATTTGGACTTTGATTTCCTGCTTGTTTACAAAGCTTTTCCCACCTCTCCGAATTCCAGAGGCTCCCAGCCATAAAAAAGATCTTCCTCTTTTCCTTGATAACAACCCTGCCCTGGTTGTTCGGGAATTGTTTGTGTTTGAGGTGGGAAAAGCTCCATTTTTCCTGGAGCTGGTGTTGATTCTGCTCATTCCACGCCCAAAATAAACAGTTTTTGGGACAGTTGGATGGAAGCGGATGATCTTTCTAGTCCCTTCCAGACAAATCAGTGACTCCTCATCGACCACATCTGTTCCTAGAGGAGAAATTCCACACCCAAAATAAACAGTTTCGACAGTCAGATGGAAGCAGATGATCTTTCTGGCCCTTCCAGACAAATCCGTGACTCCTCATCCACCACATCTATTCCTAGAGGAGAACCAAAGGAGATGGATCCTGCTGGAGCAGGAGGAGAACAAGAATGTCCACCCTGGAGGAGCTGTTTCCAGAGGGGCCTCAGGCATCTCCAACCTCAGCCAAACAGGGCCAGGAACTCCAAGGAAGGACATGGAGCTGCAGGAGCCAGTCCAGAGGAGGATCCGAGGGATGGAGCAGCTCTGCTGGGAGGGCTGGGATTGCCCAGCCTGGACAGACACCAGGGTGACAGAATGGTGGCCGTGCAGGGCCTGAAGGGCTCCAGGAGAGCTGCAGAGGGACTGGGGACAAGGCATGGAGGGACAGGACACAGGGAATGGCTTCCCAGTGGCAGAGGGCAGGGATGGATGGGATATTGGGAATTGGGAATTGCTGTCTGGGAGGGTGGGGAGGGCTGGGCTGGAATTGCCAGAGCAGCTGTGGCTGCCCCTGGATCCCTGGCAGTGTCCCAGGCCAGGCTGGACATTGGGGCTTGGAGCAGCCTGGGACAGTGCGAGGTGTCCCTGCCATGGGTGGGATTTGAGCTCCTTCCCACCCAAGCCATCCCAGGATTTTGGGATTTCCTCCCAAAAACCCCTCTGGATGGGTCTCATTCCCCTGTCTGGCTCAGCCTTTGGAAGCAACCCCAGGCACATTCCCTGAGGAACATTTCCCAGTTATTTCCCTTTATGAAGTTCCCAAGTGTTGCCCACTCAGGCAAGCATTAAACAAATCCTGTTCCACCTCTGTGCTCACACAACACCAATTCCTGGGATTTTCCAAGCTGCTGGGCTTGGCTCGGATAAAGAGCACTGAAATAATGCCACAACAAGGAGGCAAAACCTCCTTTGTAATTCCTTCTGCTTTCCAATGTGAAAGGGAGAAAAGAAAAAGGAAAGAAAAATTGATTTATTCCCTGCAGAGCAGCACCACTGCTGGTGCTGGAAAAAGGGAAGGTGCCACCCACGAGACATTCCCATTCCTGCCACTGAGAAAAAAGATCCTTTTAATTTAGACCTCTATAAATCCATCCCCATTCCTCCTTTTTCCCACATTCCTGGGATCCACTTGTGACATGTGATGACTTCCATGATTCCCACAATAGGCAGGTTTCCCTTTTCCTTATTCTTGCTCTTCAGCCTCAACCCAGTTTCCTTATTATTCTTATTTTTGCTTAAATTCCCAAGGTATTTCCCATAAGGGAAGGGGACACCATCAATACTCCTCACTTGGGAGCAGATTTGAATCGCCAGCAAACAGGGAAAGAAATTCTCCAGGAGTGATGGATGGAATTCCTGAATGAAATCAGTGGCAGAGAAACCCAGTGCTGATGGGAAGGTGCAGAAGAGCCTCTGGGATGGCACAGGCCCTACAGGGAGCTTTCCCTCCCTCCGGAATGGAGGGCAACAGGAAAACAGAGGATTTCCCCAGGACTGCAGCCCCTGTCCAGCTCAGCCAGGCAGGAGCTGCTCCCAGCAGAGCACAGACCCAAGCAGAGCCATCAGAGTGCCCAAGGCTGGGCAGTTCCGGATAGAAATGGGAGGTTTGTTGTCCTGCTTTGGACAAACCTGGGAAAATCCTGAACTTTTTCCATCTATAATTATAATTTCCTAGAAGACCAGTCCAAGTCTTGCTTAGTAATAAAAAGCCTGGGGTAGTACTGATGCCTTTTCCCAACCCTTCTTAAATCCTAGGGTGGTTTGGGGTGGAAAGGACCTTAAATCCCATCCAGTGCCACCCCTGCCATGGCAGGGACACCTCCCACTGTCCCAGGCTGCTCCAAGCCCCAGTGTCCAGCCTGGCCTGGGACACTGCCAGGGATCCAGGGGCAGCCACAGCTGCTCTGGCAATTCCAGCCCAGCCCTCCCCACCCTCCCAGCCAAGAATTCCTTCCTAAAATCCCAACTAAATTTCCCTTCCTGCCACATTTACAGCCCCCAGTCTCTGTTCCATCCCTATATCCATGTGAAAACACCCAAATAATCTGCAAAAAACCCCAATTAATTGAATTTATGACAGACATGTACCTCCCTCCAGAAATTTGGAGATGTCCAAACCCTCCATGAAGAAACCCATGAAATTCCTGTTACTTTTTTTTTTTTTTTTGTTCCCATGGTTCTGCTGAGAGCAGCAATTCCTCTCTCAGCTCCCTCCTGAACCTGCTGAGGTTTTGTTGTGCTCATGCAGAGCAGAGCTGGGGAGGTGAAAGTCATCTCCAGCAATAAACCCAGGTCAATATTGCTTTTAAAGGAGTCATTTACAAGGGAGACATCACCCGGGCAAACCTCAAACAAAACCAAGCACCTCATTGCAAGAACAGGCTGCAGGGGGAGGATAAGTAAATAAACTCCGAAATTCAGAGCCAGTCCCTCCATTTATCCACACTGAACCCAAGCACATCCATTCTCCTCAAGTTTTTCTCACATTACCAAGGTTTTAACAGCAGAATTTCTCTTCGAAAACTCCCGTTTCCTGCATAAAAGGCTTTTTGTGATGCAGGAGTTGATTTTTCCTTAAATAATTCTTAAACAGAGACTTTAAATGTAAGCAAACCTTACAGACCACAAGGTCTCTTTGTTTCAGAGTCCTCAGAGAGGTCGTTCTCATCTCGCAGATTCGTGAAGTGGCAATTTCAGCATTGTGAGATAAGCAATTAATTCCCCAATTAATAAAAATATTTGGTATGCAACCGGGCTCTTATTTGAAGAAGCAATTATCTGAAAGTCCTTTGATTCCAAATTAGCACAAAAAACCATCCTGGCACGGGGAAATCGTTCCAGAAGTGTTTGTTTGGATGCAAACCCTGGATGTGCAGCAGGGGAACACATCCATGGGATGGAATTTTTCACAGGAAGTAGAGCCCTTTTTAAATTCCCTTTCCAGGTTCCCAATGGAAACATTCCATCCCTTTCCTCAAAGGCTCTGGAAGAACATTCCCATGGATGAAATGATTGGAATGAATTCCCTGGAGCAGGACTCCAGCCCCTCGGGAAGCAATTCCCATTGGATGGTGTTTTTAAGCAAAAGCCAAAAAACAACAAATCCACCTGGGAGACAATTTGGGTGAGAGACTCCCCAGGTGAGCAGAACCAGGGATATGGTGAGAGAATGGAAAATGGCATCCCAGGCAGGTTTGGGTCACACATAGGGAATGAAAGGGGAAAAAAAGGGGGG
>VZRL01002950.1:347972-375806 GCA_013397895.1 Origma solitaria | reverse complement strand
AAAACTGGGGAAAAAAACTGGGAAAAAAAAACTGGGAAAAAAAAGGGGAAAAAAAAAAAGGGATGGATGAGCCCCATCCAGGTACCACAGAGCCATTGCTGCTGTCCCAGTGCCCCCAACAGATCCACCCTCAGCTCCCCTGGGATTTCCTGAGCCCCCCTGGCTGATGGGAATTAAACCTCTCTACACAAAGAGCAGAGAACTCTCCTGGTTTTTATTGACTCATCCTCATCACACTGCCCTTGGTTTGCTCCTCCCTCCTGGGAGAGGCTGGGACAGCCCAGGGAACACCGCAGGGATTCCCAAAAAATTCCAGGCTCTCCAGACACACAAGGATCAGCGAGGATGGGTGTTTATCACAGGAGCATGGAATGGGTGGAAGGGACCTCAAAGCACACCCAGTGCCACCCCTGCCAGGGCAGGGACACCTCCCACTGTCCCAGGCTGCTCCAAGCCCCAATGTCCAGCCTGGCCTGGGACACTGCCAGGGATCCAGGGGCAGCCACAGCTGCTCTGGCAATTCCAGCCCAGCCCTCCCCACCCTCCCAGACAGCAATTCCCAATTCCCAATATCCCATCCATCCCTGCCCTCTGCCATGGGAAGCCATTCCCTGTGTCCTGTCCCTCCATGCCTTGTCCCAAATCTCTCTCCATCTTTCCTGCAGCTCCTTCAGGCCCTGCAAGGCCACACTGAGCTCACCCCAGAGCTTCTCCTCTCCAGGTGAACAATCCCAGCTCTCCCAGCCTTTCTTCCCAGCAGAGCTTTTCCATCCCTTGGATCACCTCCCAAATTCCTCCTACCACACAAACATCCCTCTGGTTTTATGGTTTTACCCCTTCCATCTCTTTTCCTCTCACTGATCCCAGCCAACACTGAAATGATTTCTAGTTCCAGCCTAGGTCTCCAGATAAAACCTCGGGCAATGCGAGAATTCGGAGTGAGAAAAAGCAATGAAAGAATTGATTTCAAACTGTGCCTTTTATAACAATTACGATTAAGGAGAAAACAAAGTCATTTTACAGCTTCCTCCTCAGACCAGAAGATGTTTCTCGGCCTGATGCAAATAATCTTTCAATCCTGCAGAGTCCCAGTGATGAACAAAGCCCTGGAGCACGACCTGCACACCCAGCAGCTCCCACCGCCCATTTCCCTCTGCAATTAAAGCTTTTAATCCACCCAAACAAAACTTGATGAGAATCGAGTTCTCTCAATTTGAGTTTTCGCTCACACATTTAATTTTTTTTGAAAATCACATCCCATTTGCCTTAAATTGGGGTTGTCAATGCCTCCTCCCAGCCAGGGGAGCTGCCCAACATCGCAATGAGCTCATTTAGAGAGGCAGAGCTGAGCCTGGGCAGACTTTGACAGGCTCTGGGTCAAGAAAAGAGGAGAGGAGAGTCTCAACCATCAGTGCCTCAGTGAATAAATCACAGCTCTGCCTCCTGAATCCTAAGTAGAGATTACAAGCTGCAAAGGCTGAGAAACTATTATTGTTTTCAATCTTTAAACCCCAGGAAAAGGTCAGCGAGGTAATTGCTGCAAGAAAAGATCACAGGTCAGGAGAATTTTTTTTTTGCTTGAAATAATCAGAAAAAGTGCCAGAAAAAGAGTTTGCAATGGGAGGAATTAAAGAGGGTATTTAATTCCATCTCAAAATATGATAGAGGTGAAAATTCTGGTTGGGAAAAGCACCTGCCAACCTTTATGATCTCATTTGATCTCGGAGGAGCAGAAAGTGTCCCGTGGTGGGAAAAATTAATGTTGTAGGAGCTGCCCAGGCACGGTGCATTCCCATTTTCTGCAGGATTTTGGGGTGTTCTGGCACACAGCAGGCGCCAGATTGTTGGAAAATATACCAGTTCAAAAATTTTGTATAACTTTTAACATTTTATTTTTGTCTCTCTAGTTGGGCTTGACTTGACTTTGCTTTGTGGAAAGGAATTTTCTTCAGTTTATTTAGGAGGTACAGCATCACTGTAAGGAGATGGGCTCAGCACAGGGACAGAGTGGAGCAGCCCAAAGATCCCCAGAGAGATAAAAACATCCACGGAACATGAACAGAACATCGGTGGCCATCTCCAAACATCCACCCCAGAGCACCTCGGACACAGCTGGAGACATCTCCCCGGAAAGCACTGAGAAGAGAATTGAAAAATGAAGATCTAATTTCCATCGGAGGGGAGGGGATTGGGATCCAATGGGAAACTGAACACTGAGGGTTGCTCAGCTCTGCACCAATGAACTTTGAAACAATGCATCTCTATGGGTTTGACTGTATAAAATTTGGGGGAAATCCTGTAAAATCGGTGTGTGATGGAATGATTCTCTCTGCACTCCCGGGCTGTGTGGATGAGATGATTTCTGTGGCACACCCTGGCCAGATAATAAAGTAATGCCTTGACTCTCGAACATTAAAAATGTTGTTGGTGAGTTTTTGTTTTTCCCACAGCTTCGGTGACAAGATGTTCACTCAGGGGAACCAAAGCTGAGTGCAGCAGGAGTGACCCAAACTGAGAACACCTGGGGCTGGCAGGGAAACGCCACTGCTGAACAGCTTTAACTAAACTGAGGGTGAACAAAATGTTCCTCAGGTCCCTTCCAACCCAAACCAATCTGATCCTGTGACTCCTGACAAAAGGTACCTGAGATATCCCTGCACACACCGACAGGCCAAGGGCAGAGGCCACAACACATGGAAATTGGTGAGAAAAAAGGGACTGCTCAGGTTCCAGGGTGAAAGGAATAAGGAATGTCTTTACAAACAAACTGCTGGTAAGATAAAGGCTGATACTGAGAGACAGAAGAAACAATGGGAAGGATTTCCATAGGAATTCCACCGATTGACTTGCCCGAGACTGTGATAATGAACTACAGGAACAGAGACATAAGAAAAAGAAGAAAGGGGTGTGTGTATTGAGGGTGTCTGCATTAGGGAAATGTGTATTACTGTGTCTGCATTAGGGGAAATGTGTATTACTCTGTCTGCATTAGGGGAAATGTGTATTACTCTGTCTGCATTAGGGGAAATGTGTATTACTCTGTCTGCATTAGGGGAAATGTGTATTACTCTGTCTGCATTAGGGGAAATGTGTATTACTCTGTCTGCATTAGGGGAAATGTGTATTACTGTGTCTGCATTAGGGTTCCGGGCAGTCTGCACCTCTCGAGTAGCTCAGCCCATGGGGAAAGAGAGAGGGAACTGCGGCCAGGAAATTCGGCTAAAAAGAGGCTGCGTCCTCTGGCAGTCTGAGAGACCCCATGGGAAATGCCCATGAGCTCTCCCTTTATTCATGAATAAAGTCACAGGACGCCTCTGTCTCCTTTTTGGACATAACCCTCTGGTGTTTGTGGATTAATTTTTCCTAACAAAGGGCTGCCAGAAACACGACTGTGGTTTTAATAGATCAGGTTCATTTTTACTTCTCATGAGCTGCAGTTCCATTCCATGGCAATCTAATTCTGTCCTCAGTAAGGTAGAGAATGAAAGAAATTAAGAGCAGCTGATATGATTAAACAGAAATCAGGGGAGCACAGCTCCAGCAAGAATTAACAGCACCAAGGCCAAAGCAGCCCCAGCAGCACTGGGTGCCTTTAATTCCAGAGGAAAATGGCTGGAATTCCATAACACCATCCAATCTGCCAAAGACGACTTCAACACAATCCCAGCACCGGCAAGAAACATTTTCTGGGGGAGTTCAGCCTCTCCTCACTAAATCCAACCCTTCATTTGTCTCTAGCAACTGTTGGAAAAGCCAGAGAAAAAGCAGCAGAAAAATCCTCTATAAATTGATTGAAATTATTAATTCAAATGATAGATGTACAGAGCAGAACACAGCACTCACCACTGCTAACAGGAGCTGTGGACCAGAGACACTCCTCACACCACCCCAACTCTTCCATCCCAGGGCTTTGCCTCCACCCCATCCCTAGTTATATGGGCTCCTTAATTACCCTGGGAACACCTGGGTTTAATTACCCAGCAGAGCTCTGCTGCAATCAGGAGGCACTGCCCCAGCCCTGCTGCAGCTGGGAGAGCCTCTGGAGCATCTCTGGGGCATCCCTGAGGCTTCTGCTGGACACGTCCGAGCCCTCAGCGCCCTCCTGGAATTCGGGATCTCACCTGGGATGTTCAGCACGGCCGGGGGAGGAGAAAGAGCTCGAAGGATTTTCTTGGTCCTGAATAAACACGGGAAAGGGGATTTGGTTCCGTGGGGACTCTGGGGACAAGCTTGCCCTGTAGGGTGACAATCCTGCTCTGCTCCCAGGATTCCCAGCATGGGGCAGGGGGAAGAGAAAAACAAAGGGGAAATCACCAATAAAAATAAATGTAGCGGGTGGGGAAGCAAAGGTCCAAGGAAGGTATTCCACACTCAGACTGTTTGCCAGGAGGGCTGAACAGGACCCCAGAGTGTCCTGGTTGGAGCTGGGGAGATGTGAGGAAAGGCTGGGAGAGCTGGGAATGTTCACCTGGAGAAGGGAAAAGGCTCCGGGGAGAGCTCAGAGCCCCTGGCAGGGCCTGAAGGGCTCCAGGAGAGCTGCAGAGGGACTGGGGACAAGGCATGGAGGGACAGGATACAGGGAATGGCTTCCCATGGCAGAGGGCAGGGATGGATGGGATATTGGGAATTGGGAATTGCTGTCTGGGAGGGTGGGGAGGGCTGGGCTGGAATTGCCAGAGCAGCTGTGGCTGCCCCTGGATCCCTGGCAGTGTCCCAGGCCAGGCTGGACATTGGGGCTTGGAGCAGCCTGGGACAGTGGGAGGTGTCCCTGCCATGGCAGGGGGGGCATGGGATAATCCTTAAAATCCCTCCCAGCCTCACCCATCCCATGGTTCTGTGGGAAAGGCTCGGAAAACCCTCCGTGATTCCATTCCCCCTCCCACTCCAGGCCCGGGGATTTGTTGATGTCCCCCCTCGCCCCAGGGGCACATCCCCATTTTTAAGCACATCCCCATTTTCAAGCACAAAATCCCCACTGGCAGGAGCAAAATTCCTTTGCCACCTCCCAAGCCACAGCCAAATTCCTGCTGCTCCTCCTGAAATGGCTCCATTTGCATAAATTTGTCCGCAAACAATTAAAGGTAATTAAGATAATTTATCATTTGAAAGGAAAGCATCTTATCAGCAGGTATCAGCCTGGAAAGCAAACAAAGCAGGGAAATCGCCGGGCCCTTATTGCCCTGTTAGACACGAAGTGACAAAATCATTTCTTTGTGAGGCTCTGTCGGGCCGGGTGCTTTGTTGTCAGAGTAATTAACTGCTATTAGCTAATCACCCTCTCTGGGAACCGCATTTGGGACTCTGCTATTGACTCATTTACTCTCTGGCTGCATTCCAGCATGAAAAAGTGCTAAAAAAGTTGTGCTAACAGCCCGGAGCTCTTGTCCTGGAGCAGGAATGGGAAGCTGGGAAGAGCTTGGAGCGCTCAGGTCCTTGGGATGCTCCTCCCGACTCCTTCCAAGGATTTCTGGGATATCCTGAAATGCTCTGTCTGCAGGGACTGTACAAATAATGAATTTGGGGGGGGAATAGCCATTTCCAGCCTGGCCTGGAGCTCTTTCCCAAATGATCTCCGAATTCCAGGCAGGCTGCCAAGGTCCACCAGCACTGCCACCGTTGGGAATTAGCACAGGAATTTTGAGATTTGGGGCATTGGTTCATTTTTCCCAAAGACGGCAAAGCAACAGGAGAAGTTGAGGTTGCAGAGCTGCGTGTCCAGGCCGATCTCTTGCAGCTGATCACAAATTAACGATAATTGCAAAATAACAATAATCAGCCGCAGGGACGGCAGGAATGACCCAGGCACCTAAAGAGGGAATGCTCTAATTAAGCATCTCCCTGACGATGGAGGGCATGGGGGTTGCCGTGGCAACCGCACTCCAAGCTCCACCTGGATCCAAATCCCAGGCATTTAGGCTGGAAAAGAGCCCTGAAATCACCGAGGCCAACTCCTGACAAAGCCAAGCCCAGCACAGCTGTGGCCTCCAGGATCTCCCTGGTAAAGAACTTTATCCCCAGCTCCTGATGCACTCCAAGCCTTTCTACAGCTCTTGGGTTCCCACCGAGCCGGTTTGAGTTGTAATTGGGAAATGCCCCGTTCCCAGCCCCTTTTCCCACTGAATTTCCAGGCAGACAAGGTGAAAGGTGATTCACCCCAAGCAGGCCCAGAGACACTTCAGAGACAAAGTCAAAGAAGTGGGGATTTGCTTTATTCGGCGCAGGGTGTGGGGGATCGCTCGTCCAAAACACACAATATTATGGGTAACACTCATGAATATTCATCACATTCCCTGCGATAGGAGTGGTTATACAAATCATTTCTGGGCAATCATTAATATCATTAGCTGTGTGCCACGCATGCGCTGTGTGTCCTGGTGGTCTTTGGGGGTCTGCTCGTGATGAAGATCTGTAGTCTTCATCACAGTGCACTTTTCACCTTTCTCTCTGGAGCATGGGCAGTCCTTGGTGGGTGATTCAGGGTTTCTGGGCTGGCCTCAGACAGATTCTTGTCTCTCTTATCTTGACAAGATTAAGGGAATTCTGTTTTCCTGGGTTTTAGAATTCACATATTCTGTCTCTCAATAGTTAACTTCAGTTGCCTATTAACTACCTGTTTCTCAAAGGCCCAGATTTTATTTGAACAGACAGCCTGCGCTTCCATCTACTGAGCAACACAGTTGTTTGTTTGCTTCTAACCGGGGTCGCCACCTCCTCTGCTCTCGTTCCACGGTTGACAGTGATTTAAACTCGGTGTATTTTTACAAGCTGGGCCTAATCTGGGGTATAGATCATCCTGAAGGACGTTTCTTCCCGCCTGTCATTGCTCAGGAAGATGCCATCGGAGCCGCTCACGGAATGATGCGCGATTCCAAGATGTGCCGCCGCCGATTCCAGAGGCAGCGGGTTTGAATGAGCCGTGAGTTGGCTGTGGCAGGGAGGGCCGCACTCGATGTATCTGAGCAAATCCTAATTGCTTTGCCTCGTTTAGGACCGTGGCACTGGGGTTTGTTCATTAACGAAGGACAGGCGCATTTTAATCAGCCCCGTTTGTGCAGATGGAGGGAACGGGGCTGGCTGGGCACTGCTGCTTCCCACGGAGATTGGGAGCTCTTCCCGGGATTTCAGCTCCAAAGCAGGGACTGGAATGGTGTGGGATTGAGGTCTGGAGTGGGTGGGATTGAGGTCTGGACCCAATGCCCACCTTGTCCCCAGCCCAGAGCTGTGAGTGCCACCCCCAGGAATTCCTTGGGCACCTCCAGGGATGGACACTCCAACGCTGGCTCTCCTCTAGAAAAGGCTTCCTGAGCTTTCCTGGCACATCCCGAGGAGTCTCTGCCCCATCCCCTGAGGCGTCCATGCCCTGTGGAGCTGCAGGAATTCCAGTGAGGGTCCTGTCCCACCTCCCTGCGGCTCCTCCCCGGGCTGCAGACCCAGTGCCACTCCTGCCCCCATCTTCCATCCCTCGCTGGAGCTTTCCCCGGACACATCTCCAGGGGCCGTAACAACAGCAGTGGCACCAAAGGCAGCGAAAGGCACTAATTGCAGTTAATTAGCAGGCTGCTGGAGCTGCCAGCTGTGCTGCAGCCCCGTCACAGACAGGCTGAGGCGCTCGGTGACACCCGGCAGCTGCTGCCTGACAGCCCCGAATGGAGGGAATTAAATGCCAGTGCGAGGATTCCTGATATGATTTGAATAGCACAAAGCAAGAGTTCCTTGTCCAAATCCCATTAATAACCGCTTTGAAACTGCAGCCTGCAAAGCCCATTAAGTGCAGACAGAGATATTTTAGGCAAAAGCTAAAACTGTTTGAACTTTGCGGTGTCTGCGAGGCCACTTTAACTGAGCAGCAAACAGAGCATTTCTAATCCAGCCCAGATGAGAAGAGAGCGGAGAGGACAGACTTTTAAAAGAGAAGGAAAATAAAGAGCAGAGAGGAGCAGAGAGCTGTGGATCCAGGGGATGGATGAGAGCAGGGTCACCTCAGAGCCTTTGGGACAGTGGGAGGTGACTTTAGCTTCCCTGGGAGGGTGGGGAGGGCTGGGCTGGAATTGCCAGAGCAGCTGTGGCTGCCCCTGGATCCCTGGCAGTGTCCCAGGCCAGGCTGGACATTGGGGCTTGGAGCAGCCTGGGGCAGTGGGAGGTGTCCCTGCAATGGCAGGGGTGGGATGGATAATCCTCAAAGTCCCCTCCACCCCAAACCATTGCCTGATTTTATTTTTCTATGGAATCAAGTGATTAGCAGTGAGACTCTTAACCCAAACGATGAAAATGAATTTTAGTCCACAGCTCATTTTGCTCTCCTATCACAGACCAAAGGAATTAAAGTGTGCCAGAGGAGGGGAGTCAGGGGAGGTTTGAGCAGGAATCTCCTATGCCCCACCACAGCCCCGGCTGTCCCACAGGTCACCACATTTTGTCACTAAACCCTGTCACTTCAGCCAGACTCGTCGAGAAAAAGGACCCAAATAGCTGTGAGGGAGCAAGATTTCCAGTGGAAACTCCAGCTGCAAAGAACCGGAGCTGGAGAGGGAGGAGGGATGAGAGCTCCTGTCCCACTCCGTGCTCTCCAGGAATTCCCTGCAGTTCATCGAGGCACACTCAGATATTTCCCAGTTCAAACCAAAACACCTCAAAGCTGGGATGGGAACCCTGAGGTTCTGACTGAGAAGTGCAGGCTAATAAAAGAACAACAAAATACAGGAAGTCTTTATGGAAAATTGGTGATCCCCTTTCCAATCCCTGGGTGTTGGGAATATTCCAAAGGGCCACTGGGAGACCAGGCTTTGATACAGCTCCAGAGGGATCATGACTTGTTTTTCATCCCATTCTCCTCTCCGTCTCCTCTCCTGTGGCTGGAGCAGATGCAGAGAGTGTGTCCAACACCCAGAGCAGCACAGGGCATTCGTTTATTCCAGAACTGCTTCCCTTCCCAGAGAGGCTTTGGTGCTGTCCCACACAAGTTCCCTTAATTCCCTTCATAACTCAGTTCTGTGGATCCAAATGTGCTCCCTGGATTTCTCAGGAATTGTCAGATTCAGAGGATTCATTGCAATGATCAAACAGAGCCCTGGGATGGATCTGCAGCGGGATCTGAGTTACGGTCACTGTCTGACTCAGCTTCTGCAGGAAACTGATTTTCCTTGGCAGAGAGAGCTTCTCCATCGCCCCAAAGGGGAAAAAGGGCATTTGTCCATCGGGACACCTTTGGGTTGGTTCCACACTGAGCCAGGGAATACATTCCCATATCCCATCCATCCCCGCCCTCCCCTGGGTCCTGTCCCTCCAGCCCTTGTCCCACCCCAGCTCTCTCTGTCTCCCCAGAAAAGGAACAGGCTCCTCTTTCTGTGTCCCCAAATACGGAATTCCAAACCCCACCCCAACCCCTGCAGTGCCCTCATCCTCCTCTGGAACACAGGAGTTTATCCAAGATGGTACATTCAGGAAAATAAAATTTCAAAAATGCAGAATTTTTGCTTATGGAACTCTCCAGCTGCAGATGTTTGGCAGCAAGAGATCCGTGAAAATATCCCTCCAAACTGGTCTGTGTCTTTTCCTCTAAATCCCTGTGGGAATGAGGCTGCTGGGAGATATGGAGCTGGGACGTGAGGCAAATCCAGGTGGCCACCACGGGAGATTTAACAGGAGCACCACGGAATCATCCCACAGGGATTCGTTTTTGAGCAGGCCTCGGAAATCCATCAGCATTGTGCCTCTGGAGGAGAACCCTCACGGCTGGAGGGTGCCCGAGCAATTCCCACATTCCTGGGGTAGGGAAGGGGCAATTCCCACACTCCTGGAGTACGGAAGGAGCAATTCCCACATTTCTGGAACAGCAGGGAAGGGGCAATTCCAATATTCCTGGAGTAGCAGGGAAGGAGCAATTCCCACACTCCTGGAACAGCAGGGAAAGAGCAATTCCCACATTTCTGGGGTAGGGAAGGGGCAATTCCCACATTCCTGGAACAGCAGGGAAAGAGCAATTCCCACATTTCTGGGGTAGGGAAGGAGCAATTCCCACATTCCTGGGGTAGCAGGGAAGAACAGAGCTGGCTGGGAGAGCACAAACCCCGAGCTGGATCCATCCACATCCAATCCACTCTTGGAGAACGACAGATTCCCTCTGGCTCATCAAAATTCACTGGAATCCTCCCCCTGTTAATTTGTTGGCGAAACATCGCAAAGTTGACAGGAAGCACAGGGCAGAAGTCAAACATTGCAGCCCACGTGGTTTTGGTGAAGATATTAAATTTGCAAGAGAACAGCTTTGCCCAGAACCTTGGAGATTTAAAAGATGGGGAATATTTTGCTCTAACTGGTCTTATTCCTATTTGTACTGCATTTATGAATAATATTAACTCACACACAATTGTAGCCATATGGCAGAAGGAAAATTAAAAAGCTACAACAAGAAAATTAGCTGTGGATGTGGTTTGCATGTCTGGGAGATTTTCTTGGTGGGTTTCAAGCCATAAATCTTTTTTTAGCTGCACATAAAAGCAGATCCAGGTTTTTTTAAGGTGGAAAATGAATTCTTCGTTGTCCTGGCACAAGAATGGTCACTCTCGAGTTCAGCTGGAGAGGGTGCTGTGCAGGCAGGATGGACCAGGGTGGGAATTCCTGGGATTGGAGGCATCTCCAGGGGAGATTTGGTCCATCCTGCTCTCTCCAGGAGGGTGCTCGGGGCCAGGTGGGGCTGGGTTTGGGGTATCTCCAAGGATGGAGACTCCACAGCTTCCTTGGGCAGCCTGTGCCAGCTGGAAAGGGCAAACAGGGATTTTTTTGGGATATCACTGCTGCTTGTACGTGCTCATCACCTGTTGTGGCACCACCGAAGGAAGGCTGGCTGCAGCCACATCCTTCCCTGAAATCCACAGGAATTCCTTCCTGGATATCCACAGGATTTCCTTCCCTGATATCCACAGGGATGACGCCTCCCTGCTATCCACAGGAATTCCCTCCTGAGATCCACAGGAATTCCCTCCTGAGATCCACAGGAATTCCCTCCTGAGATCCACAGGAATTCCCTCCTGAGATCCACAGGAATTCCCTCCTGAGATCCACAGGAATTCCCTCCTGAGATCCACAGGAATTCCCTCCTGAGATCCACAGGAATTCCCTCCTGAGATCCACAGGAATTCCCTCCTGAGATCCACAGGAATTCCCTCCTGATATCCACAGGGATCATACCTCCCTTTCCTCCAGGCTGGGCAGCCTCGGCTCCTGCAGCCTCTCCCTCTGGAAAGATGCTCCAGCTCCTTGATAAAACTTCCCACAGGATCACAGCGTGGTTTGGGTTGGAAGGGACCTTCTAAAGGCCCTCTGGTCCCAACTCCATCAGCAGGAGCCTCTTCTTACAGAAAATATCAAAAAAAGAACATATTTAGGAGCACAGCTGGTGTTTTAAAATCATATATTTCCAAACCATTCTCCCATCTCTCAGCTGTCGTAGTCGAGACGGTCACGACAAGTATAAAGTTCACCACAACAGCTTCTTGGTCAGAGAAAAGGAACTCACTCTTTATTTTCCAAAACCCCTTTTTATACAATTTCTAACATTCATGTCACACATCCATTGGCTCCCAATTCACCACCCCACAATGTCATTGGCTACCCATAGTTAGACCAACAATAATGCCACCTGTGAGTCTCTTATCATCGTTGTTTGTGGATTCCTGCTCGTTTGGAGCTGGAGAGGAATAGTGAGAACTGCACAAACAGTCCTCTCTCACGGCAAAGCAGTTCTCACTACATCCACAGTTCCCACACTCAGCCAAAGACAGCACCTGGATATTGTCCTGAGCAGCCTGGACTTCCCTGGCCTGGCTTCTGGAGCGAATTTCTCCAAGGGGTCCCTGTAGTTGCACTGTTTTAGAAATCCTTCTCTTCTTTCTCACGGAGAATAGAGATAAGTTGCATTTCTGTGCTTTTCTAGTCTCTGTGTTTTGGTACTGGGTGCTGTAGGATTGTAACCTATCCTTTAAGGGGGTGGAAAACTGCCCACCAATAGTTGCTAGATTATTAATGTTTATACAAAGAAAGTTTTGTAAATAAAGTTCCCTCAATTGCCATCTTGAGTGCTGCCTACTTGACTTCCCTGTGAGCTTCCGCGAATCTCCACGAATATCAGAAAATTAGAACCAACAGTCCCTGTGGAGGCTGTTCCTGAGGTTTTCTTGTCCTTCTGCAGCAAAACCACTCCAGCCCAGATCAGGCAGGAATTTCCCTGGGGGAGCCCAGCACCCCTGAGAGAGCTCAGCCTGCCAGGAGATCCCGGGAAGCTGCAAAGGGAAGGTTGGTGTGTTTTGTTGGAGTCCTCGGGAGAGGAGAAACCCTGCCAGTCCAGATGGGCATCAGCAGAATTCCTGCTTGGCTCTGCTGCTGCTGTGCTCTGCTGTGGGACACGAGCTGTGCTCCACAGGCACTTTGGGAACAGCCCCAGCCCAGGGAAAAATCAGGGAAAAACCAAGAAAAAACAAGGGAAAAGCAAGGAGAAACCAGGAAAAAACCAGGGAAAAACCAGGGGAAAACCAGGGGAAAACGAGGAAAAAACCAGGGAAAAGCCAGGGAAAAACCAGGAAAAAACCAGGGAAAAACCAGGGAAAAACCAGGAAAAAACCAGGGAAAAACCAGGGAAAAACCAGGGAAAACCAGGGAAAATCCAGGGAAAACCAGGGAAAATCCAGGGAAAAACCAGGGAAAAACCAGGGAAAATCCAGGAAAAAAACAGCGAAAACCCAGGGAAAAAGCCGGGAAAACCCAGGGAAAAAGCAGGGAAAAACCAGGGAAAACCAGGGAAAAAACAGGGAAAACCCAGGGAAAACCCCGGGAAAATCCAGGGAAAACCAGGGAAAACCAGGGAAAACCCAGGGAAAAATCAGGGAAAAAACACGAAAAACCAGGGGAAAACCAGGAAAAATGAGGGAAAAAACAGGGAAAAAACAGGAAAAAAACAAGGAAAACCAGGGAAAACCCAGGGAAAAATCAGGGAAAAAACACGAAAAACCAGGGGAAAACCAGGAAAAATGAGGGAAAAAACAGGGAAAAAACAGGAAAAAAACAAGGAAAACCAGGGAAAACCCAGGGAAAAACAGGGAAAAACCAGGGGAAAACCAGAAAAAATCCAGGAAAAGCTGCTCTGCACGCTCCAGGAAACCGCTGCCACCCCAGGTCACATCAGCGGAGCTGCTCTTTGGGTTTGGGTTGTTAAGGGATTTGGGAGTCCCAGCCCTCTCAGACATCATTCCCAGCTCTCCCAGCACCCAGCAGCTGTCCCATTCCAGGGCAGCCCCGACGGCAGCTGGGCCGGGAGCCCTGTGACAGATAACTGGGGTTTGGGGACACGGGGCTCCGGCAGAACCCGCGGCTCCTGGCGAGGGAGGGATTGAACAAAACACCGCGAAGGAAAATAAAGACATGAAACAAGTGGAAATTATCCTGGATACAAAGTAAATGTCAGGCTGCGTTTGCCGGAGCTTTGTTAGCGCAAATAAACCTTCCCAGGCACCGGGGGCTGAGCAGAGGCTGCTCTCACAGGTGACGGCAGAGCAGCTGAAATTCCTGAGCTCTGGAGTTCTCCACAAGGATAACGAAGATCTGCTGGTGTGCTCTGGGTCAGCATGGACACATGTTGGCTCTAATTTTCTGATATTCGTGGAGATTTGCAGAAGCTCGCAGGGAAGTCAGGCAGGCAGCACCCAAGATGGCGATTGAGAGAGTTTTATTTACAATTCTTTCTTTATATAAGCATTAATAATCTAGCAACTATTGGTCGGCAGTTTTCCACCCCCTGAAAGGATAAATTACAATCCTACACCATCCAGTACCAAAACCACTGAGATTAGAAAAGTACAGAAATGCAGCTTATCTCTGTTCTCCATGAGAAAGAAGAGAAGGATTTCTAGAACAGTGCAACTACAGACACAGGGAAAGCTTGAGAAATGGGTGGTCAATNCGAGCAGACCCCCAGAGACCACCAGGACACACAGCGCATGCGTGGCACACAGCTAATGATATTAATGATTGCCCAGAAATGATTTGTATAACCACTCCTATCCCGGGGAATGTGATGAATATTCATGAGTGTTACCCATAATATTGTGTGTTGGCAGTGCTGGGTGTGTGTGTTTGGAGGAGTGAATCCCCACACCTGAATAAAACAAATCCGCACTGCTCTGACTGTGTCTCTGAGTGTCCCTGGGCCTGCTTGGGGCCAATCATGCTTGGAAGTTCAGGGTGGCTTTAGCTTAGCAATTTTTGAGTCATTAAAAGTACCAGCAGGAAATCTTTGCCGTGAATGAATCATTCCCCACCTGCATCCAGGCTGAAATAATCCCAGAATCATGGAATGGTTTGGGTTGGAGGGAATTTAAATCCCACCCAGTGCCACCCCTGCCATGGCAGGGACACCTCCCACTGTCCCAGGCTGCTCCAAGCCCCAATGTCCAGCCTGGCCTGGGACACTGCCAGGGATCCAGGGGCAGCCACAGCTGCTCTGGCAATTCTGTGCCAGGGCCCCCCATCCTCACAGGGAAGGATTTCCTCCCACTCTCCCCTGACCAGCCAGGCTCTGATTAAAGTCTTAACTTCCCCTCCCCTTCCCAGACACACAGGGATACCACCAGGCCACAATTCCCTGGAAGGCCATGCTCAGATGTGCTGTTGCATCCCGTGGGAAGGAATCCTGCAGCCCTGGATTTAAATCAGGACTTTATCCAACGCCTGCTGCCTCTGCCCAGTTTGGGGATAGCTTTCTGAAGTCTGTGCACTCATGGGAGAGCTTTCCTTGCCCTGGACACACCAGGAACGTGCCTAAGGAGTGCTGTGTCCAGAGTGAAGAGGACGTGGAGCCGCTGGAGGAGCCCAGAGGAGCCCACGGAGCACAGAAAGCTCTTGGTGCCCGAAGGTGAGGCCATCCTGAGCTCCTTCCCTGGTTCCGCTCTGGGAATGTTGGGCCTGGCTGATTGCACCTGGATGGACTGGAAACCAAAACCAGGGCAGACTGAGGTCCCCAGGGCATCCCAAGGGGCTCCCCTGGCCAAGGAGAGCTTTATTTCCATCCGGATTGGACTCAGGAATGGCGTACGTGAATTTTGGAGTCTCTGCATCACCAGCAGCATCGGTCCAGGGAGAGGTTTTGTTCTCTTCCCTCTAAGGGACGGATAATCAGCCAACCTTTTATAACATTTCCATCAAATGACTCCATGAGACACCCGGGAGGCCATTTCCTGCATTTCTGCAGAGCACCAGCACCTGTGGGAAGCTGTGGTCCCAATATCCCAAATATTCACAGCTAAATGCAGACCCAGAAGGCAAAAGCTCATCCCTGAGCCAAATGGTTCTCCTGGAGAGGTGAAAACCCTCCAAGAGCTGCTGGGGTGGGACAGGGGCACTTCCCAGGCTCCGGCTAGGGAGGGGAGTGGGAAAAGGCGTCAGGAAAAGTAACAAATAGGGCAATTTATCTCTCCTTTTCCTCTCCTCCCATTCCTTCCCAGGCAATTTGTTCTTGGGAGATCTCATTTGAACAATCGCTCACACTTCCAGAGGGCATTTCCAGTGGAAACAACCCCACGGAAAAATTCTGCCAAGCTGCCGTGGAAATGGGGAATATTTCATTTTTTTCATGAGATTTAAGTGATTTTTTTTTTCTGTTTCATGGGCTCTGAGAGTTGTTTTGCCTTTCTCAATGACAGAACCATCCCCTGCCAACCAAATGCTCTCTGTTATTGAGTTACTCATTAAGGACTTAGACAATTCGGGACTTGCAGGGTTCCTCTGGAGGGAGCTGAATTCCATCCCCTGCCCCTGGGATGTGGAATTTGACAGGCAGGGATGAGATTTGGAGGTTAAAGGAGGAGAATTCTGTCATCTGTCATAAACTGGGCATGAAACTTTAAGGAATCATCCTCAGATCCCTGTGGTTTTGGGAAAAACATATATAGTTATATTTTAAACCCCACACCTGAGCACCACGAGGGTGGGAGCTGCAAGAATCCTCAATTCTGGGAGAGAAGAGCTTCTGGGTATTAAATTTTTCCATAATTTAATATCTCAACAGGTGATTAAGTGTTCCATTGCAAATCCCACGCTTGGAAAAAGGCAGCACCACCCCCAGCCACCACTGATTGCTCCACGTTTGCTCAGTAAAATCACATCAAACCACACCACGGGAGGTCAGAAAATTCCAATTATTGTTAAAAGTGCTGTTTTCTTTGGAACTGAAGTGCCAAACAAGGCTGTGTTTGTTGGAACAGGTGAAGAGGGAATTCTGTGGTTTTCCAGCATCCGCCACTGCTCCCTCGGTGTGTCCCACGTGCTCCTGACACAACTCTCAGAGAGGTTTTTCCATTTTTCTGTGAATTTCTCCCCTTTCAGGGAGCTCTAGCACAAATTAAATTTGGAATTGGCTGCAGACACGTAAAAATTGTTCTTTCCCTTTCCAGGGATAAACATGGATTTTCCCATGGCAGAATCCCTGCCCTGGCTCTGCTGGAATTCTATACCAAATGGAATGATCTTGAAAATTCCTCCTTGGGCCCACAAATGCCATCAATCTTTTATTACAGTAAATTTTAAAAAATATAATGCAAATATTAAAAATAAAAATAAAAGACAAATATCGTGATTTCATTCATATTCCACACATCACCTGAAAAGGAGACGGAAAATGGCTCTGTGGGTCCGGGTTATTCCCAGTAAACGCCTTGGAGGATATTTTCCGAGGGAGTTTCTAATTTGGGAACTTTTCCTACCTCCTGCAAATCAAGTGGAGCAAGGTCCCCTCTCCAACGCCATCATTTCCCAGTTGGGGTTTGTTGTCTTTTATTCAAAAAGTTCTTTCCAAAACTTTAAAAAATGGCACGGAAAAGCTCAATTCCTTGGAAGATCATGTATCCCATGGAGCCAAGTGCTGCAAGGCTGCCACAACTCCACATCCCTACAGCCTCCATGGATAAAATTCCAGTGGTTTTGGTTGGAAGGACCTTAAATCCCATCCCATCCCACCCTGCCATGGGCAGGGGCACCTTCCGCTATCCCAGGCTGCTCCAAGCCTTGAAATCCTTGGATCCAAGGGCTGGAGTTTCGTGCCCAGGTAATGGAGAGTTTTGGGGGAAATGTGTGGAAGTGAAGGAATAAAGAATGGGACTAGAAACCAACAGGAAAACTGCAGGGACTATCGGGATAGAGGTCATGGATAACAATTAAGAAAACCAGGGAATCCCAAAGAAAGGAAAAACCAAGGAATGATTCTGCAAAGGGCAGCAAGAAATGGGAAGAAGAAACCGGGAAAGGCCATGAATAAATAAAGAATGAAGAGGGACCCTGAGAGATGGTCCAGGAGTGAGGAGGGGATGGCAGACGTGGGAAGCACAGCAGTCCTGGGATTCCATGGAGGGGCAGTGAGGCATGGTTGTAGGATTGCCATCTGTGGGATTTGGTCAGTTTATTTCAGACGGTCGGGACGGAGACGAGAGATCTCTGGAGTTTGGTCTTAGAGCCTGAGGTTTATTGTGAAAGGTGTGGGTGTAGGGGAGCTGCTGGGAGCTGCCAGACACAGCTCAGAGCAGGGAGAGAGGGGGGAGAGGGAGAGATAGTAGAGAAGAAAGAAGAAGAATTGAATAATAATAGAATAATGCCGTGGTTGCCGTTTACAATACAATAAATCATCTTCTGTGCTGAATATTCTAATTTTCACTAACCAATCTAGAACAAGCTACAAATCCTACAACAT
Source organism: Origma solitaria (assembly GCA_013397895.1). Lineage (NCBI taxonomy): Eukaryota > Metazoa > Chordata > Aves > Passeriformes > Acanthizidae > Origma > Origma solitaria. Next base: position 358,078 of record VZRL01002950.1, on the reverse strand, counting down.
TTACACACAGCCTATGAGAGTCATTGCATTACCACACGGCGTTATATTTTAAACTCTAAAAACTGCTTTTTGGACCCTCTGCCAAGTTGGCAGGGTCTGCTCTGCCCCTTGGAGCTGTCTGCAAGCAGAGGGGATTGTTTAATCCAAAGGGGATTCCCTTCAGTGGCCACACCATTGTTTTGCAGTTGTTCAGTACCTGGGGTTTGGGATCTCAGAGCTTGTCTTCATTTCAATCTCGCTGATAGTTTCCATATTCTCAGCAGCTTTTGCCAGGTGATCATATTGATAAGCCTTTCCTATTTCATCCTCCCCAACACATGGTCTTCCAGGGAAATCCCCTGGAATTCCAGCAGGACACGAGGCAGGAGCACAGAGCTCCCCGAGGAGCACTGCAGGTGTCCCCAGGATGTGCTGGGACAGAGAAATGTCCATCTGTGCCATTTTCCTGGAGAGACAGCTCCCAGCCCATCAGAGTCAGACCTGCTTCTGTATCGCATCCCAAATACCTGCTCGGAGTGATTTGGGAATTCCGGGAAGGGTCACTGAGCATAAAGCACTCTGTGAGGGAAAAACACGGGAGTGAGCTAAGGAAAAGCTGCCAGTGTCCACCCAAAGATTGGGGAATTGCCCTGCTGCAGCCCCCAGAGCAGGCTCCAGATCCAGGAGGGAGCCCACAGCACCCAGAATTCCCACCGGGAGTCCCTGACATCACCACTGGCTTCATCTCATGGCCTGGATGTAATCATACCAAGCCAGGCCAAAGCCAATAATTAGCTGAGTGTGTAATTAGCTCTTTCAGTCCATCTGCAGGTCAGGCTCTGGGAGGGATTTATTTCCTGAAGGGCTTCTGGGGGTTCTGCAACTACAGAATGAAATTTGTTAACTGTTAATAACTCCCAAATTAGCTCATTTACTCAGGGTTGGAAATAACTCAGCCATGGCAGCTGTAATCAACAAATTATCTGCAAATTTAAAAAGGCAAAGGAAAAAAAAAGAAGGATAAGGAAAAAAAAAAAAAGGATATTGAAGCCTTTCTCCAGTGCAGGGCACTCAGTGGGAGGACATTTGTCACTGGTGGGCACCAGAGGTGTTCCAGGGCACCACAGGATCACTTCTTCCCTGGGATGGAATTCCCAGAGAATTCCCTGTGGCTGCCCCTGGATCCCTGGCAGTGTCCCAGGCCAGGCTGGACATTGGGGCTTGGAGCAGCCTGGGACAGTGGGAGGTGTCCACCCCAAGGGGTCAGACTGGATGGGATTTAAGGCCTTTCCAACCCAAACCCTCCTGGAATTCTGGGATGGGCACTCCTGTACTCTCGCAGTGAGTTTTGCTTTGGGTTTCTCTTTTTTTTAGGAATTGTTTTAGAGCTCGGCTCCTTTTCCACCCCAAGCCCAGCCTGAGTGATGTGAACTCCCTGGGGAATGAGGACATCGGGTGACGGCAGAAGCTCAACAGAAACAAACCACAACTCCTGTCTGGAGCAAATCATTCCCATTTGTGAGCCCTTGGGATAAATGTGCAGATCAGTGGATGCCAGAGAGAAAATCCTCTCTGTGCTCTGGTTCTCTTCCCTCTGCAGATCTCCTTTCTCCTGCTCTCCCATGGCTGCTCTGCCCTGCCTGTGCAGAAATATTTGATCTTGGAAGTCATTCCATTGTTCCTGTGTCACACCTGAACAACAGAACACCAAGGGAAGCAATGGAACAGAGGGAAGCCTCTCCCAGGGGATTTGAAAGGAATAAAGGGAATATCACCTTCCCTTGGTGAAATGAGGGAAGCACGTGGGCTGCAGAGCTGTGGGCAAAAGCTCTGAGTGCTGCAAGTCCGATGGGTTTATCCCCAAATCCAGCTGGAGCAGCTCCACGGGGCGGCGGCAGCTGTGACAGGAGCCCAGAGCATTCCCAATCCCTGTGTGACCCCTCTGAGCTTGCGGGGACAGCGACAAATCCCACCTGAAACTCCCAGAAATCTGAGAGCTGGGAAAGGCTCAGCCTGGAGAAAAGGAGGAACATTTGGGACCTTGTGGCTCTGCACAGCTCCTGCCAGGAGGGGACAGCCGGGGGGGTCGGGCTGTGCTCCAGGGAACAGGGACAGGACCTGTGGATGCACTATTCTAAGTGTCTCTCTTCTTTCTCATGAATCGTATGGGGAATAAAGATAAGCTCAATTCTTCTTGCTCCTTCTAATTTTTGTTTTGGTACTGGGTGCTGCAAAGGTTCAGCCAATTGCCCCAGGGATGGCTATGAACCAATCACTGCTAGACTCTTAATGCCTATATAAGAAAAAAATTTTTAATAAACCTCCTCTTGCCACTTCCGTCGGTGTTCTGTCTGTCTCGATTTACCTACGACACCTCTGCAACAAGGAACGACTCCAAGTTGCACAGATTCACAGAATTTTCCGAGTTGGAAGGGACCCACAAAGATTTAAGCCAACTCTTAAAGAAACGGGGATTGAACCCAGAGTTTTGTTATTAGCACCACGTTGTGCCAGGGGAGGTTCACTTTGGTTATCTGGGGGAAAAAAAAAAATTGTGGGATGGGTTATAAAGCAACTGCTGAATGAGGTGGAGTCCCCATCCCTAGAAAACCCCAAAAAAGGAGTGGATGTGGCACCAGGGGCCACGGGGCAGTGGTGAATGTGGCTTGGTGGACTCTGTAATCCTACAGGTCGGTTCCAACCCTAACGATTCCACGATTTTATTTGGCAGAGGTGTGAAGGAAAAGCACGAAAGAAGGCACAAGGCGCAGGTGTTGCAGAGGGATTCGCAGTCCCGCGGGCCCTGAGCTCCCCGAGGCCGTGATAAATAAGAGTGGCTTTATCTCCCACTGCAGCCAACACAGAGCACCCTGATAACAACAAGGGATTTGTTTACTCCTAATGGATTTCTGCCACTGCGAAGAGAAATAAATGACCTGCCAATTTTTAATATATATACACACCTGCATTATCGCCGGGATTCATCTGAGGAAGCAAAACTGCCTAATAAGAAGTGATAATATTTTGTTTTAACCTCCCAACATCCTCAATGACAAAGAGGTACCTGTGTGTTCACAGACCGTATCCCAGCTCCAGGGGGTTTTAATCCATCCCAGGGTTTGGAAATGTGGTTTGAGGCCATTTGTTATCTGTCTGGATCAAAATGAAAATGGACTGGAAATGCAGCAGTGGTCAAACCCCAAAGGTTACAGACTTTGTGAAGTTTTAGCAGCGGTGAAGGAGATACTGGGAGTCCTCTCCAAGCAGGATCCAGTGGGATGCTCACTCCTTACTCAAGAACTCAATTTAAACCCATCCAAATCAATGCAAGACAGCTTTAAAGCAAATTTTGCCAATGATTTGAGATGAGAGTTACCTGCAGAGAGACTCCACAGGTGCTGATCTGCTACCCGGGGACCTGTGAGAATAAATAATGTGCAAATCCGTCAGCTCTGAGATTGCCCTGCCAAACTCAGGCAGGAAATGGCTGCGTGGAGCCAGGAGAGGGAATTGCAGCTAAAAGCGAGGAAAGGACAGGAAAATGTTTGTATCAACGACTGAGTGGCAGCAGGACAGGGACAGGGACTGACCCCTGAGCTGGCACTGCTGAGCACCTCGGGGGCTGTGCCCAGTTTGTGCCCCTCACTTTAAAAAGGGACGTGGCGGGGCAGGAGCGTGTCCAGGGAAGGAAATGGAGCTAGGCAAGAGTCAGGAGGAGAGGGAATGGCCTCAGGCTGGGCCAGGGAGGCTCAGGGTGGACAGCAGCAGGAATTTCCCCATGGAAAGGGCGCTCAGGCCTTGGCAGGGCTGCCCAGGGAGGTTTGCAGTGCCCATCCCTGAAGGTGCCCAAGGAATTCCTGAATGTGGCACTCAGAGCTCTGGGCTGGGGACAAGGTAGGCATCAGGCACGGAGATTTTAGGACAGAAAATGATGAACATTTGCTTACTTATTTAAGTAGTAAAGTCTAAAAAGTTTGGGGGAGGATGTGATCCCGTTTTTTCCTGTTGTGCTTTACTCCTTTGGCCCAGCAGAGTCAAAATGATCATTTAGGTGAACTTGAAACATTTTCCAAAAGACCAAATGTGGGCAGGAGGAAGAGCTGGGGCAGCACAGGGGCCAGGATCTCCAACGGGGCTGGCCCAGGGAGCACTGTGCTCCCACTGTCCCTGTCCTTCCAGCCATTCCCTGGGACAACCTGACATTGTGGAGCTCCCAGCTGTCACATAAATGGATCCTGCTTAAAATTCCAGTGCAGTGCCTGAGTGGCGGTGAGGAACCCTCGGGGTGGCTGTAAGATTCAAATGTGGGAAGCCATCAAGGGGAGCCCATCAAAGAGTTTACAACTAAAGCACTCGACCTGCGGCGGCAGAGGAATTGTTTTATCTCCTTCTGGGGGTTTGCTGCCCCTCGTTAAACAGGACAGAGCCTGCAATAACAGAAGCAGATGGAGCACTTGTCATTTCCGTGACCTGTTTGTTCCCTGGCTGGAATGGAGCCATAAATGAGAGGCACTGGGACATTCCCTGTGCTTCCTGGGCAGGCTGTGGATCTGTAGGAACTCTGGGATCACACCCATGGGACTCAGAGTGGAACCTCAGGACAGCAAACAGGGACCTGGAACATGGAGCTGAAAAAGGAAACTCGGCCGCTCCGATGGCAAAGGAATCCTTGGACTGTGAGCAGGGGATGTGGATGGGGAGCAGGGGATGTGGATTGTGAGCAGGGGATGTGGATGGTGAGCAGGGGATGTGGATGGTGAGCAGGGGATGTGGATGGGGAGCAGGGGATGTGGATGGGGAGCAGGGGATGTGGATTGTGAGCAGGGGATGTGGATGGTGAGCAGGGGATGTGGATTGTGAGCAGGGGATGTGGATGGGGAGCAGGGGATTGCAGGCACGTCCCTCCTCTCCCTGGCAGAATTCCCTGCTGGCACAGCAGCTGGAGCAGGGAAGGGGCAGAGCTGCTGGGGTGGCTGTGAAGGTGATAAAGGAGCATTCTGAAGGATGGAAGTTCTGCTTTTGGGGCTGATCTGCCATTTCAGAGAATCCCAGAACCCTCAGGGTTGGCAAAGACCTCTCAGATGATCAAGTCCAGCACTGTCCCAGCCCCACACACTCTCCAGGCTCTCCAGTGCCATATCCCTAAAATTTGTGAGCACTTCCAGGGATGGAGACCCCACCACCTCATTTGCTCCAACCTCCCAGAAACCCAGCCTGTTCCAGTGCTCCAGAGCACAAGGAATTACCTCAAATCTGGGATCGAGGCAAACACTGATGTCATCCTTCTTGGGTCAGTTCCAAACCCAAACCATTTCGACACTTTTGGAGTGAATACGGATCCTCTGCCAAGCTTGGAGAACTCTCAGAGGAGTTTCCATCTTCAGGCAATGCCCTTCCTGACAGGAGGCTCTCCCAAACTTTTCCCAAAGAGCCGAACTCTCAGTGCTGTCCCTGTGCCTCACCTGCACAAAGGCTCCGAAGGCTTTTACTCTCCCACCCAACTGTGCTGCTCTCTTTTGAAGGTTTTTCATGGATGCACTTAGGAAATTCAGCCCTTTGTGTCTCCTTCCTCATTAGCCGGGCAAGGCTGAGCTTTTGTCTTGGCTCCGTGGGAATCCTTTGTGTGGGATCCGTGCGGCGCCAGATTCCTGATCCAATTATCCCATTGTGTTCCTCTCTCCTCCGCATGGGCCTCTTGTCTTCTTCACATGAGATTAAAGACACCCTTAAAGCCTGGCACCAATTAATTCATGCATAAATATTGCCTAGGTCCGCCTAAATCCCAAAGAATGAGGGCCTGGGAGAGCTGGGAATGTTCACCTGGAGAGGAGAAGGACACAGGGAGAGCTCAGAGCCCCTGGCAGGGCCTGAAGGGCTCCAGGAGAGCTGCAGAGGGACTGGGGACAAGGCATGGAGGGACAGGACACAGGGAATGGCTTCCCACTGCCAGAGGGCAGGGATGGATGGGATATTGGGAATTGGGAATTGCTGTCTGGGAGGGTGGGGAGGGCTGGGCTGGAATTGCCAGAGCAGCTGTGGCTGCCCCTGGATCCCTGGCAGTGTCCCAGGCCAGGCTGGACATTGGGGCTTGGAGCAGCCTGGGACAGTGGGAGGTGTCCCTGCCATGGCAGGGGTGGCACTGGGTGGGATTTAAGGTCCCTTTAGCCCAAACCATTTGAGGATTCCTTGGCCATTGCCCTGCTCCCCTCACACTCTGGGTTTGGATGAGGAGGAAAGTGAAGCCCAATTCCAGCAAAGGGTGGGAATGGAAAGGGAACAGTAGGGCCACACTTCTATCAAAGTGCTACAAGACACAGAATTCATTTTGGACCTGTAAAACCAAGAATTGCCTGAATAATTTGTTGATTACAATAGAATTGATTGCAGCTTCACAATAAATCCCAGGGAACAGCAGGAGCTGTAAATGAGCACTTGTTAATTGGGAATGAAATGCCCCCATGGCACAATCCATGCCACTGGGGCCTGATCCCAACCTTACAGGGATCGAGGGACACCACCTTTTTATTTTCTGAGTTTGGGACAAGGTTTCCACGTCCTCAGAAACATCAGGATTTAAATCCAGCATTTCACGCTGCTCTTTGGAAGGGTTTTGTTCATTTGGAGCTCAGATACCGACAGCGTAAACAATGTTCATTAATCAGAAAATAAATGATTCGCCAGGACTGCAGGGATTGCAATGAATTTTAAATTTTCCAAGCCATATCTCTTAGTCCCTAAGAATTACAGTAGCAAATCAATTCGCTGTGTACCAGGGGATCCATGGATTTGGTTCCTCCTGATCAGAGGAACTCCAGGTATTTATTTACAGTTTATTTACACAGCTTTTCTTAAAGGTATAACAGGGACCGAGAGCAAACTCAGAGAGGGTTGTGGTGAGTCCCAACAGGAATTTGGTGAGGCTGGGGCTGTTCCAGGGGCAGAGAACCATCCCCTGCTTTGTTCAGTGCCAAGGGATTGGGGCAGATCAGTTTTAGGTTCCTTTGCAGCCCTGCACTGACTGAGGAATGCTGCTGGTAATGCCCATGGCTCACTAAAAACTTCCCAAACTTTTCAAAGTCAGGTTGGATGGGGCTGGGGGAACCTGGGGTAGTGGAAGGGGTCCCTGCCCATGGCAGGGGTGGGACTGGATGGGCTTTAAGGTCTGTTTTGACATAACCCAAATCTAAATCAATTCAGAGCCCTAAATGGATCTTATAAAATGCATTGAGCCCATCCCCCAGAGCCCCGAGCTGCTGAGCCTCAGCCATGCCCATTAATCAAAGAGATTTCTTTATCTCCAGTCTGAGGTCGCTCAGGCACTGTTGATCTGCTGATCTGTGTGTGAGTTACACCAGTCCAGGACCCTCACAGGCACAGCAGCACAGGAACTTGGGATAGAGCAGGACACGAATCCCAGGCTGTGTCAGCTCCTTATCTGCACCTCCTTCGCCTGCCAGGGCTGTCACTGACAGCATCAGACACATCACTGTGTGCATCAGATTGAGCACAAATCCCTTCAGGGAACCCACAACCCTCTTCTTTCCTACAATCACAGAATCCTGGAATGCTTTGGGTGGAAGGGACCTCAAATCCCATCCATCCCACCCCTGCCATGGCAGGGACACCTCCCACTGTCCCAGGCTGCTCCAAGCCCCAATGTCCAGCCTGGCCTGGGACACTGCCAGGGATCCAGGGGCAGCCACAGCTGCTCTGGCAATTCCAGCCCAGCCCTCCCCACCCTCCCAGCCAGCACTTCCTAATTCCCAATATCCCATCCAGCCCTGCCCTCCTCCAACTCCAAGCCATTGGTGGCTGGCAGCAAACAGCAGCTCCTCTCTGGCTGGGAGGACAACTGGAAAACTCTGACCTGACAGGCAGCAGAGGAACCCAACCCTTCTCTGGCCACTGAACACAGTCCAGAGCACACAAACAGCTTTTATTCCTCTCTTCTGTCTCACGGAGATTTATTATTTCAGGCAACACCGCCCTTAATCTACAGCAACTGCAATTCCAGCCCAGCCCATCTGTTTGCTGCCTGGGTAATGAAAAGTCATGAAAAACCTGGAGACATTGGTGAGATGATCCATTAAAAGCTGCCTGCAAAGCAAGGGCCTCAGCCAGTGCAGAGCATGAGATGATGAATTGCAAAAGCATCTCTCAGGTCAGCTCTTTTGGCGTTCTGTGAAGCAAAAAAGCACCACTCCTAAATAAAGAATTATTTTGCTTTGTGGCCAGGCAGAGGAAGGAGCACTTGGAGTGAGGCTGATCCAGAGGGGTTCCCCAAACTCCTGGGATCAGAAATGACACTTGGCTAAACTGGGAGGCTGTGGTTTATCCCCAAAAGGGACGTTGGCCAGAGCCTGAGCTCAGCGTCACTCCAGCCCAGCAAGAGCGACCTGAGGTGGAGCAGCTGCAGCGACCAGAGCTGCACAAAGCCCTGCTGGGACACAGAATTCCCTTTGGAAGTCACAGAGCCACCACATCAAACTGGGCTGAGCTGTTCCAGAGGCACTGCTCAGTGCTCTGACCTGGAGCAGGTCCTTGGCCCTCCCGAATTCGGAACAGACCTACAGGGCCAAAGCCTCACTGCTCCCCTGAGGTTATGGGATGAACTCCCTGCAGCCACTCCCAAAAGCTCAGGGAACTCTGCAGTCCTTCCCCAGAACCTCATTCGTTTATGAAACACTGCTCTGACTTTGCAAACAAACCATGGGTCAGTAACACCCAAATTAACCACGATATTTGTCCAGTTCTCCACTTCATCTGCTCCCCTCATCAGCTCAATCAGAGATTTAAACACAGCAGGGTGGAAAATTGGAGCTGCTGGAGCGAGTCTGGAGGAGCTGCTCTGAGGCTGGAGATGCTGGAGAGCCAAGCTGGGAGAGCTGGGGGGGCTCACCTGGAGAGGAGAAGGACACAGGGAGAGCTCCGAGCCCCTGGCAGGGCCTGAAGGGCTCCAGGAGAGCTGCAGAGGGACTGGGGACAAGGCATGGAGGAACAGGACACAAGGAATGAGCTCTGACACCCTCAGGGGTTGGCAGTCCCTCTGCTCCATTCAGACATTCCCATCCCTTCCCATCCCTCCTGTGCTCAGCTGGGACAATATCCCTATTTTACCTCTCAGACTTCCCTGATAATCCCAGGGAGTGGCAGATCCACACCACAGCCTCAGGATTTGTGTCTGTTCATCACCTGCAGGGAACCTGACATCTCTTCCCCTGACCCATCTCCACAAATGACTCCTTTCCTCAAGGACAAAGGCAAAATTCCTGCTTTTTCTCAGACCACCAGTTAAAGTTCAGCTCTGCCCAGTTATCCGCCAATTCTTATTCTCGGATAGCTGTTGGAAGTTTTCCTTCCTTGTGCTGGAGATTGCTGTAACCAAGCAAGTTAATCCCATCTCGGACACCTCCCTGGCCTCTCCAGCAGCAGGAGAATCACACATGGAATTGTACTGATGACCTTCAGTGACCATAAAAATTCCCCCTAACGTGCCCGAAGCACAACACTGCAGAATTCAAGTGTTCATTTTCCCTTTACCGCATCCATGAAAAAGGATTTACCTTGAGTCTGGCAATTAAGAAAGTGATTTTTCAGATTTGTCCATGATTTAGTCACCATTCATCCACTTCTCCCTTACCCTGTTGCCCCAGCAGATGAACTTTTCCTCACTCAGTGTCACCATCAAAGATGTTTCTGGCAGAAACAGAAAATCCCCCCAAAAATGTTGCCTGTGAGAGGCTTTTGAACTCGAGGGACCACTCTGTGCCACTGTGGCTCTGGAGTTCATTATGGATCTCCCTGCCCTGGACTTTGCCAGCCTCAATTCTATTTTAATAAGGGGGATCTTATCCGTGTGGATAAATCCCCGATGGGAGGGCACGAAGGGGACAGAGCCAGGCTCCTCTCAGTGCTGCCCCTTGATGGGACAGAGCCACCAATTAAACAACAGACAATCCTGTCTGAACAATAAAACACAGCTGAACAATGAAACACAACTGTCGTGTGAGGGTGGTCAAAAATGGGCACTGGTGCCCAGAGCAGCTGTGGCTGCCCCTGGATCCCTGGCAGTGCCCAAGGCCAGGCTTGGGATGGGATGGGATGGGATGGGATGGGATCCATGGGAT
>VZRL01002950.1:326311-347894 GCA_013397895.1 Origma solitaria | reverse complement strand
ATGGGATGGGATGGGATGGGATGGGATGGGATGGGATCCATGGGATGGGATGGGATGGGATGGGATGGGATGGGATCCATGGGATGGGATGGGATGGACTTTAAGGTCCCTTCCACCCAAACCAGTCAGGGATGGCGAGAGAGGGAGTCCTGCACCCTGGCCAGGCTGCAGTTCCTGTGCCTTCCCACCCCAAGCTGAAAGGATTCCGAAGGCATTATCCCGATGGATTTGGCCCGTTCCCTGCAGGCCGTCCTGAGGGAAAGGCAGGAATTAGCACCAGCCACAGCCCAGGAGCACCCAGGGGTGGCTCCAAGGCAGCTCCAGCTCCCAGAGCAGAGCTGAGAACGAACACAGGCACAGGGCACACCCAGCTGAGCCATGGGGACACCTCTCCATATGCCCCAGGCCATGAGCACTTCCCAAAATTCCTATGGGAAACAGCCAAGGCCATGACAGCCCCAGGGTCACAGCTGTCCCTGCTGCCCAAGGCCATGGCAGCCCCAGGGTCACAGCTGTCCCTGCTGCCCAAGGCCACCCCCAGGGTCACAGCTGTCCCTGCTGCCCAAGGCCACCCCCAGGGTCACAGCTGTCCCTGCTGCCCGGAGCCCTGTGGCCAGGCTGGCACCAAACACCTGTCAGGACCCATGGGGCTTTAGTCAGCATTAAAACCTATGCCAATTACCTGAATGCTTAATTACCACAATGAAACCTTAGATTTTTATTGTAATGATCTACTCTTGAGTGTGAAATGTGCTTTGTGTGCACTCACAGAATCCCAGAGTGGTTAGGGCTGGAAGGGACAATAAAGGTCACCTCACCCCTGCCATGGCAGGGACACCTCCCACTGTCCCAGGCTGCTCCAAGCCCCAATGTCCAGCCTGGCCTGGGACACTGCCAGGGATCCAGGGGCAGCCACAGCTGCTCTGGGAATCTGTGCCAGGGCCTCACCTCCCTTCTATTCTCCCCAATCTCTAATTAATGTCTAATTCCAGCCTCAGCCCCTGCTCCAAACAGCACAAGATTTTCAAGGAAAAGATGGAGCAGACTGGGGACAGGGACACCAGGGCCCCGTGGAGTGGCTCGGTGGCAATGTCCCTCCTCTCCAGGCAGAGCTGCCAGCAGGACCGGGAGCTTTTTCCTTGAGCATTAAACAAACAAACTTCTTTCCCTCTGCCCCTCAGGTCACAGATTCCATTAGAATTCTTCTCCTCCTGAATCCAGAGCAGGGAATAATTGCCTTGGAGTGAGTGAATGGACTGCAAAGCACGGAGGGTTGGGAATTTGTGGGTCATTATCTCACTGCTGAGCTCGGGAGCAGCCAGAGCTGCACTCGATAGCAAATTCGGGAGGCAAATGCTTCTGAAAGTGAGCTCTTCAATGATGAACTTCCAAACACGAGCTTAAGCCACTGATTACAACAATGCAGAAGTTTTAACAGCTACACAGAGAGGTAAATCGGCTTTTCCTCAACAGAATCATGGAATCCCAGAATGGTTTGGGTTAAAGGGATCTTAAATCCCATCCATCCCACCCCTGCCATGGCAGGGACACCTCCCACTGTCCCAGGCTGCTCCAAGCCCCAATGTCCAGCCTGGCCTGGGACACTGCCAGGGATCCAGGGGCAGCCACAGCTGCTCTGGCAATTCCAGCCCAGCCCTCCCCACCCTCCCAGACAGCAATTCCCAATTCCCAATATCCCACCCATCTGGCAGTGGGAAGCCATTCCCTCATCCATGGCCTCTCAAAGCCCCCCTGGAGCCCCATCCCTTCCCAATCCCTCTCCCTGAGCAGCTCTGCCGAGCGCCACAGTGTCCCAAACCCTGGAACTCAGCACAGAGGTTTTTAGCCAGACTACACAAAGCAATCCATCCCATTTTTCGATGAGGAAAACAATTATTAATACTTGAAAACAAGCTGTAATCTATTCACTTATAATTTCTAGTTTCGCTGTCAAGGAGCTAATTTGAATTTTAACAAAGTTTGCAGCTCCCTAATTGAATTTGCTCAAAGGATTTCTCTTCTCAGAAACACAAGGCCCGGTGTAATTCTGGTTTGGCTTTTGTGGGGCTTTAGCAACCTCCTGAAAATCCAACCCGGGGCTGGGAGTTCCATAGCAGCAGCCTCAGTGCCCAGCTCAGAGCTCACCCCAACACCTTCTGACTCTCCTTACGCCACCTCCCACCTCATTTTCACACGAGTTTTATGAGCTGGCAACCATCAAATGTTCCCCCTTGTCCTGTCCTGAGCCCTGAGCCTCCTGTTCTCCAGGCTGAGCCCCTTCCCCACTCCTCATCCAGACTGAGGCCAGGGACAGGATCCTGGGGGTGAGCCCGAGTCCAGGGGGGCTTCAGGATGTATTTTCCAAAGGAACATCCACACAGGAATCACGTGGACTTCGTTCTGTTCACACCATGCCCTGGAGCATCTCAGTTCCTGATTAAAATCAAGTGACAGCTTGGATTCTTTGTCCCAACTTTTCTGTGGATCTTGCTCTTCAGAAGCTTAGCAGAGCCCATCACTAATTATTAATGAGCGAATTCCAGCTCCCCGTGTCCCTTTATTCAGCTGCTCAGCAGAGCCAGAGCTTCAAAGTCCACTCAAGGACTGAGAAGCACCAGGTTATTGATACAGTTGTAAAAATCCTGCCATTAATAACGGCTGAAAGGCAGGAATGTGCACCTGGAAAATTCCTCAGGCATAGCCAGGAGTAGTCCAGACCATGGAAATAGCATGTCTCATTAAGGGAGGAGATAAATGATTAATTAAGGCTCTTTTATAAAGACAGGATTCCCACCTTTTGGTGAGCTTGCAGCTCCACCAGACAGAGGAAGGCTGTGGGATTTGTTGGTTTTGTTTTGGACGGTCGGGACGGAGACGAGAGATCTCTGGAGTTTGGTCTTAGAGCATGAGGTTTATTGTGAAAGGTGTGGGTGTAGGGGAGCTGCTGGGAGCTGCCAGACACAGCTCAGAGCAGGGAGAGAGGGGAGAGAGAGAGAGAGGAGAAAGAGGATCAAATAATAATGAAGAAGGAATACCATGGTTGCCGTTTACAATACAATAAATCAACTTCTGTGCTGAATATTCTAATTTTCGCTAACCAATCTAGAACAAGCTACAAATCCTACAACATTTACACACAGCCTATGAGAGTCATTGCATTACCATACGGCGTTATATTTTAAACTCTAAAAACTGCTTTTTGGACCCTCTGCCAAGCTGGCAGGGTCTGCTCTGCCCCTTGGAGCTGTCTGCAAGCAGAGGGGATTGTTTAATCCAAAGGGGATTCCCTTCAGTGGCCACACCATTGTTTTGCAGTTGTTCAGTACCTGGGGTTTGGGATCTCAGAGCTTGTCTTCATTTCAATCTCGCTTACAGTTTCCATATTCTCAGCATCTTCTGCCAGGTAATCATATTTATAATTCTTTCCTATTTCATCCTCCCCAACAAAGGGTGACATTCCCACATTTGGGGATGCTCCAGCCCCAAACTCCCAGGGGAAGCTGGAGAGGCAGGATTGGTGCCCTCAGCCCCCAGGGCCTGTCCCCCACCCCAGCAGGGCTGGAAAGACTGGGATGGCAGGAAACTCCTCCCTTGCAATTCCCCTTCAATCCCATCCTGCAGAGTTTATCACGGAATGATGGAATCCCAGAGGGAACTGAGCCTGATGTCCCTGTGTCCATCTCAGCCACCGTCACCAATTCCTGGGCCATTCCAGGGACACTTCCCACCGGAGCAGGATGCTCCAAGCCCTGTCCAGCACCATCACTCCTCCTTTCCCGGGATCCCATGCCCTTCCCACATCCCCAGGGATCTCCCTCCCGGCAGGACTCAGCCTGACTGAGTTCCACCCACGGGAAGATCACTCTGCCTCGCCCCAGGCACAAACCTGGTGATGGCCTCACACAATCCCAAATGCCACGTTTTTTCCTTTTCTTTCAGCACAACATTTCTGACATTTCAAATCCCTGCTCAGCCAGGACTCAGGTTTAAATGAGAGGTCACTCGGGGCTGGCTCTGAAGAACTGCAAACTTCCCACCTGTTATCCAGCAAACTCCCGAAATGCTGCACAGTAAAGGAGCTGCATTCCTGAGGAATCTGGAACCGCTGATCAAATCTGTACCTACCCCCCCTTCCATTAAAATCCTGAGATACAAACACAGATTGCAGGGTTAATTGTGTTTTGGGAGTAGGTCTGTGTGTTCACTGCTCACAAAACGTGGGACTGATTATCATCAAAACCTCGAGTTTTGCTGTTTTTCTCTAGTTCAGATTCCAAATACAGCTGGTTTATTAAATGCTTGTTAAATTCATTTCTGCAGCGAGCACCTGACACCTGTTTAGTGTGCTACAAACGTTGTGCTTTATAATAAGATTGTGAATTTTATTGTCATTCTGGACAAGAGTAAATCTCCCAGCAAGAAGCAGCAGGTTCACATTATAGAAGGGGGAGAACTGGTTGTGTGTCACTGAAAAAAAGCAGAGCAGCTTACCCTGGAGGATCCAGAGGGATGATTCCAGCTGAGGGCTGTCCAAGATTCCATTTTCCAGCTGCTCCATCAGCTCAGTGCCACTGGGCCACTGCTCAGGGGCTCCTGTTGGCTGCACGAGCTGGTTCTGAGGAGCTGAGTCAGTCTAGAAACACCAATTTATTGAATCCAAACAAGGTCAGACTTGGGAAAGCTTATTTTCCTCTGCATCCTCGGCTTGGCATTCCCATGATTTGTCTCAGTGTCAGTGAGAGGAATCAAACCAAGCAGGCAGGGAGAGAATCATGGAATTCCAGAATGGTTTGGGATAGAAGGGACCTCAAAGCCCATCCAGTGCCACCCCTGCCACGGCAGGGACACCTCCCACTGTCCCAGGCTGCTCCAAGCGCTGTCCAGCCTTGGGCATCCCCTCACCTGGAGCAACACCCAACAAGAAGGTGCCTCACCCTGTCAAAAACATGGACATTCCATGGCTGCTCTGGCTTTGAAGGAGCTGGACACGATGAACCCTTCCAGCTCTGTGATTCCATGGAGTCTGAGGTGTCCTGCTGGGAATGGCAGCGACCCCAGCCCTGCAGCCAGACCCTCCTCCTGCCACGTGGTGACAACTCAGCCCCAGAGCTGAATGAGCCAGGAGAGGAGCAAGGGTGACAAACACAGCGTGCCCTTGGCACAGCCTGCTGGACTCCATGATCCTGGAATAATTCCATGATCCCTCCCTTGCAGCTTGTCGTGATCTGAAGCTGTGCTTGCCAGAGCTGCTGAATGTGGCCCTGCCCCAGGAGCCCTCACTGCTGCAGAATCCCAGAATTCAGGGGTCACTGAGGCTGGAAAAGCCCTCCCAGCCCATCGAGTCTAAGCTGTGCTCAGTCCCCACCTTGTCCCCAGCCCAGAGCTCTGAGTGCCACATTCAGGAATTCCTTGGGCACCTGCAGGGATGGGCACTGCAAACCTCCCTGGGCAGCCCTGCCAAGGCCTGAGCGCCCTTTCCATGGGGAAATTCTTCCCAAAGAAAAGGCTGAGGCACACGTTCCTGGCTGCTGTTACACCTGTGTGACACACCTGGACAGCTCTGTCCCTCGCTCCACCCTGGTGGCTCCTCCTGCTCAGGCCAGGGCCAGCTCTGGGACTCTGAGCAAATCAAACCCAAGGACTGACGAGAGAGAGACAAAACCTTTTGTATCCGTGTCCTTCCAGAGATCCACAGGGCTTTGGATTCATTCCTAGATTAATTTCCTCATTCACTCCAACCCCAATGTACGCAGATTAATTTATTAAAGGTTTTGTGTTAATCTTCAAAACCATTGATGAAGTGAAGGCTTTGAGGCCAATCCCTGATGTGTCATCTCCAAACCTTCCATTGAACTTCCAGGTTCCCTTTGAAGGTGCAAAGAGTTTTTAAAAGTTTCCTAAGGTGACAGGAAATTTTCAGTTTTGATACTTTACAACAAACCCTCTTTTTCTGCCGAACCCATGGAGAGATCTGAAACCATCAAGCAACAAGTCTGGCTGTTAAATCCCGGGGCTTTTGTTGGATATTTCACTAGCACAAAGTAGGAAATCATGGAGCCTCATTGTCCATGAGATCAATGTGTTCTCCCAGGAAAACCTTTGGAGATTTTAATAGCAGATTCCGCCTCGTAGTTTCTTGCTCCTTTCCAGATACCCAGTGATGGCAGCAGCTTTGAGGCTCTTTATCTTGTTTCATCCTTTCTTCTTTAAGGAGCAATTTTTTGTTATTCCTTGTGCTGGAACGAGCCTTTCTGTGGGAATCTGCAAGCACAAAGAATCAAAGTATCCAGCCTGGCAGAGCTGAGAGCATCATCTGCCTGACAGAAATCTCGGTGGGCTTTCAACAGCGCTCGAACCACAGCTCAGCCTTCCAAGTCCCTCTGGAATGTCAGAGCCCCGGGAATGCGGGTTTGGAATGCGGGTTTGGGATGCGGGTTTGGGATGCAGGTTTGGGATGCGGGTTTGGAATGCGGGTTTGGAATGCGGGTTTGGGATGCGGGTTTGGAGTGAGGGTTTGGGATGCGGGTTTGGGATGCGGGTTTGGGATGCGGGTTTGGGATGCGGGTTTGGAGTGAGGGTTTGGGATGCGGGTTTGGAGTGAGGGTTTGGGATGCGGGTTTGGGATGAGCCCTCGGGCTCGCATCCATCTCTCCCGGAGGAGGGCAGAGGTCTCAGCAGGGAAGTGCCTGGAGCTGTAAATCCCAACCGTGGAGCTGCTGGAGATTCTTTTGAGGAAAGTAAAACCGGCTCTGTCCCAAAGGGAAGCTGGAGAGGTCCGCGTTTCCGCATAATCCACCGCGCTCCGTTTTGGGGTGGGAAGATGCCGAGCCTGGTCTGTGCCCCCCGCGGGAGTGGCATCCAGGGGACATGGATGGGATGGCTCTGTCCCCAGGGAGTGTCCCATGGGAGCAGCCAGGTGTGCCTTCGATCTATGGGGGACAGCAGGTCACCGGGCAGCGGGAACAGGGATCCAGCCCCACAGGGAAACGGGATCCAGCCCCACAGGGAAATGGGATCCAGCCCCACAGGGAACAGGGGATCCATCCCCTCAGACTCCCAGGACCTTCTCCAGGCACACAAACAGGGCACAGCTGCAGTCTGGGTCAGACATGGTGGGAATGCCCAGGCCTGGAATCTTCTCAGGCAGCTTTGGGATCTCTCCAAGGACACCTGGCAGTGACACAGTGGTGACCCTAAAGCCACCACAGCCCCTCCGAGGCGCCCACTGCTCCCCGCCAGCCCAGAGGGGTCAGTCCAGCTCTCACGGGCTTCCCTCGGCATCTTCCACGTCCAAAGTCCCATCCCAATCCAGAATTTCCCTTTTTCTGCACTCAGGGGTACCACGGAGCTCTCCCTTGGGGTGCCTGACCCCGCTGGCTCTCTCCTGGCCCCCAGTGCCATCCCCTGAGCTGATCCAAGGTCCTGCCCTTGGGATGAACGCAGCAAATGGAGATTCCATCCCTGCCGTTCACCAGGAACACCACACATCACTCATTATTTGGGAAAAAGGAGAGACGTTGGTGGGTTACAACAGGAAAGAAGAATTCAGGGACCTACTTGGGTTATCAAAGATCCATCCTCACCATCCCTCCCCAGTGTTCCCAGTTTGGCCGGGGAAGCGCCTGTCCCACGGGAGCAGGGATTCAGCGAAGGCTCTCAGCAATTCCAGGAGCACAAATCCCACCTGGGCAGGGAAGTGGCAGGTGGGCTGTGGAGCTGCTGTGCCACTAATGGCAGCATTAAGGGAACACAGCTTTTTTTCCCATAAAATATTTAGGGTAGAACGCATACATATTTATTACTGTAATCAAACAGAATGAGAAAGTTCTTCTTGCTTCAACTTTTGCAAAAGCAAAACAAGCCTGGCCTGACAACTGGTTTTTTTCCAGCAAGAAAATAAAAAGTTTGGGGAAGGAGAAATGTTCCGAGCACAGAGTTTGGGAATCACTCCCCGATCCAGGCTTGGAATGCCAGCAGGAATTACAGGCAGCAAATCCAGGGAAAACCTGACACGGCCCTCGGCAACCCCTTCAGGAAGGGGGGACCAGAGCACCCCAAGAGCTCCTGACAGACCCCAGGGTTCTACCTTAAAGGAGAATGAGGCTTCCCATCCCTGGAATTGTCCAAGGCTGGGTTGGACATTGGGGCTTGGAGCAGCCTGGGACAGTGGGAGGTGTCCCTGCCATGGCAGGGGTGGCACTGGGTGGGATTTATTGGTGGGATTTAATGTCCCTTTCAACACACACCATTCCATGCTTCTGTGATCCAAAGGATATGTTTTACCTGAAACTGTGGTATAAAAAGGGAACTTTATATGTTTCCAGTTATGTTTACTGGGTGCTGCCCCAGCAGGGCTCGTGTGGCCACAGACATTCCTGAAGGACAAACAGGAATGGGCCCATGGAATAAGATCCTGCAATTTTACTCCGAGTGAGTAAACAAAACTACTTTAGTAATTCTCAAAAATTCCAGAGGTAATCCCAGTCTTTACAATTAGTGTGGGAGGATGGAGAGTGGATCCCTGTTCGCAGAACATCAATCCAATCCAGGCTCAGTTTAATGATGCTACCAGCCATGCTCAGCTTCCCAAATCATTCCAAGAGTTTCTCCTGGTGCTATTTGATCTCAGCCTTCTTGTTCAACTCCTCAGCACTATTTTAGAGAGTCTGGAATGTCTGAGAAGCCTCACGTCCTGAAGAGGGAAGGAATTACAACACTAATATTCCTATTTATTACTTTTTTTCCCCTACTCAAGCAAAGTGAAATGACACGCACAGAGATCGGGGCTGATGGGAGGCACATAAATGCCAGCATTTAGTATTTGGATTAGTCACAGAAGAAAGCAAATCATGAGCTTGTCTCTCTGAGCTGCCGAGCTGCTGACAAAGCCCTTCAGAAATAAGGCTGGCAAATAGCGAAGCTGAGTTTATGAATGAAGTTTGTGTCAAGGTAAGCCAAGATTCCCTTCAGCATCACAAACAGGGCTTTGATGAAACTTTCATAAACAGTTTAATTTTTCTCTTTTATCTTCTCCCGCACTCCCCTTGCTGTTCTTCAGAGCAGCATCCACCGGGAGCAGCAGGTTGAGGAGATGGGAGACCCTCCTGAAGGTCTCAGGCTGAGGTTTCTCCGTGGTTTGGTGGAGGGGAGAGCTCAGTTCCAGGGGTGTGATATGAGCAGAGAGAGATAAAGGCTCGGCCCTGGCACTCAAACAGCCCCTGCCTTTGGGATGGAACAGAACCTCTGGGCCTGGGAAGGCTCCTGCCATCCTCCATGGGTCTCCTCTGCTCCCTGGGAAGGGCTGAGCATTCACCGAGGTCCCACCTCAGAGGAGGAGGAGCAAAGCCACCTCTCAAATGGGAATTATGGCCCTGAACTTTGGAGAGAGAGCACTGAGCTCTGGCCTTTTCCCACTGATGTTTGTTCCTCGTGGAGCTCTGCTGCCACAGGAGCTCAGAGCCTGCCTGGCTCCAGAAATCCCCGGTTCAGGAGGAGCCTGGGAGATCCCAGGGCACAGACATTCCTCGTTCCCACCAGCCGGGGGCTTCAAACTCCCTGAACCTCCTTCTGCTCCAGAGCCAACGTGGGGTGATCCTTCTGACCTGTGCCACCTTCAGCTCTGCCATTTCTGCTGCCACAGCTGCTCTGGGCACCTGTGCCAGCCCAGCCCTACCCTCCCAGGCAGCAATTCCCAATTGCCAATATCCCATCCATCCCTGCCCTCTGGCACTGGGAAGCCATTCCCGGTGTCCTGTCCCTCCAGCCCTTGTGAATCCTCTCTCTTCGTCTTTCCTGCAGGCTCAGAGCTGGGAATGTTCAGCCTGGAGAAGAGAAGGATCCAGAGAGAGCTCAGAGCCCCTGGCAGGGCCTGAAGGGCTCCAGGAGAGCTGCAGAGGAACTGGGGACAAGGCATGGAGGGACAGGACACAGGGAATGGCTTCCCAGTGCCAGAGGGCAGGGCTGGATGGGATATTGGGAATTGGGAATTGCTGTCTGGGAGGGTGGGGAGGGCTGGGCTGGAATTGCCAGAGCAGCTGTGGCTGCCCCTGGATCCCTGGCAGTGTCCCAGGCCAGGCTGGACATTGGGGCTTGGAGCAGCCTGGGACAGTGGGAGGTGTCCCTGCCATGGCAGGGGTGGCACTGGAAGGTTTTTAATGTCCCTTCCCACCCAAACCGGTGTGGGATTCCATGAAATCCATAATTCAGCAGCTCCTGGAGGCAGCACCAGACAGCGGCACAGAGAAGGGCCCTGCTTTGCAGGTTGCCTCTGTTCAGGGATCATCCCCGGTAAATCCTGGCTGTGGACTACAGAAAAAATACAAAACTGCTTCCTTAGCCACCCCTCCTCCCTTCCAGGAGTGTTTCAAAGCCTCCCTGCGCTGGCAGCCCCGGGAGGAGCAGCAGGGTCGGCTCTGCAGGGACTGAGCCTTGCGAGGAGAGCCCTGTTTGAAAAATATGAAAGGGAAAATCTGCAAACCCTGCAAAGCCTCCCCTCTCCCCATCACAGCTGCCACTTCCTCGCCCAGCTGAAGAGAAGAAGGAAAACGCACTTCAAGAGGAAGACGCCTTTGAAAGGAGGCAGAACACGGGCAAAGAGAGATGAAGACGGCGGCTCCTGAAAGGGGCACAGCCAGGCAGGAGCAGTAACTTTGGGAACAATGGGAATTTCACAGATATTAGATCAGAACACCAGCGAGGCTGCTGGAAACTTCAGCACAGGCAGAAGGGTGGAAAGTGCCAGACTTCACTGGAATTCTTTTTCCTGTCATTTTACTGAGAAGAGGGAGAGGATGAGAGGCAGCAGAAATAATCAAGAATATTCCAGTCAGACAGGGAAACTAGGGAAGTAACAAAACAACTCTGTTATCCCTGTTTTCCCTGAGTCAGGCAGAACCTTCTGCTGAGCTGACTCTCAGCAGGCATTTCCCAACCCAGCTGTGTTTGGAGGTGGCAGGGGGTGACAGGCCAGGGGAGGATGAAAGTTGGATTTTAAGGCGATGGTGCCCACAGGGACACATCACACACAGCCCCTGGGGGACTTGGAAACTTTGAAAACTCAATCCAAAGCTGACTTTTTTAGGGGAGGTGTCTCTGCTCTGGAGCCAGGCTGGGAGAGCTGGGAATGTTCACCTGGAGAGGAGAAGGACACAGGGAGAGCTCCGAGCCCCTGGCAGGGCCTGAAGGGCTCCAGGAGAGCTGCAGAGGGGCTGGGGACAAGGCATGGAGGGACAGGACTCAGGAAATGGCTTCCCACTGGGAAAGGGGAGATTAGGGTGGGATATTGGGATATTGGGGAGGAATTGTTCCCTGTGAGGGTGGCAGGCCCTGGCACAGGTGCCTAGGGCAGCTGTGGCTGCCCCTGGATCCCTGGCAGTGCCCAAGGCCAGGCTGGTGCCACCTGGGACAGTGGGAGGTGTCCCTGCCATGTGCAGACAGAAAAGAGCTTTGCACTAAACAATGGCAGAGTCACCCAGGTCCTGCTGGAGATAAAAGCAGAGGCAATTAATTGCAGCAGAGTAATTAAACTGCTCCAGAGGGGTGGATTTCCAGAGCCCAGCACCTGCAGGGAGGGCAGGGCAGGGAAAGGAAGGGAAGGTTTGGGAAGGGAAGGGAAGGGAAGGGAAGGGAAGGGAAGGGAAGGGAAGGGAAGGGAAGGGAAGGGAAGGGAAGGGAAGGGAAGGGAAGGGAAGGGAAGGGAAGGGAAGGGAAGGGAAGGGAAGGGAAGGGAAGGGAAGGGAAGGGAAGGGAAGGGAAGGGAAGGGAAGGGAAGGGAAGGGAAGGGAAGGGAAGGGAAGGGAAGGGAAGGGAAGGGAAGGGAAGGGAAGGGAAGGGAAGGGAAGGGAAGGGAAGGGAAGGGAAGGGAAGGGAAGGGAAGGGAAGGGAAGGGAAGGGAAGGGAAGGGAAGGGAAGGGAAGGGAAGGGAAGGGAAGGGAAGGGAAGGGAAGGGAAGGGAAGGGAAGGGAAGGGAAGGGAAGGGAAGGGAAGGGAAGGGAAGGGAAGGGAAGGGAAGGGAAGGGAAGGGAAGGGAAGGGAAGGGAAGGGAAGGGAAGGGAAGGGAAGGGAAGGGAAGGGAAGGGAAGGGAAGGGAAGGGGAGCTCTCCAGCACTGCTCTCCATTTTCCTCTCCAGCAGAGCGCAGAGCTGTTCGCAGTGCTCTCCTGGAGCTGCAGCACCAGGAGTCCCCCGAGGATGAGGATTGAGAGGTCAAGGACAGAGCTCTCTCCCATCTCACTTGTTTACATGCTCCAACAACCTAAAACAGGCACCGCTGGGAAGGGGAGAGAGATGAAAACCTCAGAATAGAAACAGAGTTTCTGCTTGGAATCACTTCCCCTTTGTGCTGCAGGAACAGCAGCTTTTTCTTCCTCGTTTATTGTTCTCCAGACACATTCTGGTCTTATTTAAGGACTCAGCAAAATAGGATGTCATCCATGTGGAAAGGAGGGAAAAAAGGGAGCGAACACATTTAGAGCTCTGGAAACTTCTGGATGTCTCTTCAACAATTATTTGGGAAGGATTTGCTGGTGCAGAATCTCCTACCCCACCTTCCAAAGTGTGAATAATCAGAATTAATTTCAGCTAGAATTTAATTGGATTTCATTTCAGACAACTGTTCCCTTTCAGAAGGAAATGGCTGAGAATGGTTGGCTGGGACACCTCTTCCTGCAGGAGCCAACTTCACTGAAGCAAAGGTAATGATAAAGTTGGTTTTATACATCAAAAAACTGGAATGAATTTACCTGGACACTCATTTTCCATGTTTCCTCCATTCTACCGTTAGTTATTAATATTGGGGCTAGTAGTTCAGTCAGATTACTATAGGATTTCTTAATCATATATCAAAATTCCTATCGAGCAAATTCCTTCTTCACTTTGGATTCTCCAAAGACAACAATGAAATCTATTTATGCTAACAGTAAAATAAACTCATCCCCACACCCACAACTTATTTTTGCCCAGAGCAGCTGTGGCTGCCCCTGGATCCCTGGCAGTGTCCCAGGCCAGGCTGGACATTGGGGCTTGGAGCAGCCTGGGACAGTGGGAGGTGTCCCTGCCATGGATAATCCCTAAAATCCCTTCCAACCCAAACCATTCTGGGGTTCTGTGAATGCTGGAAGGGAATTGAGGGGGCAAAAAGCAATATTTTATTGTTTTCTGTGAGTACAACCATTTCACTGCATGGGATGCCTTAATTCCAGCCTGGAATCCCCTCGCAGGCTGGGGGGTTACTCAAAGTCATGGAAGCATACGAGGGGTTTCAGTAATAAAATAAGAAAAACATGTGTGTTATTATAATACCCCCAAAAAAGTGCAATTATGTCTTGATCACAGCTCAGGGATTACATGTTTTTAATGAAGTGAACATTGTCAGTGCGGGAAGCAATAAAAATGAAAAAAAAAAGTTACAGAACTGAAAATTTAATATATATGATAATACACATAAATCTATTAGAAAAAAGTAAAGCAGAATTAATTATGTTTCAGTACCCAGAGGGTGAATAAAAACGGTAAAGAATTAAGAAATAAAAAATTCATACTGTAATTAGAATTTTGCATACTAAAATTAGAGAAGGTGTTTTCTGATAACATCCAGAACCTTCTCTAACAAAGCCCGGGATGGGAGCAGGGCATGGTAATTATGCACAGGAGCCTTAAGGTATGAAACCTGTATACAGCTTGGGAAGAGGATTAAATATCCATTCAGGGTGGCAAAACTTTTTAATTTCCCAACTTTTCATAGCCAAATTAACAGGAGAAAAAGGCTACAGAGCAGCACGGCAGTGCATTATTTATTTAGATGTTTAATGAATAACAAAAGAGTCGCTCTGTGGAGCTGTAGGGGAGGCAGGAGCGCCTTCCCCACAGCCTGAAGGATCCCCAGCTTTAGGGACAATCAGGGATTGGAGCAGGGAAGATCTGAGATAGGGAGAGGTGTCCCTGCCCATGGGAAAGGCTTGGAAATGGATGGGGTTTAAGGCTCTTCCAACCCAAACCACACTGGGATTTGGGATGATCTCATGATTTCCCAAGTCAGCTCTTACAGAGTCCTGGAATGGTTTGGGTTGGAAAGGGCCTCAGAGCCCATCCGATCCCACCCCTGCCATGGCAGGGACACCTCCACTGTCCCAGGCTGCTCCAAGCCCTGTCCAGCCTGGCCTGGGACACTTCAGTGTTGAATTTTGGGAACAGAGAGTCTTCCCAGCAAACGTGGATGATTTTCCCTCGCAGAGCAGCACACGAGCAAAGCCAGGGAGCCTTGGAAGCAGCACTTTCGCAGTGCTCCCATCCTGAAAGGCTTCCAGAAATCAGAAACCTGCAGACGTGGGAAACATGACCCTTTAGGAACCCTTGGGAATCTCAGCATCCTTCCAGGAGCCAGGGCTGTGCATTATTCCCAGGAATAACCCCAGCAGCACCAGGATTCGCAGAGCATTTCATTCACCCTGAGATAATGAAGGATTTGTTCAGGGAAAAAAACTGGGAGCCTAAAAATCCCAGCAGCTGAACCAATTATTCCCAAATCTACCTCATTTATTTCATGGCAGTGGAGATTTGTAGAAAATTAACATAAAATGCAACTTCAGGAGCTTATGTTAACTGGGAAATGGAAACGAAGGAAGAGCCATCCCTGGATCTCATGGAGTCACTGTGCACAGGAGCTGACTCCTGGTTAAGCCAACTTTGGATGAGGCTTTGCCCAGTTTTGGCCCAATTCCCGAAAAACCAGGTCTGTTGGATTCTCGGCAGGAACTGCCCTCAATGCAGATCCAGTCTGTATATCCAGGTATCATTCCCATCTCCCCGTGATGGACAGCTCCTGATCTCACCAAAACCCTCCTGGCTGAAGCCTTGGATCATAACTCACTCCCCTTTGGAGCAGATCCAGCCAAGCCGTGCTCGGCCAGAGGGTATTTTATCCCAGAGCCACATTTCAGGTAGCCAACACCAGGCTACAGACGAATGCTCTGTTCCCAAAAGTTGTTCCAGGAGCTCTCCAATGATCCAGAGCCCTTCACTTAACCATGACAGCAGTGGCACCTGGATTTTAGCTCCCTGATGATCCCCCAAATGGCTGTTCCTATGTATTTTCTGACAGAAAATATTGTAAATATTTGTCAATATTTTCTGAGCAGAGTGTGGGCAGTTTTCTCGAGGTGGCTGCTCTCTCTAAGAAGGGAATCTGCTGTTTCAGCTTCATGGAAGGGAGCCCTGCCTCCTGCACCTGCACCCTGACAGCAGATCAAACACAATCCCACGGTGTTTCCAGCCACCTCCGTGGCTGGGAAAAGGAAATGTGGGAATGAAATGCAGACTTAAAATAAAAACAAACCAAACATGGGGTGTTCCCACTAGGAGCCTGCCAGAGGGGAGAGCTGTGTCTGTCATCTGCACGCTCCAGACTTTGCACTTTTTTTCCAAAATGGCATTTTCAAATGTCTGATAAAGGAAACCCCATCACACTGCTGCTTCGGCATGAAATCCCAGAATTCCAGGATCACTGAGGTTGGAAAGGACTTCCCAGCCCATCGACTCCAGGCTGTGCCCAATGCCCACCTTGTCCCCAGCCCAGAGCTCTGAGTGCCACAGCCAGGAATTCCTTGGACACCTCCAGGGGTGGGCACTGCAAACCTCCCTGGGCAGCCCTTCAACAGCAGGACCACTCCAGGGAATCACAGAATCCTGGAATGGTTTGGGATGGAAGAGACCTTAAATCCCATCCAGTGCCACCCCTGCCATGGGCACAGACACCTCCCACTGTCCCAGGCTGCTCCAGCTCAAACCATTCCATGATTCCACAATTCCGTGATTCCATGATTCCACAATTCCACAATTCCGTGATTCCACAATTCCACGATTCCATGATTCCACGATTCCACGATTCCATGACGTGTACCCTGTACCACCAAGTCCTGGGCACCCCTGGCCCCAGTGCCACCCCAGCAGCATGGGGCAGCACCATGCACTGGTGACACCAGAGCCCTCCCTGTGCGTGGCGGAACCAAAAGCCTCCAGGAATGTCCCTCGAGGCCCCGCAGCTCCCTACAGACACATCCCCGACTCTTCCCTCGGCTCCAGGGCTTTCAGTGCTGCTGAACCCCCTGGGTGTGATCCCAGGGCACAGAGAATCCATCAAACCCCGAATTAGTGATCTGGTCCCTTCCCACTCCAAGGACAAGGCATTCCCAGAAAATAGGCCATGGAATGAGGCTGGGGCGCCCTGGGCTCTGTCACTGCGCCACCACCTCACTCATGAAGATCCTCTGGCTCTGCACAGCTCCTGCCAGGAGGGGACAGCCGGGGGGGTCGGGCTGTGCTCAGGGGGACAGGGACAGGAGGAGAGGGAACGGCCTCAGGCTGGGCTGGGGAGGCTCAGGGTGGGATCCTGGGAAAATTTCTTCATGAAATCATGGAATGGTTTGGGTTGGAAGGGACCTTAAAGCCCATCTGGTTGCACTCCAAAAGCGTTCAAGGGGCACCTGGAAGTGGCACTTGGACATGGCTTAGGGGTGACTGCTGATGGTGGGACTCGGGGATCCCCAAGGTCTCTCCCAACCTTGATGATTCTGTGGGATCAAGGGTCCTGGACTCACCCTCTGGAAGAACCACGGAATCAGCCCCTGGTTGGAACAGGAAATATCTGAGGAGAAGCTGCAACATTGCCCTGAGCTCCTCGAACACCTTCACCTGCTCAGTGCTGCTGCCCAACAGCGCAGAAACACCGAAATCCCAATTCCAGGAGCTTGGTCTCGATCCAGATGAATCCAAGCTGAATCCAAGCTGTCCAAAACAACCACCCAGACAGGCCAAGGAGGCTGGGAATGGTATCCCCATCCTGGGGAGGGAATGGACACGGAGCTCCCACGAGGGGAGCCCACCACACCCTGCTCCCCATCCCTCTGAGGAGCAGAATTTATTGCCAGCCATTTCCTGGGATTTCATCTGTCCATCCACTCCCCATGGCAGCCTAGGAACCAATTAATGCTGAACAATGTGGGGAAAGCTCTCTCAGGTTCTGCTTTGATGCCAAACCACTGAATCCGAGGACTAAAACAATGTGGCTCCAGCTCCCTCCCTCCCCTCGGAAGGGCAGGATGGAAGGGAATTATTAATTCCACCTCCTACTGTTCCCAGCACCTCAGGAGGTTATTGCCAGCAAGAGAGCACAAGGGTTTGAATTTGCTTCCAAAAAATCTTCAGCTGTCAAATTCCTCAGAAAGACATGTGAAGAAGAAAAACTTCCCAGGAAAGCAAGCGAAACGTTTTGAGTGCAGAGACAGAATATATTTATTTTTCAATTAAAAAGCCCTAAAAAAGTGACAAAGCCACAAGGGTCAGAATAAAGTGTTCCTCCACTAAAGAGAACAATGTTTCCTCTTTGATGTCTCTAAAGTCAGGATTGCATCTTCCCAGGCAATCCTTTGCAAGGAATTTTTTTAATCAGTCATTGAAATCACAGGCAGAAGCCACAACTCACTGTTTGGATGTACTGTGATGGGGAAAGCAAAATGCCAAACCCACGTGTGTCAGTACTAATTCATGTCACAGATCAAAAACAAAAAGAGCACTAACTGCAGCAGTAACAGTTCCACTGCTTCTGTGGAGCTCAAAGGAAAACAAGAGAGGCATTTTCAGGATAAGAGGACATTGATTTCCCCCATACAGGTTATTCCCCTCCCTTTAAAGTATCTCCTACCTACAGCAGCAGAGATCCATGGATTTACTCTTCGGAGTCCTGCTGCTCCTCATCTCGTCAGCCAGATGAACCTCATGGCCAGACATCCCTAAAAACCTGAGGGAGCTAAAGCTGTATCCACAAATCCCAGAATCCTCAATGAGTTGGGTTGGGAAGAACCTTAAATCCCACCCAGTGCCACCCCTGCCATGGCAGGGACACCTCCCACTGTCCCAGGCTGCTCCAAGCCCCAATGTCCAGCCTGGCCTGGGACACTGCCAGGGATCCAGGGGCAGCCACAGCTGCTCTGGCAATTCCAGCCCAGCCAGGAATTCCTAATTCCCAAATCTTTGTCCCCAGTGGAGCAATGGGGCACTCCCAGAGCATGGAGAGCTTCCCATGCTACGACCCCAATGAGAAACGAAACCAGCCCCACCCAGCCCAGCAGAGGCAGGGAGCAGGGCACCTTCCCCTCTCCCAAAACACAGAGCAAAGACGGATTTCCGAGGCATTTGAAGCCCCACGGAAGGAAGAGAAGCTCAGACTTGTGGATGCAGCTCTGCCCAGCGAGCCCCACCCTCAGCACCAGCTCTGGAGGCTGTTCTGGCCTCCAGTGGGATTGATTCCATGAGCATTCCTGGAGCTCCCAGGAGTGCAAAGCAGGCGCTGCTGGTGGAACAAACCAAGCCATGCCAGGGATTTGCTGCCTGCACTAGGCAAGGGAAGCCAAAAATGCCAGGAGGGACTGGGCAGAGCTGAGGTGCTGCCCCATGGAGGGATGGCACAGAAATGCGGAACAAATGAGCTTCCACACAGAAATCCTCTAATCAAATAATCAAATAAACTCCAGGACAAAGTGGTGCTGGAGAGGGACATGTCACTGTCCTTTGAGTGATGGAAATCCATCTTCTGGCTCTGCTTGTGTTTGGAATCGTGTGAACACAGGGCCTGCTGCAAGAGCAGCTGTGGTGCTGGAACACTGCAATCACACCCTTGAGCACATCAGCACCAACAGTCAGAGATATCCAATGCTTTCAGGGATTGACTTCCATGCTCTGAGGCTGCTGAGGGTAGCTGAGAAGCCTAGCAAGTAACTCAGGATCTGGAGATGTGTTTGGACACCGAGAAGCAGATAAAACATTGAGCACAGCAGCTGAGCTCTGTGCCCCTCCCAGGGAGCGCTGGACACAGGAGAAGCACCAGGGAAGGAGAACCTTGTGGAGCTCCGAGGGTATTCCAGAACCCCTGAGAATCCTCCACCCCAAGCACAGCAGGGCAAGGGAGCTGCTGGGTGCCGCGAGGGCCTTGCATTTCCAGGGGTGTCATACAAGGTACCTTCGGTTTTTTGAGATTTGAATTGAACGAAAGGATAAGGATTTGAGCTGTGGTTAGAGAGAAGCAGCTCTTACCTGCTCAGCTGTGAAAACTCAGCAAAATGAGTCCTCTGCAGAGCCACTGGCACAGAACGATTCCGGCAGCAGCACCCGCAAGGATGGACACATCCCCAGGTCAGTTTGCACTCACAGAAATCCCAATAAACTCCACATTTCACAGGATCTATCAGTTTTATATCAGCCAGGACAGATCAGTTTTATTGTTCTCTGTTAAAACAAATCAAAAAGCCAATCACACAAAGGAAAAGTTCCACAATCTGCATTTCCTCATTTCTGCAAAAGCCACCTGAGGTCAGAACCCCCTCTGTGCTCTCCAGCACTAATAAAAGGCAAGGCAATATCTTCAGACGAGACAAGGAGTAGAGTAACAATTATGAGTGTCGGCTAAATGAGCTCAGTTATTAATGTGGCCGTGATGTCTGGGCTAGAATAACAGAATTGCTCTGGGGTGGCAGAGCACAGCCCAGGCTGCCCACAGAGCCCCTGCAGTCTCCTGCCTGCAGACACTCAGAGCCTACCAGCTGTGATCCAGGGGAGCTGCCCCAGCAGGGCTCAGACCTGATGAGCTCCAAGCTCCCTTCCCACCCCAGATGGTTCACTGCTCTGTGATTCAGTGAAATTCCACGAGATGCTGTGAAAGGAGCCCAGATCCAGGATCTGCCAAAGCCCTGGATGAGGAAGCAGCAGGACGCTCCCTGGGTGCTCCTTAGGGGAGCACCTCCAGGGGCTCAGCACAGCAGTGTAGTTGCACTGTTTTAGAAATCTTCCTTTTCTTTCTCATGGAGAATAGAGATAAGTTGCATTCCTGTACTCTTTTAATCTCATTGTTTTGGTGCTGGATGTTGTAGGATTGTAACCTATCATTTCAGGGGGTGGAAAACTCTCAACCAATAGTTGCTGGATTATTAATGCTTATATAAAGAAACTTCTGTAAATAAAGTCCTCTCAGTCGCCATCTTGAGTGCTGCCTACTTGACTTCCCTTCAAGCTTCTGCAAACCTCCACGAATACCAGAAAAACAGAGCGACACAGCAGACGCCCTGGTTGGTGAACGGGGCTGGGATTTCCCCAGGTTTAGCCAGAGAGATCCCGTTTGGAGTCACCAGAGAGGCAAACCAGGAGATGCTCCTGTCCAACACGTGGCAGGAATGAGGGTACCACGAGGGACAGCACTGTGTGAGGGCCCTGACTGAATTCTGCTTCCCAGCAGCCCCCAAACCCTGGGTGAGCTTTTCCCAGACCCAGCCCTTGCTCACAGCTGCTCTTTGAGCTCAGGCTGGGCTGCAGACCCATCTGTGACCCAGCAGGAACTGCTGGAATGCTCAGCATTTCACTCCAAACGTGGGATGGCATCACCTGCACGGTCAGACCAGCAAGGACAGAATTCCCAACCTGCCAGCCAGGAACCTGCAGGCACATGGAGCTCCCCTGTGCCAGAGGCTCCCAGGGATTCAGGCCTGGGGTTTCCCTGGCTTCCTCCCCGTTCCAGGTGAGGACAGGCTGTTCCTGACTCAGAGGAGCAGCAGGGACTCACGCCGGCATTACGGGAATGGCAGGGAATGGATAAATGCCATGGGAAATCCTCCCAGTTGGCCTTTGTTCCCTTGACATGGTGTGGCCAGGCCCTGGACACTGAAGTGACACCCCCAGAGCTCCCTCCAGGCTCCTCCTGCTCCTCAGGGCTTTGGGGCAGCAGCAGCTCCCCAGGAATTGCATAAATTAAAAACACATCAAGTCCAAGGAGCTCAGCCAGCTTTAGACACAGGACAAGACCTTGTGTCCTTTTAATCCTTTAAATTAGGGGAGCACTGTGCAGGCCAGGAGGATCCTGAACCTAGGTGTGCTCAGGAGGATCCTGAACCTAGGTGTGCTCAGGAGGATCCTGAACCTGGCTGTGCTCCAGGCCAGGCTGGACGGGGCTTGGAGCAACCTGGGGTGGTGCAAGGTGTCCCTGATTTCTCCCCTCCCTCTTTTCATCTCAGAAGCCCCAAATAAATACTTAATGAGAGTGATGATTTCCCTATGCACTTCTGGCCATGCAAGAAGCTGATTTGAAACAGAAACCCTTACCCAACCTTCTAAAGGCAAATATTAGCAACACAACAACTATTTGAAGCTGCTGATGCCATCAGCTCTATGACCTTCCCTGTTGACTTTAAATGCTGTTTTGTCTCTCGAATGAAATCCCAGCATTCCAGGGTATCACAGACCCTCTCTGGGTGCAGGTCCCTCCCCCAGGCAGTGTAGGATTTGGTCCCGGTTTGTTTCAGATGGTTGGGATGGAGACGAGAGATCTCTGAGGTTTGGTCTTAGAGCATGAGGTTTATTGTGAAAGGTGTGGGTGTAGGGGAGCTGCTGGGAGCTGCCAGACACAGCTCAGAGCAGGGAGAGAGGGGAGAGAGGGAGAGAGAGAGAGAAGAAAGAAAAAGAATCAAATAATAATAGAATCCTGTGGTTGCCGTTTACAATACAATAAATCATCTTCTGTGCTGAATATTCTCATTTTCACTAACCAA
>VZRL01002950.1:288101-318317 GCA_013397895.1 Origma solitaria | reverse complement strand
CTGTCCCCTCCTGGCAGGAGCTGTGCAGAGCCACAAGGTTCCCCTGAGCCTCCTTTGCTCCAGGCTGAGCCCTTCCCCAGCTCCCTCAGTCCCTCCTGGGGCTCAGACCCTTCCCAGCTCTGTTCCCTGCCCTGGACACGCTCAGCCCCTCAGTGTCTTGGCCCTTTTTTACAAATATTATCACAGAAACGGAGCCCTCAGAGGCAGAGGAGAATCTGAAGGGCACCAGTGCTGGGTTCCAAAGAGGGAGGCATTCCCTGGATCACGGACCCCTGCTCTGCTCCTCAGGGCTCCCAGCTCCAGTGGAGAGCTCATCCAGCTGCCATCGAGCTGGGAGTAAAGAACCTCGGAGATATTTAGGGAGGCAATTCCTCCTGCTCCTAATCCTGCCAACAGCAATTCCAGACAGAAAACACAACCCCAGCAGCTTTTATTGGGATGGATTTAGTGATTGGTAGCACAGAGGGAAAAGAAAAGCCCAAATCCAGCACACGGTGGGAGCAGAGGGATCCTTGCTGTGGCTGTGACTCGCGGGGTTCTCAGGGAATAAAGGGAATTATCCCTTCCACAGCCCTCCAGTTGGGTTTCTGGTACAGCACCAGGCTGGAACTGTGCGCAGGGAGGATGGGAAAAGCTGTGCCTGTTCCAGGGAACAATTCAACATGGAGCTCGCCCTGATTTACAGCAATGCAGCCAACAACGCTGAGAACAGCACTGCAGAATTCCTGCTCCCAGGAATGGCTGCGAGGCTGCGAGGCTCCTCACATCCCTAAAATCCTGGAGACCAGCAGACAATGGGATGGAATCAGACCTAAATGTGCTCATAGCTTGGAACAAAATAAGCACAGAGAGTGCAAGGCACTAGAAAGCACCAGAAATGAAGGGATTTTACATGTATTTTAAAGGAATTTTGCAGGTCTTTTAAAGGAATTTTACAGGTATTTTAAAGGAATTTTTCAGGTATTTTAAAGGAAATTTTCAGGTATCTTAAAGGAATTTTACTCAACCTGCGGTGTGGGTTTTGTGTTGAAAGAAATAGAATCTTCTGGTTGTGTTTTCAGATTTTCAGGTTTCCAAAGTTTTCCTTTCGCGATGCTTTGTTTGAAACCTAATCCATCTGCAGCACTTCTGGCACTGCAGAGCCCAGAGCCAGGATTTGTCACCTGAAATATCCCTGGGAGGAGAATCCAGCCCTCTCTGGGCTCTGTTCCAGCTTGGTCCCTGCCCGGGGAAGAAATTCTGCCCTCTGTGCTCAGTCCCTGCCGTTCCTCTGGTGCTCCCGTGGAGCAGAGCCCGGTCTGTCCACTCAGATCCTCTTGGATCTGCTTGGCTTTACTCCATGAAAATCAGGCATTTCTAACCATAGATATGAAATTAAAAGCCTGTGTTTGTCTCGTGAAGCCCGAACACACAAACTCCTTCTGCCACCTGAAAGCTGAGTTCATCTGGAGATCTCCAGGGAAAGCACTTCCACTGTATCCAACATATGGGAAACATTTCATTACACGAGACACAACATAATCATTAAAACTGAAACCCATCAAATGCAAATTCCCTCATGTGTCTGAAAACTCTGTTCCACTGTAATTAAAATAGAAACTGAGAACAGGGAGGATAAAAAGATGGCAGAAATTGTTGTTTTGCTCCGTTTTGTTCTGCTATAATGCAGGCAGCAGCTCCTCAGCAAGAGAAGTCCTTGTAGTCAGTGGGGTAAAAACACAGCCAAGGGAGCAGAAATGTTACCTGTAAGGGGCAACTTTATTTTTTCAGCTCCAGACATGCAAGAGAGCAAGTGGCCCATCAAAACTCAGCTATGGAAATGAAAATTTACCCCGGCAGAGCCTTGATTATTTTGCAATTAACTCATGGTACCCCAGCACAGGAAGGAGCTGGAGCTGCTGGAGTGAGTCCAGAGGCACCAGGGTGATCTGAGGGATGGAGCAGCTCTGCTGGGAGGAAAGGCTGGGAGAGCTGGGAATGTTCACCTGGAGAGGAGAAGCTCTGGGGTGAGCTCAGTGTGGCCTTGCAGGGCCTGAAGGAGCTGCAGGAAAGATGGAGAGAGATTTGGGACAAGGCATGGAGGGACAGGACACAGGGAATGGCTTCCACTGCCAGAGGGCAGGGATGGATGGGATATTGGGAATTGGGAATTGCTGTCTGGGAGGGTGGGGAGGGCTGGGCTGGAATTGCCAGAGCAGCTGTGGCTGCCCCTGGATCCCTGGCAGTGTCCCAGGCCAGGCTGGACATTGGGGCTTGGAGCAGCCTGGGACAGTGGGAGGTGTCCCTGCCATGGCAGGGGATGAGATGAACTTTGAAGTCTCTTCTAACCCAAACCAGTCTGGGATTTTACAGTTTTTGCTTTTTGGGCTCCTGGAGTCAGCAGTGGCAGGGACCCAGCAGGTCCCACCTGGCTCTGTGCTGGAGCTCCTGCCCAGGGGTGTCCCTGCTTGGCCAGAGGGTGTTCAAAGCCCAGGGAGACCCAGCTGGGGCTGGCACAGACCCTGCACTCATGGCAAGGTTTGATTTAAAAATCAATTGAGATATAAATTCCATTTCAGTGCTGCTCCTCTTGATTGCTGCTTGCAGAAAACCATAAATAATTAATTACATTAGAGAAATGTCACTCAGGCCCAGTTTTGCTTCACCTGATGTGAAAAATGACCACTTTAAAGACAAAAAATTGTCGGGCTCTTCATCTTTATCCTGCTCTGCTGTCTGTTCCCCTGATTTATAAAAACCCGGTGGCTCCATGTAACCAAGTAATTATGTTTGAAGCCATCCTCAGGCACGATGATTTATCCATGGGAGGAGGATTTTATCCCAGACTGACTCTGCCAGAGGAAGAGGAGGTCACAGAGTCGCTTAGGAATGAAGTCAGGTCCCTGAAGATCCACAGAACTTGGCCAAGACTCACTCACTCCCAGAACAAATTCAAGACCATTTTTAAGGACACAACAAAGCCTCAATCATCAACAAAGCATCGAGATGTGATCAGGGGAGGTTTGGTTGAGCACAATCCCATCCCCATCTCCACTAGCTCTGTAGGACCATTCCTGGAGCAGTGCTGGATCAAGAGGAGCTTGTTCCAACCCTTCCCAGAGGAATGGCACAAGGGTGAAATGTTCCCAGGGCTTGAGGGACCATTTGCAGCTTCGTGTTTTTATGTGCCAGCAGCTTCGGTGAGTCGCCCTTGTGGAAGAATGCACTGATGGGGTCTCCTACCCAAGAAAATTGAGTTTTACACCTAAAATTTACGGATTTAAACTCAAAGAAGCCCATAGCTCAAATGACAGGCTGGAGGTTCCTGTGCCGAGTTCAGCTCTTGTGACTCTGATGCTCAAAGAGCCTCTCGGAGCAGTAGGAGGAGGTATCTCACAGGGAAAAGCTTAGGGATGGACCTCCTGTTGCGTGTTTGGGTGGAGGAAGAGCTGGCAAAGTGAAAGAGAATAATTCTGATGGAGATGCTGTGCCAGGAGACGGCCCAAGGGCCACTGATGTGCAGTCTGTGAACAGCGTGGGCTGAGCCGCAGCCTCCGAGCTCATTTATCCCTCACCCCTCCCTGCATGTCCTGCAGGGAATTATTATCGATCAGCAAGGATGAAACCCAGCACTAAACTGCAGCAGGAGGTTTATCACCCTCACGGATGGAAAACCAATATACTTCAGAAAGGCACTTTGAACTGGAGACAGTTTCAAATGAGGATCTTTATTCATCTGTCCATTTTCAAAGGCAGCTGCAGCTTCACTCCATGGAAAAGCCATTCCCTTTCAGGAGCCAGAGGACAACAGGAAGCAGCAGCCAGTTCCCCGTGCTGCCCTGGAAACCAAACGCCTCAGAGCAGAGTCATCTGAGGATGATTCACCAAGGATATTCAGTCCAGCCTGGCATCACTTCTCCTGTCTGACCTGATAAATGGCACTCCTTCTACCTTCAATCTGCACAGAAATTAAACTCTTCGGACTCTCTGTGCTGCCACGAATAAATTACATGTTTGTTTGAACGACTTGGAAATTTCCCTCTGACAAATTCTAAAGGAATAAATAACCCCTGAAGCCTCACAGGAAGATGAACAGCCCCCTTTTATCAATCATAACTCACCGAGCAAACAGTGCCCGGGTTTCAATCGAGCCCAAAGGACTGTGAAAAGCATTGGGCTGATGGTGTCCTAAGCAAGCCAGGCTCAGCTCAGGGAGTGCAGTAGTGCTCTGAGAGGTCTGAATTCCATTAAAAATTCCCAAAGGAAGATCTCTGGGCAGTTCCCCTCATACCAAAGCTTTTGCAACTCTGCTCCAGGGACAGAGCCCCAGCGTGGATTGCCCAGCCTGGGCTCAGAGCCAGCCTGGCAAAACCCAACTTCTCACCAGGAAGGACTGAACCATCTTAATGAATCTGTGATTCTGTGATTGGATAACTGTTCCTCTCTCTTGGGAACACCCCCAAAACAGGGACCATTGTCTTTGTCCCCCTGCCTCCCCTACAGATAAAACACCAAAGCAGGGACAGCAACTCCTTCCCTCTGACCAGAATCCTTGGGGTGTGGAAAAGCACAAATTGCTCCAAAGGGTCAGGATTTTCTTGCCTACGAAGCAAAGCAGGGCACCTACTGAAACAATCCTGGGTTTTATCCCTGTCCTGGATGGACCAGGAATGAGGGTTGAGACCAGGAACTGCAGAACTGAAGGCCCTTGGTAATGTGCAGGGCTCAACCAGGGGCTGGTGGGATCTAAGAATTCCTTCTGGCAAAAACCAGCAATTCCATCATTGGTTTCCTTGTTCTGGGTCTCCCACCAGCCTCTTCTCTCTCTTCCATCCCTGAACAACTTGTGAGCAGCCAAAATCAA
This sequence comes from Origma solitaria, assembly GCA_013397895.1. Classification (NCBI taxonomy): domain Eukaryota; kingdom Metazoa; phylum Chordata; class Aves; order Passeriformes; family Acanthizidae; genus Origma; species Origma solitaria. The sequence continues at coordinate 313,474 of VZRL01002950.1, read as the reverse complement.
CGTTTGGTTTCAGTGAGAATAGGTCAGTCTTGCTAACAAAGCCAGGCTCACATTCCAGAGCAAATAAAGGCATTCATATTTCAACCGGCAATAAATTCAATTTCCCTGAAGGACTGATTTTCACCAAGTTATGAGATCTGACACTTGTGGTATTAGATAACTCTGTTGCCTTTTATTTCTGGGTTGGAGACATCAAGTGGAAAAAGGGGAAATAAAAATGGCAGGAGAGAAAAACTCTTCCGAGGACAGATTGGTCCATTAAGCAAAAATTTAAACCAACTCATCTTTGGCTCTGTGTGGCTCAAATGCAATCCTGCTCCTTCCCTTCAGGCTGTTATTAACACTGTTATAATGAGTAACTAAAATCAAACTCCAGTGAATAAATATGCTCAAAGGCATTTTGTTATTTCTGCAATTAGAGACAAACTGCCACGGTAGAGCTGAAAGCTTTTGGGAAATTATATCCAAGGAAACTCTGCCACAACTGCAATCCTTGGGCTGCTCTCAGCACGTGCAGAGAATGCTGGGAAGGAGCTGGAACCCCAAACCCATTTATTCCTTGGAAGTCAAGTGTCTGCTCAGGTGGGAAGTGGCTCTGGAAGGGGAGAGCCCAAGGGTCTGGTCACCTGTGTGTCCTGGAGAAATTTCCACTGGAGGTGTCCAGGGAAGGGAATGGAGCTGGGAAGGGTCTGGAGCCCCAGGAGCGGCTGAGGGAGCTGGGGAAGGGCTCAGCCTGGAGCAAAGGAGGCTCAGGGGAACCTTGTGGCTCTGCACAGCTCCTGACAGGAGGGGACAGCCAGGGGGGGTCGGGCTGTGCTCGCAGGGAACAGGGACAGGAGGAGAGGGAATGGCCTCAGGCTGGGCCAGGGAGGCTCAGGGTGGAAATTGGGAGTATTCCTTCCTGGAAAGGGCTGTCCAGCTCTGGCACAGCTGCCCAGGGCAGGGGTGGGGTCCCCATGCCAGGAAGTGTTCAGAAACCTGTGCATGTGGCACTTGGGGACATGGGCAGCGTGGCCTTGGCAGAGCTGGGGAACAGCTGGACTCAGTCCTGGAGGGTTTTGCAACCCAAACAATTCTCTGATCCTAAGGCAGCCTCAGACAGGGCACTGGTGATGAGGACAAGGCTCTACCCGAGCCCTGGGCTGTGGGAGCTCTCAGGGATCCCCTCCAGGACCCAGGGGTGAGGCTCCAGGTGCCACCAGGGCTGTCCTGGTCCCCCCTCGGTGACAGGGGTCACATCAGAGAGCAGAGCTCACTCGGGGAGTTCAGCACCCCCTGCCCATAGGCCCTGTGCCCAGCACTGCAGGGAACGATTACACTGACTTAGCAATTATTTATCCCAGCAAAACTCAAAGGGGATTTATCCTTGGAAGAGACACGGTGAAAAAAGGGAAAGGATCAAGCAGCCAGGGTTTAAAAACCCCTCATTTCCTCCTGTGACTGGCTAACAGGCTTTTGGAAAGCAGGAGACAGTAAATGTCATTTATTTTGACTTTAATAATGCTTCTGAGACTCTTTGGCTTGACATTTCCGAGCGAGCCAGGGAAACAGGGATAAAACAAAGCAGAGGTAGGAAGGCAGAACATCCTACTGAGAGAGCAGCTCCCCGTGACGAGAGTGAGCCTCTGCACCTCCCTGGCTCTGAGACTGTCTGCCTTTTCCCTCGGCAGCCTGGGGGAGGAAAAGCACCACAGGCAAGGCAGGCACAGAGCAGACTGACCTGGGTGGGCTGTGAGCAGCTGGGCAAGCAGGCTGAGAGTTCAAAGGGGCTGTGCCAAGGGGAAACAGATTGGAAAGAATGATTTCAATTGGTATTGAGAAGAGCCAAGTGTTCCACGGAGCAGGACCTGCTGCAGAAGCACAGCCTGGGGAGACAGGTGAAGGCAAAAAGGGCTTGTGGCTGCCCCTGGATCCCTGGCAGTGTCCCAGGCCAGGCTGGACATTGGGGCTTGGAGCAGCCTGGGACAGTGGGAGGTGTCCCTGCCATGGCAGGGGTGGCACTGGATGAGCTTTTAGGTCACTTCCGAGCCAAACCATTCTGGGATCCTGTGATTAAAACTGATGCAAAGAGGTCTGAAAGAATCACACCAGGGAAGGGAACGGAGCTGGGAAGGCTCTGGAGCCCCAGGAGCAGCTGCGGGAGCTGGGGAAGGGCTCAGCCTGGAGCAAAGGAGGCTCAGGGGAACCTTGTGGCTCTGCACAGCTCCTGCCAGGAGGGGACAGGAACACCGGACCAGCAGGAAAAGACACATGGAGAAGAACTGAGTATCTTCTTCCCACTGAAACTCCATAAGTGACCAGAGTGATCCACCCCCAGCTGGCAGCACAACAGGGTTAGGGCGGTTGTCATAAAATCATGGAATATCCTGAGCTGGAGGGACCCACAGGGATCATCCAGTCCAACCCCCGGCCCTGCACAGAAACCCCAACAATCCCAGCCTGGGCATCCCTGGAGCTCTGGCAGCCTCGGGGCTGTGCCCATTCCCTGGGGAGCCTGGGCAGTGCCCAGCATGTCTGGGGGAAGAACCTTTCCCTGAGATCCAATCTATACGTCCCTGACACAGCTCCAGCCGTTAATTTCATTATATGCCATTAATTCAATTTATAAATCCATGCCATTGTCACTGGATTTAGAGATTCCTCTGATGATGAGGAGGGTGTAAGTGATCCCTGCTTTGCAGCCAAGTTTGCTTTGTGGCTCGTTCAGAAGGTGAGGCCTGAGCAGGCCCTGCTGTGTCCCTGTGAGGTGTCAGAGGGTACAGATCCACCCTGCTGCATTCCCAGGCCCAGAACAAGCTGTTCCAGGCTCCATTTGCAGGGCCCTCCCTCCTCCCAGCTGTGAGCTTGCTGGGGAGTCACTGCAAGGTGTCTGTGAGTGCAGCAGTGCCAGCTCTGCTCTGATGCGATGTGACACATCAGCTGACACCTTTTGTTTGGTGTGGCACAGCCTGGCCTGCGGAGCCAACAAATGAAATCCCAGCTGTCAAGCACCCAAATTAAAAATAAATCACTGCACTGACCCCTGAACCCCAGCTGACAACTCATCCCCCCACGGCACCGCGCCCCTCTCCCTTTCCATCCTCTGCCATCATTCCTGCCTTCATTTATTTCCCAGGCCTGGCCTAGAAAAGCTCTGCCCACCTTAAACTGCTGGGTGCAGGCTCTGGGCAGTGACCCACAGCCACAGGGGCAGGCTGGGGGAAGATGGGATGGATCAATGGATAGATGGAGGGATGGATGATGGATGGATGGATGGATGGATGGATGGATGGATGGATGGAGGGATGGATGGAGGGAGGGATGGATGGAGGGAGGGATGGATGGATGGATGATGGATGGATGGATGGATGGATGGATGGATGGATGGATGGATGGATGGATGGAGGGATGGATGGATGATGGATGGAGGGATGGGATCAAGCTGGGAGAGCCTTCTCTGTACGAGCTGGAACTGGGCATGGCTCCTGTCCCCTGTGGATGTGATGTGCTGTCCAGGCAGCAGTTTGGGGAGGGTGAGCAAGGAGGTCACCAGTGCCAGCTGAGCCTCAGCCAGGCGCCCATGGACCCAGGGTTAATTCCTGCCTGGAATCCCTCCCCACAGATGTGCCCTGGTACCCCTGGGGGTTTTTACCCACCTCAGTGCCTGCCAGATGGGCACTGTCATAGAACAGAATCCCAGGGTGGTTTGGGTTGGAAGGGACATTGAATCCCATCCAGTGCCAGCCACCCCTGCCATGGCAGGGACACCTCCCACTGTCCCAGGCTGAGCAAAGGAATGAGCTAAAAAAGCAGTGGAAATACACATGGGATTCAGAAAGGAATAATTTTAGCCTCTTGCTGGGCCTAACTGATGAAAAGCTGTCCCTGGGGTGGTGAAGGGGCTCAGGAGAGCTGGCTGATGGCCACGGACAGCTCCTGGAGTGCCATGTCCAGCTCTGGGCTCCTTGCACACGAGGGATAAGGATGCACGTGCTGCCTGACAACACCTGCCTCAAGGCTATTTCCAGTTATATCACTTTTACCTTGCCCTTCTGTCCTGCAGAATGACACTGAATCCAGGGACACATCTCTCCATAAATCCCATGGGCAGATCTCCCCCAAATCAATGCAACTGAGAAGAACCACTGAAGGTGGGATTGTGGCTGCAGCTGAAAACTCTGCACTGTTTTCCGTTTCAGACACATCCTCTGTGCAAGAAAAGAAACTCCTTTATATATTAATAGTGAAACTCATGAAGAACTGCTGTTTCCAGGTAAATTCTGTTGGGATGTTTGGCAGCATCAAAAAGACCTTCAAATAGACTATTTAGCAAATAGCCTTGTCTATGAGAGCTGAAAGACTTGGCAACGCTTCGTAATTTATGTCCTGCTTTTCTTAAGGGGAGGTAATAAATCACAGAAGGTGTTTCACCTGGGGAGAGGGAGAGAGAAGGTGCTCTCTGCTCTGCACCTTCATTATTTGTCTTCAGCTTCAAAGCCCAGAGCTGGCTGAGAGCTCGAGAGGGACAGATAATGATGCCCCGTAATCAGCAGAGTAATCACGAGATGGCTCTGTTACATCCCTCTCCCCGGAATATTAATGGAGTGAGGACATTGCAGACTGATGTGCAACAGGGCTGTAAAATCCTTCCAAATGGCTCCTTAGTCCATTACTTGTGCTGCTGTGCCGCTCTGTTCTCAAGGCTGAGGGGGAGGAAGGTGGAACAGTGAGGAGCAGTGCAGCCCCACCTCCCTTCTCCATGGAGCCACGGCACAGAGAACAAGAGCTGTGTGCTGGAAAACAACGTGGCTGTGACCTCCAGAACTGATCCTGGGCTCCCTCAGGCTGCCCTGAGAGAGACCAAGCAGCCAGAAAAATGCATTTCACGCAGCTGGAGCCACGCCACCCGTGCCCTCACGTGCCTAGGTGCTCTGAGCCTGTGGCACCCTTAGCACGGAGCCACCCTCAGCACCTCCAGAGTGGCCCCAGCCCAGCAGGACCCTCGGGTGTCCCCCTGTCCCAGTGCCCTGTGTGCCCACCCAGCACAGACAGCACACCAGGACTGCCCTGTGCCCTGCAGAGCCTCGGGCTGTGCCCTGAGGGACGTGGCACGGAGGGGCAGAGGGGCTCAGGCCACACTGGGAGCACTTGGGGGCACTGCCAGGGAGTCAGGATTCTGCAGGCAATGAGGAATCCTGGAATCACACAGTCCTGTAGGTTTGAAAAGCACTCCAAGATCAATTCCAGCCCTTCCCCAGCACTGCCAAGGCCACCACTGCCCCATGCCCCCAAGTGCCACATCCACAGGGCTTTGAAATCCTTCCAGGATGGCAACTGCACCACTACCCTGGGCAGCCCCTGCCAATGCTTGACCATCCTTTCAGTGAAGAAATTTTCCCAAGATCCAAGCGAAACCACCCTTGTCCTGTCCCTGTTCCCTGGGATCACAAACCAACCCCCCTGGCTGTCCCCTCCTGGCAGGAGCTGTGCAGAGCCACAAGGTCCCCCTGAGCCTCCTTTGCTCCAGGCTGAGCCCTTCCCCAGCTCCCTCAGTCCCTCCCTGGGGCTCCAGATCCTTCCCAGCTCCCTCAGCTGCTCCTCACAGGATCTGTGCTCCAGAGCAGAGTGGTTCAGGGTATCTCTGTTTCTCTTGGGAAGCACCAGAGGGCATCAGGAATTTGATGCATTGAGCAGGAACCCACAGAATTCTGCTGGGAGCAGGGGAACCATTCCCAGCACTGGGCTGGGCTGGTCAGGGACACAGGGTGGTGACACAGGAGAGACAAAGCTCCTTGGAAAGTGTTCCAGGCCCAGACCCAGCACTCCAGCTGGGCATGTCCACCAGCACACATCCATCCTGGATCTTGGTCTCCTATCTTGGCACAGCCACTCAAATTTCTGCTAACATCACCCTCCTATGCTCCAGCCTCCAAAACCACATTGATGCCTCCCACAGGAAGGGATGCCACGAAATCCTATCGAGAGGGATGCCCAGAACATCATGAGACATTATTCCAACCCAAATCCTGCTGTTAATCATGGAATATCCTGAGTGGGTAGGGACCCAAAGGGATCGTCCAGTCCAACTCCTGGTCCTGCACAGACACCCCAACAATCCCACCCTCTCCCTGGGAGTATTGTCCAAACACTCAGCACAACCCAATGCCCTGGCAGCACTTCCAGCCTTATCCAAATGTCTCCATTGTTCAGGTTTTCCTGGGAAGTCAAGGTCATCCCTCACCACATCCTGAAAAAAATGTTTTCAATTTCCCCCCTGAAGTAATCACAGAAAAATATAAGTTATCACTGTGACTTAATTCAAGTTAATTTGTCCACAAAGAGGGGTTTGTTGTGCTGTGTCTGTTTTTTTCTCTCACTTGAACTGAACTAATAACTCCAATTTTTACCAAGTTATTTCTTTCCTGAGGTCAAGGAGGGCTGTGAGCAGGCACCATGGACATGAAGGGACAGTCCCTGACCTCTTTATCTTCCCTCTAGCCACATCTCCTACCTGAGCTAATTTATTCTCCAGAGAGTGATAAAAAATATGAAAAACAGCAAGTCAGATCACTGGAGAGGCTTAAAGTAGTTAAAAATTCCAAGGACTCCCTGGCAATTCATCCTTCCAATACCTGAAGGGGCCTAAAAAGAAGCTGGAGATGGACCTTGCATCAGGAACTGTAGTGACAGGACAAAGGGGAATGGGTTCAAACTGACAGAGGGGAATTTTTGATGAGACATAGGGAAGGAATTCCTGGCTGGGAGGGTGGGGAGGGCTGGGCTGAAATTCCCAGAGCAGCTGTGGCTGCCCCTGGATCCCTGGCAGTGTCCCAGGCCAGGCTGGACATTGGGGCTTGGAGCAGCCTGGGGCAGTGGGAGGTGTCCCTGCCATGGCAGGGGTGGCACTGGATGGGATTTAAGGTCCCTTCCCACCCAAGCCACTGTGGGATTCTGTGAATTCCAAACCCTGCGCCAGGCTTTAAGGCACGAGGTGAAAGAGTTGGAGCAGAGCATCCATGACAGCCTCCCACACTGCATTCCCACACTCAGCTGAGGACATTCCCTGCCCGTGCTGATTCCAATCCCAGTCCTGGGCAGGATGAGCACTGCAATGTTCCCTCCCTAGCCAGAAAAGGCTGTGAGGTCTGTTCAGTAGGACAAGCCCACGGCAAATCGGAGGAAGGCGTTTGCTCAGGATCCACAGGAGGAGCTCTGCTCCTGTCCCACCGCCCTGTGCAGCTCCTGCCGGAGCAGACACACCCATCCCAACAGGAGCTGCCGGGCTGCTGCTCTGCTGTTCCCGGGCTATTCCTGCGGCTGGGAGCAGCAGTGAAATCCAGGCTGGGGCCGCCACCTGCTGCTGCCGCTGGCAATTGCAGCGAGCAGGGATGGGATGCCCCGGTGTGCCTCAGCTGCCTGCCCTGGGCTGCTGCTCCTGGAACTGGGCTGTGTCATTATCACCAGCAGAACGGGGAGCAGAGAATGGTCCTGAGACCTGTTCCACATGGGAAGGGTGAGGGAATAACCCTGCTCTGGTGCAGTCCTGCCAGAGGACACGAAACAGCTGCTGTTTGCTCCGGCTGGGAAGGAGGGAATGGCAGGGACACCTCCCACTGTCCCAGGCTGCTCCAAGCCCCAATGTCCAGCCTGGCCTGGGACACTGCCAGGGATCCAGGGGCAGCCACAGCTGCTCTGGCAATTCCAGCCCAGCCCTCCCCACCCTCCCAGCCAGCAATTCCTAATTCCCAATATCCCATCCATCCCTGCCCTCTGGCAGTGGGAAGCCATTCCTGTGTCCACGACCTCTCAAAGTCTCCAGTGCCAACCTGAAGTCCCATGTCCCTTCCCAGTGTCCCTGTTCCAAAGCTGCACTGCCCAAAGTGCACACAAACCCCAGAGATCTGCACAGGAAGCTTCATACAGGGACCTCTCAACATCAGCCCTCTGCGGATTGGGGTGACAGTGACATCCTGGGGATTTCACTGATTCCCTGCTTCCAAGTTTTTAATGTCTTCATTCCAGTGTCCATGAGCTCTGTGCTGTGCCTGCAGAGCTGGGACAGGACCCCAGGGCTCCTGTCAAACAAATTCCAGAGGGCTGGGATGTGGGAAGGCTGTACCAGGTGTGGCCTCAGGCCCCTCTCTGCCCATGTGGGATATGCCCCTGGAGCATTCAGCACCAAAATTCCATGCCGGGAGCAGTCCTGGGCTCAGGCATCAGCCCCTGGTTGGGTTTGACAGGAAGAAAGCAGCAGCCAGCCAGGAGGGCAGAATCAGCATCTGGAGCAATTCAATTTGAAATTAATTACATAAATTATGAAATGAGAAGAGATGAGCTGAGTCGGTGGTCCAGCAGGAGCTCGGAGAGCGTGACCAGAGCCTAAGCCTCGAGCTCCACATCCCTGCCCGCACCTCCTTTGGTGCACTGCCTGTGAAATCCTTCAGCTTCCAGCCGAGGAATGATGTGTGCAGCACCTGCTCTTCCCCCCTGCTGGAATCCCTGCTGGCACCTCGGGGACACCAGGGTGGCAGTGCCAGTCCCAGCAGGACTCCGGGCTCAGCGTGTGCCAGCGCTGGCTCGCAGCTGACCTTGGGCTCTGCCGAAGGAACGGCTCCGCCTGCGGGGCAGCCAAGTGGAAAGCTGAAACCATCATTTTCCAAAGAGACTGGAGGTAAAAAAGCCTCAGGGACAATCTTTTGTCAGTTCCTGAGACTTGATTAACGGCTTTAATTCCACATGATTAATGGCTTTCAGATCTCGGGAGGCCGAGTCTCCCCGTGCACGCGGCGTGACTGGAGACTCTTCCTTCTCCACACTCCTACCAGCAGCTCCAGAGCCACATTCCCGATGCCCTGACTGCCATTCCTGTCCCTTCTGCTCCCCAGTGGGAAGGACTCCAGAGCTTGGGCAGGGTGCTCAGAGCATGGCTGGATTCCCGTGTCCCTTGGAGAATCACCGGCTCCTTCAGGGGACTGTCCCTGCTGTGCTGTCCCTGCTGTGCTGCCGCCCTGCCCTGCTGCTCCTCAGAAGCACAGGTGATGCCTGAGGTGTCCCCTGAGCTGGCACTGCTGGGGCACTTGGAGCCCTGTGTCAGCTCTGGGCTCCTCATGGCAAGAGAGGCACTGAGGGGCTGGAGCAGGGAAGGGAACGGAGCTGGGAAGGGCTGAGCCCCAGGAGTGGCTGAGGGAGCTGGGGAAGGGCTCAGCCTGGAGCAAAGGAGGCTCAGGGGAACCTTGTGGCTCTGCACAGCTCCTGCCAGGAGGGGACAGCCGGGGGGGTCGGGCTGTGCTGGCAGGGAACAGGGACAGGAGGAGAGGGAACGGCCTCAGGCTGGGCTGGGGAGGCTCAGGGTGGACATCAGCAGGAATTTCCCCATGGAAAGGGCGCTCAGGCCTTGGCAGGGCTGCCCAGGGAGGTTTGCAGTGCCCATCCCTGCAGGTGTCCAAGGAATTCCTGAATGTGGCACTCAGAGCTCTGGGCTGGGGACAAGGTGGGCATTGGGTACAGCTTGGACTCCATGGGCTGGGAGGGCTTTTCCAGCCTTAGTCCTGGAATTCTGTGCCACTTAAGAGATCTGTGACACAGGAGAACAAATGGTGGAAGAACCTCAGAAAAGGCAATGAATCTCTCCTGAAGAGTCAGCAGAACCTGCTGAGAACAACTGCCCAAGGGGGCCAGAACCAGACCAATCCCACTCTGCAGCGACCATCCCTCGGGGATGCTCCCAAGGAGCAGCAGAGAGGGAAGCCCAGGCAGCTCCTCCCAGCCCTGCAGCCGAAATATGTGGCCAAAATATAGATGGGAACAGGAGAAGAAAGAAGGAAGCATTGGCCTCATCCCCTTGCAGCGCTCGCTGCTGCAGACAGGTTCTCCAGACGAACAAGGCTGGTTTCACTGTTCTTGGCAAATGTGGGGAAGCTGAACATTTGGAGTAATTATTATAAACAAGACTAAATTAATGTACTGAAGGAGCAGGAGGTGGTTGGGCACACATGCTCCACACAGGCCCTACACAAGGCATCAGTGAACCTCTGCTAGCTGAATCATTAATCACCTGCCAGAGGTTAAACCAGCAAAAATCCACAGCATTTTACAGCCCTGGATTAAGAATTCCTCCCATTCCTGCCCTGGTTAATAGAATGCAAGGACTGTGCATCTCCAGGATCTAAAAATAAACTTCCAGGGCTAACTTGCTGTCCCCGTGCTTAATGGCAGGAAATTGCATCCCGGAGTTTCTGGGGCAGGCAGCGACCTGGAGGATGTCGAGGGAACACCCAGGAGGGGAGGTGCTCCCCTGAGCTGGGCTGGGAGAGGTCAGGGCAGCAAACACCAGCCCAGCTGGACCCTGAGGTGAGCTGTGGGGAGCTCCCAGCAGCTGAGTTACACACAGATCAGATTGTTTATTTATACACAAAAAGGAGGATACCCTTAGATTCAGCCTGGTGCTTCTCACTGTAGGACCTTTTCAGTGCTTACAAACTGGACAAGGTTGACCTTTCCTGTGCCAGGTCAGTCCCAAGCTGATCCTTCTGGAACATTTTCCCTGCAATAAACAGACTACTGCAGTATTCCCATCTCTGGAAGTGTCCCAGCCCAGGCTGGACAGGGCTTGGAGCAACCTAGGACAGTGGGGGAGGTGTCCCTGCCATGGCAGAGGGTGGGACTGAGTAGGCTTTAAGTCCCTTCCAACACAAACCAGTCTGGGATTTTGGGATTCTGTTGCTAAAAACAATTGCAGAGAAAAACTCGAGGGAAGGTGGAGGCCCAAGGTCTGGCTGAGGAGCTGGAAGAATTGGGAAGGGAACATGGTTTAAAAACCTGGATGGATCAGGACTAGGAGCAGAAAAGTTCAGGGCCTGGAATGATGAGGAAGGAGGACAAGAAAAGAGAAGCCAGAAGCTCATGGCTTTGGGGAAGAGGGAATGCTGAATGGAGCACAGCATCCAGCCTGGAATAAAATCCAAGATCCCCCAGAGGAAAAAATAGTCTGTCATGCTTTTTTATTTTTTTTTGTACAAGGTTGAGTCCATGGTGGTAAAACATCTGTGAATAACACTGTTTTACAACCCAAAAGGAAGGAAGGTGGGCTCTCCAATGCCATTGCCTTGAGGGATCCAGGGAAAGAGTCAAGAGCCCAATTTCTCCCTGCTGGCTCCCCAAACCTGTCCTGGGCCATGCAAGTCAAGCCAGGCTCTTGCTGACTCCTGGATCTGCAAGGGAAATCCTGCTCTGCTCCCCAGCACATTCCCAGTATCCCTGGGAGACAGCAGCAGAGGCTGAACAAAAGACTTGTTCTCCATTGTTTGCTCCAGATATGTTGTTTCCATCTGCCTTCTGCCCTACAAAACTGAAACCATGGGCTCTTCCCACTGCCCCCTTGATGGGAATGTCACCTATCTGCATGGAAATGGCACTCTGGACATCCCAAATTCATGGCATGCTCAAAATACTTTGCCAGAGGCAGGGAAAGCAGCACTGGAATGCTTTTGGAAGTTCCCCAATGCCAACATGAAGACGATTGGGGTGGATGGGGTCGCAGGATAGGTGCTGCTATGGGGCAATAGGTGATTTTGGGATGGTCACTCCTGTGTCCCTCACTTCTAAAAGACACTGGAAAATGGGATTAGTGACCCTGGCCTCGTCTGGGGCATGGTGGGTATGGGAATTGAAGGTGGTGGGTGCTGCACACACTCAGGCTCTGCATCCCAGGGCCCTTCCAGCAATAAACTGGGCATTTCCTTGTGCCATTCTCAAACTCACTCTTCTCCAGGCACTGTGGAGCTCATGGAGAGAGAAACACCTGGGAATGTCCATTCAGAGCCTGCAGCTCTCACAGGCTTTTTATGCTCCTTGCTCCATCGTGAGTTTTAGTGCCAGCCCAAATTAAATTCATTTTACAATATGTATTTATTTCCCAGCTTCTTAACAGAGCAATTTGGAAACATCCCAGAGCCTTTAAACAGCAAAACTGTTTTTCCTTTATGGCAAAAAAATGGGTTTTTGCCTTTCTTTTCCCAGAGAGAGCAGCCAGCAAAGGCCCCCCTCCAGCTTGCACAAGGATGGATTTTTTTCCATAAAAAACTTCAGCAGTTTAGCACTTCCAAGTTGTCATTGTCACACCACAGTCAGTTAATTACATTTATAATTCCAGAAACGTGGGTGGTAGACATTGAATTTCAAGTAAAAGACTTTGTCTCCCAGACAGTGGGCAGGGAAAACTTTGCTTATCTCACTGTAATTTCATGATACACAGCGTGAGGTGGTGAAAAATCCCTCAATAATGTAACTTATCACTACCAGGGAGTGCTGTACTCTTTCTTCCTTTCATTTTTATCGTGGCCAAGGCTGAGAGAAGGCACCTCCTTGCTCCCCATTCCCTCTTCCCCACACCATGAGCCCACCTGGGTCTCCTCTTTCCCAAGGACTGTGTTCACAGCTGCCTCCCACTCTTCCACGCTAAACACACTTGTGACACTCCAGCAATCTCCTCCAGGCATCCCAAATGATCCGGAAAGGGAAAACACCCCAAGATGAGGGGAACACAAGGATGAAACAACCTCCTTATCTGCCAGATGTCCCCATGGATAAAGAGACCTTGGAAGTGTCATTAATGCAGCTCAGGTGCTGTTTGTGCAGGTGTGCCAGGAGTGGGGGATGCACCACGGGGAAGGTTGGTTTTCCCTGCTGTTGGAAGGACTGGCAGGAGATCTTGGGGAAATTCCCATCCTGTTTAGTTTGGAAAAGGCTCTGCTCCCTCAGGAGTAGTGCAGGGCCTGGCATGGCTCAAAGAGGTCAACGAGGCACGACCCCCAGCCCAAGTGGAGACACAAAAAGGCAGGGATTTATTTGTCCCAGCATCATTATCCCTCTTCAAATCATATTTCCTGTCACACAGTGATGGCTCAGCTCCAGCTCTGGGGCACTGGAAGCACACAAACAAAGCCAGGCTCAAGGAACAAGAATAAGGAATGGGATTCTTGGGTTCACTTTCCAGAGAGGACTAACACAGATAAGCAGGAATCATCCCAAAGCCACTTGGGATTATGATTAGGTTCCTGCCCCTGCCTTACAGGACACATATCCCAAGCTGCCTGTCCACTCCCACAGAAAGAGGGAATGGGGTCCAGACCCCCACAGCTGCCCTGAGAGCACTCACAGAGTCCCAGGGGTGGTTTGGATTGGAAGGGCAGTGTCCAAGGCCAGGTTGGACATTGGGGCTTGGAGCAGCCTGGGACAGTGGGAGGTGTCCCTGCCATGGCAGGGGTGGCACTGGGTGGGATTTAATGTCCCTTCCAACCCAAAGCATTCCAGGAGTCTGTAAGGAATGGAAGTTATCCTTAGGAGGATCAGCAACACCCACCCAAACCCTGTCTGGGCACTGTGAAAGGAGATTAAAGTCACTCCCTGGCAGCAGCCAGTGCTGCCCAGGTGAAGCAGTGCCCGCACCCCACATTTTGGGGTTGGGAATTGAAAAAATGGCACATTTCTGCTTCCTCAGCGCTGTTGCTCCTGCTCTTTGTGCTCCAAAGGAACCCTGCCGGTGAAAGCTGAGGTAAATACATTTCAGGGGGTTACAAAGCAATAATTCCAGCGGAAAGCACAGACCATGAAGCTGTAATGCTCTGAAATCCTTCACAGCTCCGGAGGAAAGGAGCTGTTTGCCCAATTGAACCCATCAACCCCGAGGAAAGAGACCTTACAAGGGATGCTTTCCCCTCAGCAGGGAAACAGAGATTTGATCTGTCAGCATCTGTATCAATCAAGTGAGAGCTCCTGCCCTGCTGTGGCCAGGAGGGATCACTGGGAGGGACTGAAAGGGCAGCACCAGGCGAGGTGGAAGTGGCAGTGAGAAGGCAGGGCTCGGCTTTATTGCACCAGACACCTTGAGAGAATAAAACCACTTAGCAAGGACGATCATCCATCACTTCCTAACACAGAAACCTCCCCTTCTGCAGCCTCTAAAAGGCTAAAATGTCACAGTGGCTTTTTATACCTGTTGCTAATGCTTCAAAAAGACACAATATTCCAGTAATTTTTATAGTTAGCCTAATACCCAAATTCTGCTCTTTTCCTTTTCTTGATTATCTGCTCATTGGCAAAGCTGATTTTCACAGAATCCCAGAATAGTGTGGGTTGGAAAGGAGATTAAAACTCACCCAGTGCCACCCTGCCATGGCAGGGACACCTCCCACTGTCCCAGGCTGCTCCAAGCCCCAATGTCCAGCCTGGCCTGGGACACTGCCAGGGATCCAGGGGCAGCCACAGCTGCTCTGGCAATTCCAGCCCAGCCCCTGCCCACCCTCAGAGGGAAGAATTTATTCCTAATATCCCATCTAAATGCCTATTTTGTTTGATTAGACAAAGTCACCACTCCAGCTCCTGGGAGCATCTCTCCTGAAATGCTTTAGCAGCACACCCCCACTGGAGGTCTCAGGGTTCTCCTCTGGAGCACAGTGACACCAGCACTAATGGAAGGAGGATCAGGAACAGCATCACTGCAATTACAGGCTGTGCACAAATCCTGCAGGAGGAATGGTTCAGTGGAGCTCCATTCCCTGGAACCTGAGGGTTCCAGAGACCTGGCCAGTGTCACCCCTCCTTCCCTAGGGGACAGAGCTGGGCAGCAGCCCCGGCTCAGGGACCATCCCCACGTCCCACAGAGCTGTTCCTCATCCTCATGAGCATCTGCAAACCCCAATGTGCCCTCATGGACACCCCCAGTGCCCTGCTGCTCCTCCCAGCCACCACTGGTGGCACTGGGCCACCAAGTGTGCCCAGAACTGGTGCTCTCAGTCACCTCAGTGCCCCGGCTCTGGGATGGAGCCATCCAAAGGGACACTGGAACCACACAGATGGAGCAGCCATAGCAACCCACAGTGGCTCCCTGCTTCCCTTCCCTTCTCAGTGCTTCCCTCTCAGCTGCTGATTTTCCATCCTCCTGGATAATTCCCAGGCCCAGCTGGGACACCAACGCTCTTGGAAAATAATTTAATTAACAGATTTTCCTTCTTGTGGTGTTGCAAGTGCTACAGGAAATTCAGATTTTCAGGAAAAGAAAACGATGCTACCAGTGCTGAGTCCCACTGGATGGAAAGCTGGTATAGCCAGAAAAGTGTGGTTGGACTGCAAGAACTCCACAACTGACAGTAAATTTCACCATAAATGAGCCGATGAACTTCAGCCTCACAAGAGAGGGGCAGAATTGGCTGCCTCCTGCAGTGTTAATTACTTATTTATTTGTTAATTACTATTTTTGGTAGTATGTGAAAAAGAAAAGCAAGGAAAGTATAAGAAATTTATAATAACATGTACTTCCTGTCACCCTGCATGGAAATTCTGCCAGGAGAGCACTAAATTTGGAATGCTGGAATCACTGCAGTTGGAAAAGCCCTCCAAGGTCACCAAGTCCAGGCTGTGCCCAATGCCCACCTTGTCCCCAGCCCAGAGCTCTGAGTGCCACAGCCAGGAATTCCTTGGACACCTGCAGGGATGGGCACTGCAAACCTCCCTGGGCAGCCCTGCCAAGGCCTGAGCGCCCTTTCCATGGAGAAATTCCTGCTGCTGTCCACCCTGAGCCTCCCCTGGCCCAGCCTGAGGCCGTTCCCTCTCCTCCTGTCCCTGTTCCCTGGAGCACAGCCCGCCCCCCCCGGCTGTCCCCTCCTGGCAGGAGCTGTGCAGAGCCACAAGGTTCCCCTGAGCCCCCTTTGCTCCAGGCTGAGCCCTTTCCGAGCTCCCTCAGCTGCTCCTCCTCAACTCCTCACCAGGGCCATGAATTCCCTCAGGAAACTTGTCAAACCTTCCCACTCTCTATGACTTCAGGGGAGTAGAAGCCTGGAACTTCCTTAATTTGTAACAAGAGGGGAAAGGTTCATTTCTACCACTCCAGAACTGCTGTCACTGATGGGATGGTGATGGTGACCTACAGAATTTGAATCCCTTGGGATAAATCCATTCCTGAGCCTTTCCTTGCAGTACAAACAGGAAACCACCCATGTGACTCTGGCACGCCATAAATCCAAAATAAAACATATCTACATTACCTCCACATCCCTGCTTCATGCACAATAACCTGCCCAAGAACCCATGAATGCAGTCAGCTTTACAAGCCTTGTTTGCAGTGTCTCCCTGCAGGAATCTGAACATGTTCCCTCTCCCTTCCCTTGGCATTAGTATGCCATTGTGAGGATCAAGGCCATTTGCAGGAATATAAAATATTCAATTAATAAGGCTCCAGAATATTTAATCATGACATTGAAATGCTAAGGAGTGCATTAACATTTATTATTCCCTATAAAGGATGGATCTCCAGCACTGTGCCTGCAACTGTTCCAGAACAGCCCTGTGGAGCTCCAGGTGGGGCTTTGGGCTCCTTCCTAAACCAGTGCTAAAAGGCAGCATTAATGCAGATTAGGCTAAATCTCATCACCACTGGAGCAACACTCCAGGAGAGAATGAAATTACCAGCTCTTGGTTGAAAGAGCTGAGGGGAACATTTTTTTCCCATTTCCTATTAGCAGAGCTGAGGTGGCAGGGAATTACACAGGGAGTCTTTCCAGCAGTGGCTTAGGCCACGGTGAAGAAAAAACAAAAAAAACGCCAGGAAAAACAGAGGGCTCTGCCTTAAGCACTGTCCTATTTTACACCATTTTAGCTCAGGGACTTGCTCAGATGCACAATTTTCATAAATTTGTTACTTCTGATGTGATTTCTCTTCCATGAATGGAAACACTGCAATACAACACTGCCAGGAAATGACCACCACAGCAAAATCCTGTTTAAAACAGCCCTAATGATGAGCCACAAGAATTTTTTATTTCCTTTGTTACACCTCCATAATATCCTGCTCAGTCTTGGGGCAGGTTATGGCACTGGGAAACTATCTCACCTCTCAGGGAAATAATGTCAACCTCTGGTGGTTCATCCGCAGCTCCTCATTTTCCTCATCCTGAATCCAAATCACTGTCCCAGTGATTAGGACAGTGCAGGAATTTAACTGGGAGGAATTTAACCCTATCCCAGCCCAAACCACAACACTCCATCATCACAATGTGCTGTTTATTAATAACGGGCAGAATAAATCTGTCTTTAAATAAAAAACAGCCTTGCAGTCAATGGAGATTATTCAAAGGGATCACTTAGGAAATACAACCAAAATATAAGGGAAGTAACAGAGCTGAGGGAAAATAAATCCTTACCAGTAAGGGAAAGGACAACAAGGATGTTTTAAAAGAATAACAGGGGAAATTATTGTAATAGCTTGCATCTGTTATTGGGAATCAATACAGTAACTCTTAGAGAATGCATAAAACAAATATTTATCTTTTGTGCTTGTAAAGACATTGAGGGGATATTAATTTTTGATGGTAATAACTAAATATTTTCTATTCGATGGCTGTTTAAATAAGATTATTAACCAGCCACAACCTAAGCTAATCACAGACAATTTTCACAAAACTTCAAAGCCCTTTTTGTGAGCAGCCCCCAAAAGCCCCAGAATGTTTAATGTGACAGACCAGACAGGCAACACGAGGCAGGCTGATTGTGAGGGAGTTTGGGTGGCAGATTAATTACCAGGATGGTGATTGGATTTTAGAAAAACTAGACCTGAACGCCCCACAGAAACATCTCATGCCAGAATTGTAATTAACAACCAAACTGGAAACTCTCATTCTGAGGACATGCAGGGGAAGATGCTCACCATGAGGACATGAAATTCTGCAAACCTCAAACTCAGGGACAAGGTGGTCCAGAAGCAGCAGCAGTGCCTGGCTCAGTGCCTCCAGCTGGGACAGGCTGGGATTGCTCTCCAGGGACACTCCAGGGAAAGGATCTCCAGGAAAGGACAGAATCAGTGAGGACAGGGCAGGGCCAGCTGGAGCACAGGGTTAGAATTCCTCAGGAACTTGTGTACACTGAGACAAGGAAGCAGCAGCCAAGCACCAGAGGGAATTTTAAGGAAGGCACTCCAGCAGCAGCGGGAAAAATAAGGGATGAGTTAAAAAATGAGTTCAGGTTCTGGCAACTGTGGGATAGGATTGAAAGCAGCATTCAGCAGTCCTTGGTGGTGCATGTTCCTAAGGAAGGCTGCTCCTCATTCCAGCTGAGGAGGGGAGCAGCTGGAAACTGAGAAAGTTTCCCTTCCAGGTAGGAGGGAAGGCACGATATTCTCATGGAGAGATGACAGTCACCAGAACAACTGTCCAGGAGCTGGGGCTGGCCCATATCAAACCAGAAATCATTCACAGAATCCCAGAACATCCTGAGCTGGAAGGGATCCCAAGGATCATCCCAACCCCTGGCCCTGCACAGAGACCCCAACAATCCCAGCCTGGGCATCCCTGGAGCTCTGGCAGCCTCGGGGCTGTGCCCATTCCCTGGGGAGCCTGGGCAGTGCCCAGCACCTCTGGGGGAGAGCCTTTCCTGAAATCCAACCTGACCCTCCCTGACAGAGCTCCAGCCATTCCCTGGGACCTGTCCGTGGGAAAGTCATTTCTGTGACCCACACGGCAGCACAATTCAGGCTGTGTGACCAAAATGTTTCTGTGGTGGGTGGGGATGCGGGAGCAGGGGAGCAGCAGCAGCTGCACCGTGTGTGAGCAGCAGGCACAGCTTCCCCGATCGGGGAATGCTCAGCTCAGCTGTGCTCCACACAGCTCCTCTCCCGAGCATCCCAGCTGGGCACGGGTAAAGGCTGGGCGCCGTCAGCGCTCGGGATAACGATGCTGGCAGCAGCAGCGCTCCAGAGGCAGGGGTGCGGGAAGGCAGGGGTGCGGGAAGGCAGGGGTGCGGGAAGGCAGCTCCTGCCATCTCGTGGAGACACCGCTCCTCTGCACATGGCACCTCGGCACGGACGGACACAGCGCTTTCCCTTCCCTCTGAAGTGTTGCAGCCCTGCCTTCCCTCCGGGATGCTCAGGAGGAACCCCATCAGAGCAGGTACCACCCATCCGGAGCCTGTTTGTGCGGTTTGGAATCCCGGAATGGTTTGGGTCAGAAGGAATTTAGATCCCATCCCATCCCACCCCTGGTGGTGTCCCCTGGGCAGGGACACCTCCCACTGTCCCAGGCTGCTCCAAGCCCCAATGTCCAACCCCGCCTGGGACACTGCCAGGGATCCAGGGGTAGCCACAGCTGCTCTGGGCACCTGTGCCAGGGCCTGCCCACCCTCCCGGGGAAGGATTTCATCCCAACATCCCACAAAACCCTCTGGCAGGGTAAAACCACCACCCCTTGTTCTATCACAACATAAAAGGTTCTGTAAGACTTGGCACAGCCCAGGGAGGCTTTGGAAGGAAACACCTGGAACTGAGTGGCTGATCCCTGGAGCTCACCTATTCCTGCCTCTACATCCAAGACTTGCTCTTGCTCTACACTGGGATAGTGCAACTGTTTATCACAAAATCCAATTTTGAAAGGCTTTATCAAGTAGATACTATCTGATTAATTAACATTCTAAAGACTCTTATACCTTACCTATGCAACATATTAAAGGTCAAAGAAACTTATTTTTTACACATCACTCACAGGTATTTTTGCAAAACAAATAATGAGGTAGCTCCTTTTGGAGTGTAAAACAAGTATCTTAATGTTTAAACAGCAGCACTAATTTGGTTTTAAATTTGTTAAAAACAGGCTTAGCCAAATTAGCACCTCAGCAGCTTAACACTGTAGATGAAGACATTTAGTTCATCAATGGGATCTCAACACACCAAACAAACAGGATCGGAGTCCTACTGCATCCTTTTCTGTCACGGCAATGAACACACTCTGGAATTTTTCATCAGCACCCTTAACAAAAGCAATTTTAAGGTTCAAGTAGTTTTGCTTCATCCATAAATTACACATTGCCAGTGTTCAGCATTCTCCTCCTGAGCCAGCAGAGCCACGGAATCACAGCACTAACACCTTCCCAGCTCAACAAACATTCCCTGGCTCCTGCTTCCTTCTCCCTATCTTCCTGGGTGGTTCCAGTGACCGCAGGAACCCCCACGGCTCCCATTCCCTAGGGCCTGGCAGGAGCAGTCCCAGCCCCAGGTGTTGGACACAGAATTATCAAACAAAGCAGGTGTGCTCCAGCGCTTTGGAGGAGCAGCCTCTCCTGTCCCAGGACTGCTGAGCACTGCCAGAACTCAGGGCTCTGTGGCTGCTCTGCCGAGTAACCACAGCCATCCCCGGCACTCCTCCAGAGGTCACAGCTGTCCCACTCTCAGCATTCCCAGGACGATTCACCAGGAAAAACCAGGGAAGGGATGCATTCCCTGCAATACACCAAGTACAGCAACCTGGAAAAAGCAATTCCAAGGGGCAGGCAGGAACATTTCTTACCTCAATGTGCCCCTGCCATCAAATCTGTCTGTGCTGTTTCTTTGGAGATTCCCAAAAAGGATAACAAATAAACTGCTAAAGCACAGGGAGACAGCAGAGGAAGTTAAAAAAAAAATAAAAATCAGAGTTTATTAAGAGACTGATTAAAAAGGAGGGTGCTCAGGGAAGCACCAGTGGAAAGGATGGGAATGTGACTTAAGGAGAGGACCCTGGCACTGCAGTAGGGGACACTGAGAGGCCAAGCAGAATAAACAGGAACAAAAAGAAAAGCCCTGGCAGCAGCACAAGGCTCTGAGCACAAAAGCTCCTGGCATTCCTGGTTGGAATGGCAGAACAGGGAGAGCAGGACAGGAGATCAGACATCATCCCACCGGGACCAAGGATTGATTTATAGGATTGATTCAATGACAGCCGGGACCAAGGTGGGATGGGATGAGCACACCCAGCTGCAGTGAGAGCCACGGGCTGGCCACAGGGAAGGGTCAGTGGGAAGGGCAGAAATGTCTGCACACTCCTCAAGGGGAAAATGCTCTGAAAAGTCTAAAGAAGGATCCAGCAGCAGCAGGGGCACGGGGGAGAGGGAGCTGTGCAAGGGATACATCCCACCAACGCCAGCCCAAGCACAACTGCACAGCCTTAAAGGGCTTGGCAGAACTCCAGCAGCACTTCCTCGTGCTGCCCAAGAGCATTCCCCAGCTCCTGAGCATCTCCCCTTGCCTGAAGGAGTTTGCTCCAGATCCTTCAGCCATCCTGGCCTCTGTTCAAGCTCCCCATGTAGAGATCCCTGTGCCACCCTCACTCTCCTGTGCTACTGGAAACTCTGAATTTTAATTACAGAGGATTTCTTACAAGTGAGAACAGAAAAGCAGCAGAGTTGACAACCAGGAGCATGGAGAAAAATACATAAAATTTTGTTTTGGGCAGAACCATAGGGAGGACTTAGTGCAAATATCAAGAAATAGTATAAAAATGTTGCTTTCTCATCTGTCTATTGCTTTTTCAAACAAATAACACCCAGTTTCTCCAAGGTGCCATATAACGTACTCCTGGCTAAGGAAAATTCCAAAGGTACCTCAGAAATCACAGAGGGACAGATCTTTTATGTATCAACTGTTTCTGATGTGAGAAAATCACCCAGCTTGTCTGATAAGAAATGTGCATTGTGACCCCTGTAATCCAAATCATCCCACAACCATATCAGAATGGAGCAGAGCACAGCCCCAGGCTCAGGAGTTTTATTCTGGATCCCAGAATATGCTGAAAAACCCTTTACAGAACCAGTTATGGAAGTTATATCTTGTACTAAAAGGTAAATCCTGGTTCAACACACCTCAGTTGGGTTTGATGATGTCAGATGCTCCAAGAGTGGCTTCTGTTAATTATTTTTTTGATATCCCTAAACCACAGCCTCCTTTTCCACTCCCTCCTTCCACCCTCTGAGATGTTGGCTGAGAACATAAATAGTACCAAATCAGAGGAGGAAAAGAACAAATAATAAATAATAATAAATAAGAATAACACACCCCATGCAGAGTGTGGGGTGTTTTGTCAGTCTGAGATACAATGAAATCCAGCAGGAATTTGCAGCAGGAAAAAGTATTCTTAGGTTTAATGAAGATTATTCTGTATTTCTGCATTTTAAAGCCATTAATAAACCAGCTTGTATAGGTGTGTATATACACATATATAAATATATGAAATATGAGTATTTTCTTCCAGCTGCCCCAAACAAAAGAAGCATTAGGGTTTTGTTTCCAGCCATACAATTAATTGATTTAAGATCTCAAAAAGCTGAATGAAGGAAAAACATTCTTATACCTCTATACTTAATATACATAATATACATAATTTATAGGATTAATTCAATGACAAGGACACCCCCGGGAAAAAAAAAAAAAAAAAGAAAAACCTTAAATATTTCCAAGAAAAAGCATTCAAAAAGCACACACCCCTCAGCCCAACAGCATGCAAGGAATGTTTTGGGTTTGGTTTTTTCCCAGTTTAACCACACATTACAGATCTCACTGAGTTGATGGGCTTTACAATCCACAACACAGACTTTTTGGGTTGTATTTCTGCAGCTGCTGCCAAAACAGCTGATACCACCCAAGGCAGGAAACTTCAGCTCCATGGATTGCATCTCCAGTGGGAACTAAAGAGGCAGGAAATCTGGAAGAGGGGCTTGGAAAACCCTTTACAATGCAATCACGATCTGTGTCCCACGATTCATTCTTTTTTTCCCATTAAGAGTTTGACTGGCATCAGCAGCCTTCCCAAACAGAGCCATCAGGACACCCCATTTCAGGTCCTTTCTGGGAATTGCTGGGATCAGCAGGGGTAAATCCCAATAAAATCCCCTGGTCTCCTTTTAAGCCCACAGCACAAGCATCTGATAAGGCTGAGAAGTCACTCAGAGCTGTGGCCTTGAGCTAAATTTGCATTTATTGCCTCCAGGTGCACCTGCTGTGCCCCAGAACCACCCACAGCTGCCGGGCCAACCACACACTCAACAAAAATCAAATTAACTCTTCTATCCTCAACAGCTTTCTCTGCTTAGCCTGGATTAGTCTTTCTTTGAATAATGAGGCTGATCTCTTCCTTTGTGAAACAAACAGCAAGCAAGCTTAAAAATTATTCAAGAAATGCTAT
Organism: Origma solitaria; assembly: GCA_013397895.1. Taxonomy (NCBI): domain Eukaryota; kingdom Metazoa; phylum Chordata; class Aves; order Passeriformes; family Acanthizidae; genus Origma; species Origma solitaria. Next base: position 290,522 of record VZRL01002950.1, on the reverse strand, counting down.
TTATGAAAAAAAAGTATATCTGCCAGAGGGCAGGGTTAGATGGGATATTGGGAAGTAGGAATTCCTGGCTGGGAGGTGGGCAGGCCCTGGCACAGGTGCCCAGAGCAGCTGTGGCTGCCCCTGGATCCCTGGCAGTGTCCCAGGCCAGGCTGGGCATTGGGGCTTGGAGCAGCCTGGGACAGTGGGAGGTGTCCCTGCCATGGCAGGGGTGGCACTGGGTGGGATTTAAGGTCCCTTCTAACCAAAACCAGTCTGGGACTCCTTTTAGGAAGCTCCACTGGCACCTGATAATACAAATAAGAAGGGACCTGCTCAGTCATGCTAACAAAACTTACGAATTCTAACAAAATTTGTATGAATTTCATAACTACCCAAATTACACCCACAAACCTCACACACACATTTATTACTAGAAAGAAGGAATTCCTCCTCACCTGACTTTCTCTGGATCTTTTTTTGTTCCTGAAAGGAAGCACAACAGTGGCTTCTGCAAATAACTGGAGCAAAATTAATTTTCTTTGCTTTTGATGATTTAGGCAAAAGCTGAGCTGAGAAAGAGTTAACAAACTGTGGGAGCACTAAGATATCATTAAACACAAAGAGTAAATTGTGGACTGAATGGGGTTTTTTTGGGCTTTTTAAGGACAAATGAACCAAATGAAGCAGTGCCATCTGTATGAAGTTGTGGCAGGACATCCCCCCCTCCCCGCCCATCTCTCTCTCCATGGCTGATGCATAGATAACTCAGATTGAGTCTAAAGCCCATCAAGAAGTTATCTCTTGGTGCCCAACAGTCTGAGATCTCCAGCCTTGAATCCACATCTTGGTATGGAGAGAGATGAAAGAAATTACTACATGACCGAAAGACACGCTTTTACACTCAAAAAGACACACGAAACATCACAGAGGTAGAAGCTTTTCTACATGGACACTGCAGCATGAAAACGCTTCTCCCCAGAGTCTGGAGGCAGCTCTGTGGTAACTTCCTTGAGGACTGAGTGAGGATTCTAATGTCACCAAATTGGAGTTTGGTAAGATACATTGGTTTCCTAAATTGTATTTTCTTTGCTAGCAATAATAATAATAGGTATCTTTTACACTCATGGCATTTTAGCTATTCATAGTTTTGCCAATTAGGTACCTTTCGTGTACTGCACTTTTAGCTATTTGTAGTTTTGCAGTATAGGTACCTTGTCACACACTGCATTCTCAGCTATTCATAGCTTTGCATTTGTTCTGCGTCGTATGTAGTTTTGTCCCAAGTCTAATGTCTGTTATTTACTGTGTCTAATAAATTATAATTTATGTCATATTAGACCTAATCGGCCATTATTAAAGAAATTGTGAAAGAGACTGAGTCTTGGGGTGCTGCCACCCCAATAAGAGCTGCTGCCTGCTGCCAAAGGACTGGGCAAAGGCAGAGATTTAGGCAAAGCTCCTGTCCCCATTCGTAACAGGAGACAGTGGATCACAAACCACAATCCATAAACATCAGTTGTCTCATGTCACAACTGATGGAACATCTAAACACAGCTGTTCCCTGTAATTCCTGTTGTAACTTTTCCATGGTACACATCAATTTCCCTCTTCCCCCCACACATCTGCCAGCCCCATTCCTTCCCTGGGAGGCGCCAGCAGGAGGAGCACAGGAGCCAAGGCCAGCAGCACATGCCAAGGGAGGAAATCCAGGATCCCTTCTCTTTTCTTTACAGCTCACGACCCACCTACCTCTGATCCCGACCGCATCCCTGGGGGTTCCTCCTGCACGTAGGAATTCCTCGGAGGTCTGGGGACTAGCAAGCACAGAGTCCCATCTGCTCTATAAACTGGCTGCTAATTAGCACATGCACTTCCTGTAATGAACCCAAAGCCTTTCGTTATCTTAACAGGTTGCACAGAAGCAAATAGGATCCCAAAATAACGACCTTTTTTCTTTTCTTTTTTTTTTTTTAACACAGCTATTTGTTATTAACAGGCACAGGCTGGAGCCATTTCTTACCCGGAGCTGAGTTTCTAACCCACCTGCTGGGACTAATTTAAGAGTTGGACACACTTGATCCCACTGTGGCTGCTTGTTAGCGGGGAAAGCCGAACTGCTGCGTACACCTGGGTACACCTGCGATTCCCATTTATCATGTATTTTTATGTACTACTCAAACAAATTCTCCTGTTTCCCACTTGAACTATGAACTCCTACTAGAGAATCTTCCAGCCAGGACAGACCAGAGCCTGACCAGGCTTCGAGAGCGCTCTAATTAAATCCGCTATTTATCAATTAATAGCGTGGATTGATGGCTCTTTTCACAGCTCAGCACACTCGCTCAGGCCAGGACAATGCTCAGGCGTGCCCGGCCCCTCGCACCTCTCGTTAGCTATCTGCGGGCGGCCCCGCCCCGGCCCTGTCCCCGCCCTGTCCCCGCC
>VZRL01002950.1:199759-287210 GCA_013397895.1 Origma solitaria | reverse complement strand
CGGGGAGCAGCGCCCTGCTGGCACCAGGTGAGTTTCACAGCCCCTCAGTGACTCCAAGAGAATGGTTTGTTTGCCTTGAGAATACTAGGGATAAAACGCGCAGAGATGTAAATCTGAGTTCATGGAACTCTCAAGTATCTTGTGCTGCAGCAAATGACGTCCCTGATTTTTCACGTTCTCCTAACCTTTTAATTTTTTGCTTACACCAGTCTGCAATGCCAAATGACAGGAAGTATTAATAGTTCCTTTTCCCAAACAGTTTTGATTATTTGGAATGCACTGGAGTCATCTGCTTATAGGAAAGAACTCTCAGTGTTTTTGCCAATTGGCCTTAATCCTTCCTCCTTGGAAGGCCCACGGAGAGGACAAAGCTCCATGGCACCAACACTCAGCACTCCACAGCCTGATCACATTTGGGAGCAATAATTGTTCAGCAGCTTCCCTGGGGGAGCTGTCTGAGGTCTGAGCCATTATCCCTTTGTGTCCTGCTCATGGCTCTTTCAGGATCTGGAAAAAGCAGCCAGACCACCTTGGTGGGTGTAAAAAATATTGGCACCAGCGCTGGTTGCCCCCCAGATGGCTGGGATTTAGAAAAATGTTGGATGGTGAGGTTTTTTAGTTCTGAAATGTGTCTGTAGCACTTCAGATGTCTCTTCCCTGCTCTGTATCGTAGAGGATTCCCTTCCTTTGGGCTTCTCCCCCTCTGCCTCAATCTGGCTCTAGTTATTCCCTCTGTTGTGTTTGTAGTGGGATTGACCCATACAACACCTTCAAAACCACTTTATAATTTAAAAAAAAATCAAAACAAATTACTATTCCATGCAGTCTGTGTGGAGAGGAGAGAGTTTCATGGAAAGCTTGTTGGGATTCGAAATCCCAACGGGGCATTTCCCTGGGCACTCCCTGCTGGCTTTCCCAGGACATCTTTAATGTTTTTATCCATGACAGCGTGAGATCCAGTGCACCCTCAGCAGGTTTGCAGCTGACACAAAGCTGGATGTGACTCTTTTTTAAAATGAGGGAGGGGAGGCCCTGGCACAGGTGCCCAGAGCAGCTGTGGCTGCCCCTGGATCCCTGGCAGTGTCCCAGGCCAGGCTGGACACTGGGACTTGGAGCACTCTGGTACAGTGGGAGGTGTCCCTGCTGATGGCAGAGGGTGGAATGAGATGGGATTTAAGGTCCCTTCCAACCCAAACTTTTCTGGGATTCTGTGGGGTTTTTTTTTAATAAAAAGCATAGTAAAAAATCATGTGCAACCCCATGAAAATGTTTTTCTTCCCCAAATTGAAAGAGGATTTTGTGGGTTTTTTTTGTCTGGTTATTTTCCAGAGTCAGTTTGCCCTCAGGCTCCTGGGATTGCCCCCATGGCGGTGCTCCCTGAAGAGCCTCCTGTGCTGGAAACCCCCCAGAGGTTCTTCCTGCGGGTAAAGTGCAAACTGCAGCAGCAGCACAAAGGTATTGGGATTGCTCTGGAGAACACAAACTTCCTCCAGTCAGAGAGCCATGGAATTGCTGAGCTTGGGGAAGTCCTCCCAGATTATTGAGTCCAACCGTTCCCCTAGCATGACCATGGCCACTCCTGCCTCATGTCCCCAAGTGCCACGTCCACATGGCTTTTAAAGCCTTCCTGGCATGGGGACTCCACTACCCCCTGGGCAGCCTGTTCCTGTGCTTAAATATCACTAATTTCTTTGTTATTCTTTTTTTTTCTTTAAATGAGCAGCTATACCACATCCAACCCCAACCCAGCAGAATATTCCTCCTTCCACAGCTACAGAGAGCCCTTCAGTGAAACCTGCTTGTGCTAAGCACAATGAGCCTCCAGAGAATGTGGACTCTGATAAGGATGATGTGGATGTTTTCCTTGTGGAATCTGTAGAAGTCGATGCTGATGGCGAAACGTCTCAAAGTACAATGAGTACTCCTGCGAAAGTCAACTCCACCCCTTGGGAAAATGGGGATCAGGTAAAAGGAAGGTGGGGAAATGGAGAAGCAAAAGGTGCAGAGCTTCACCAAGACAGAAGAGAGTTGCAGCCCAGGAAAAACCCAGCTCCAGCAGTGGAAAAGGCACTGGAGACTAATCCTGAAAAGCCTTCACAGCCCCTCTGCAGCATCATGCTCTCCTCTCCGGTCCACATTCCAAGGAGGCAGAAGCTGGCAGAAGACCCCAAGGTGCCTCTGGATAAGCCTCAGACCGGTCAGCCTGCTGGCAAAGCACACAAAGAGGTGTGAGAAATTAATCCTTTAGGGAAAATGAGAAATTCCTCTGGGTGGCATGTAGCTCACCGTTACTCTTTTTCTGGTCAAAAGCAGTGAGAACTCAGGATAATTTTTTTTTTTTAGGTTTTACCAGTAAATTTCCCCATCAAAAGGATTTCTTTTTTTTTGTACTCCAAGATGACAAATGTTCAGGGTTTGGGGTCTCTTCGTGTAAAAGAAGCCCTTTTGTTTTAGTGTGCACAAGCCGTGGTTGGGCTTCAAGGGTTCCGTGTGTTGGTGTGATCATGGGCCAGGCCAGCTCCTGGCTGCCTGCTCCAGTCCAGGGAGGAGAGATCTTTCCCAGCTGGGGATGAATCCATTCAGGAATGTGCCCTGCTGATGGGGAGGGGAAAGGCTTGGTTTACCTATGGAACATCCAGACTTGTGTTCAATTAAAATGGACCAGAGTCTTTTCCTGGGAGAGCAGTGTGCAGCTTGGCAGTATTCCTCCCTTTCTGAACAAACCCTAGGAAAGCAGTGCTGCATCCCTGGGATTCCCTAGGAGCCTGGCACACGAATTCCTGCCCAAGGCTTGAGTTTCCCTTGTTCGTTGGGAAATCTGGGATTGCAGTCCTCTGCAAGTTCTGTTCTCCCTCTCTGTGGCCAAGTGTGTTTGATGTGTTTCCTGTGTTAAAACAAGTTATCTTCAGCATTGAGCCAAGGATCAGATATCCCATAGTATTGAAGATTTGTAGCTGAGTAGAAGATGCTGAAAGAGATGTTTTTGTTACTGGATCTGATCACTGAGGACGTGCTGGCTAATAAATGCTTTTAAATTATTTCTTTTTTTTTCTTTTTTTCCCTGGAACAGAAAAATATCTGCCTGAGCAACTGGAGGATTAAAGTGCTGAGTGGATACGTGGCAATCTGTGTGGAAGGGAAAAGGAGGTAAGAACCAGTTAATTATTTAAATGCCAAGTAAACCATGGGCACCAAACACCAGGTGGTGGTGCAGTGTTTGAATTGCTTTATCAAGGAAGAGGCATTTCCTCTGTGGAGGCAAGAGGGAGAGAGCCAGCATCCAGGGAACTGCTGCTTAAATAGTTTCAGAGTCCAGCCTGAGATAATCAGAAAGCTTTAGAGGAATAAATCAAATATCAAATAGCTTTGGGCAGTTTGGGTGGGAAGGGACCTTAAATCCCACCCAGTGCCACCCCTGCCATGGCAGGGACACCTCCCACTGTCCCAGGCTGCTCCAAGCCCCAATGTCCATGCTACCCCAGGCTGGGCTACTGTAATGAGCTGGCTTCAGTCCCGCTGATGTTCCATGAGTGACAATTGCAGCAGGGACATGTTACATTTGTCCCCTGCCCCAGTGTCAGGCTAAGAGAGGAAAACTGAGCACAGCACATCCTGCCAGTACCTGTATCCCTCAGAAAACAGGAATCACCACTGCTCCCTCATAGAGTGTCAGCATTCCAAACTGAAATCCCTCTGTCAAAGCTGATTCCTGCTCTCCATGTTGTGTCTTTCAGGGACATGAAGCAGCTGCTTTGGCACAGCAGTGCCATCGCAGAGCGTGTGACCCACAACCTGGTGAAAACCTCCTCGGGCACTGCCTACCTGCTGCAGGGCAAAATAGACTCAGCGGCCATGAGGAAAGAAGGTAAGCTGGGGGTTCTTAATGCCTTAAAGATTGCAAACTGTTTCACTTGGTCTGGAGCATGTGGGATTTGTAAGGAAATGGGACTTACATGTAGATGGAAATACAGGCTTTAATTCCTTGCTCCATGTGCTCCTCTGGCATGTTCACTGGGAATGAGCTGCTTGTCAGTGCTCACATGCAGCTCTGAGGACACCAAGATGTTCTGTGGCATAGGTGGAATAAATCCTTGGAATCATGGAATATCCTGAGCTGGAAGGGACCCACAGGGATCATCCAGTCCAAGCCCTGGCCCTGCACAGGCACCCCAACAATCCCACCCTGTCCAAATGCTCCTGGAGCTCTGGCAGCCTCGGGGCAGTGCCCAGCACCTCTGGGGGAAGAACCTTTCCCTGAGATCCAACCTAAACCTCCCTGACACAGCTCCAGCCATTCCCTCAGCATTACTTCCCTTAACACAGGTGTGCCCAGGTGTGTTGCACAGTTTTTCACAGAGCACACCTTCACTGTTGGCTCTTCCAGGCCCAAGGCTGTGTCTGTGGCTTCAGTGTTTCCTTCTCACTTGCATCACCGGGATGCCTGCTGATAAGTACCTGACCTGGCTTGAAGACTGTGTTAGTTCCTCTGCTAAATACTTATCTTTGTTTTTATTTTCATATTCTGGGAAGGAAAACTAACAGCGTAAGGCTTGTTAGCAGAGCGGTTCAAGTGCTGCAGAAGTTTCCTAAGCCTAAGAGTGACTGGGGTGGAATTGTGTGGGTCAGTTCCTCTGATCTTTGGGTTTACCAGGCTGCAGTGGGTTCTTCTGTACCCTGAGTGGTTGGCAGCTCTGCTGAGCTGTGTTAATGCCCCCTGTGCTCCCCTCAGGCTTCCCCTACCGCTTCATCAAGCGATTCACCTTCGGCTTTTCCAAAAGGTGGAAGGAGTACGTGGAGGAGTTTCTCCAGGAAAGGAGGAGGTAACTTCTTTGGAGATTCTCTTTCATTGCAATGTTCTTCTGAGTATTCATTGAGACTTTGCTTTTTAAGGCTGTTCCAGCAGAGGAGTATGAAATGTTTTAGATGTGGGCATGAAGCTGCTCTGCTGTGCTGGGCTGCTGGGCTGCTGCCCACCAGGGCTTCACATTGACACTGCTTGTTAAAGAACAGCTTCATCAGATGGTTATTATTTCTTGTCTTAAATTCCAAACCATTAGGAAAGAACGAAGTCAAGGTAGTGGGGTGGAAGAAAATGAAGAGAGTGACTCCATGGGGAGAACTGATATGTTGGAAACCGCAGGAGACACAGTGAGCAATGCAAAGAAACCTGCAGTGAGGAGCTCCACCTATGAAGTATTACCAAATAGTGATAAAAACAACTGTGAGTGTTCAATAATCCTTTCCTTTGGAAAAGATGCCTGGGCGTGGCTGGAATGGGTTGTGGAAGGTTCATTCTGTTGTGTTTTCAGGAAATGGCTCTAGAGCCACAGCCTGGTTTGGCTCGGCCTTAGAGTGCAGCCCCAGCCTTGCCGTAGGCACTGACAGCTTCAGGATTTAACTCGGACTTTTTCTGGGGTCTTTGTCTAATGGACCTTTCCCAAACCCCATTGTGCTCTTTGTTACTGCTGTAATCGGATTTCCTTCGTAGCCCTATAAAAGCTTTTCTTCTTTTCTCGCACCATTCCCATTTGTTTTTCACTCTCATTTGTCTCAGTGAACAGCTGTTCCGTGTGATAACTTTTCTTTACCATTCTCCCTTCCTCAATAGCTTTCACAGTATTTATAACCTTCTAAACAAAGTAAAAGTAAAAAGTTACACACAGTAAATTTTATAGTTTGTGAAAATTCTTACTTCAGTCATGTTATTTCTGTCAGAACACTTCCAAAAGAACAATTTCGGGTTTGTTTTACATTTTCTTTGTAGTCTGGATTAAATATGAGACTGTTCCTCTGCTTGTGAAGCATGCAAAATGAATTTCCATGTAATATTTGGGACAAAACTCTTCTTTCTTTGGGTTTTTTTTCCTTACAGATGTAACACCAAAGCGCAGCTCCAGGAATGACTCGAGCATGGTCTACACTCGCAGCGGGCGTCTCATCAAACCCCCCCTGAACTTCTGGTGTGGGCAGAGGGAGTTTGTGGATCAGAACCTGAATGTGACCATAGAAAATGGGGGAGTGGATTACCTGAGCCTGGTAAGATCCTCTGCATGGTGGAATTAAGTGTGTCCTAAATAGAAAGACTGAACTTTTCCAGGTGGGGAACGGAATGGGTACAGCTCTTAGAAGTACCCAAAGAGGAAGAAAATCTTGGAAACATGATCAAAATATTGGAAAACAAACAAAAAAATTGCCTTATGTCCACATTAACAGATAATTGTGGTGTGTAAAATGGGGATAATGGAGAAAAAGATAATTTTGAAAGATAATTGTATCAGACAGGAATTTGGTGAGGTCCCACCTCAAATCCTGGGGTCAGTTCTGGGCCCTTCACTGCAAGAGAGACATTGAGGGGCTGGAGCATTTCCAGGGAAGGGAACAGAGCTGGGGAAAGGGCTGGAGCCCCAGGAGCGGCTGAGGGAGCTGGGAAAGGGCTGAGCCTGGAGAAAAGGAGATTAAATCAGTTTTGGAGTCAATTGTTTTATTTTGAAGATGTTTAGTAATGAAAAGCCCAAAAAACTGACCAGTTCCATCTCCAAGAAGAATAAATCAAAGGAAGGCATGAAGACAACAGAGGAAATACCAAAAAGCCAAAGTGAAGGTAAAAACTAATTTTTCCTGTTTTCAAGTTATTGATGGAATTGGGGATTGTGAGCTGGGCACGAAACAGTAGGGTGGGGTCTGTTGATTCAAAGAAGTTCAAATATTCAAATATTTTAATGGTCAACTGCTGTTGCTATGAATAATCATCAGAGTGGCATTAATGTGGATTACAAAATAATTACTCTGTTTGTAAATCACTGTGTTAATTACATAATGGGAACACACAGATTTCATTCTGGAAATTTAAATGAAGGGAGTAGGATTTTTTGGAGTTCACCAATCTGGGGGCCTGGCTTTGCTTTCTAATGTGGATGAAAGAAATGAAATGTTGGCAAAAAAAATCTATTAACAGAGCTTTTAATAAAGATTTTATTTCAGTAAAATTTGGGCAGTAATAGAACCTTTAAAAGAATGTGCAATATAAAGCAGAAGTTTCTCTCTTAAGGCAGCTGCAATGTTTCCTGCAGAAAAGCTCTTTGGAGCACGAGCAGAGCTCTGGGGAGGTGTCTCCTCAGTCAGTAGAGTTACGGAGAGCCCCTGAGAGCAGCCCTGAGTTTGTAGTTGTGGCAGGTAAAGCTCTGGCAGGGGCAAATCCCTGTGCTGCACGCACAGCCAGGACCCACCCGCAGCCCGTGGGACACCAGCGCCGTCTCTTGCAGGGAGGAGCACGGACAGAGGAGCCGCTGCCAGAGGAGCCTCCAGATCTGCCGCGGGCAAGAAGAGCCGGCACTTCCTTTCGGATGAGGATGAGAGTGATCCTGGAAGCAGGGGCACGAAAATGAGATCCCAGCTCCCTGCCAGGGATGAGAGCGATCCTGGAACCAGGGGCACGAAAACGAGATCCCAGCTCCCTGCCAGGGATGAGAGCGATCCTGGAACCAGGGGCACGAAAACGAGATCCCAGCTCCCTGCCAGGGATGAGAGTGATCCTGGAACCAGGGGCACGAAAACGAGATCCCAGCTCCCTGCCAGGGATGAGAGCGATCCTGGAAGCAGGGGCACGAAAACGAGATCCCAGCTCCCTGCCAGGGGGACTTCCTTAAAGATCAAAGTGCTGAACAAATACAGCAGCAGAATGGCAGGAGGAGCAAAGGAGAAGAGAGCAGCAGACTTTGGGGAGCAGAGCATGTACGAGCAGGCCTACAGGTACTCGCTGAGGTCAGCCAAGCAGCCTCTCCCAGGAAAGAACTTCACCCAGGAATCCTCAGACAAGGATGAGGGGGAGCAGTCCAGTGAGGATGCCCCTCTGCTTATCAAGAGGAAAAAGAAATCTATTCTGAAACCACAGTCTCACAGCTGCAAACCTTCCTCGGACTCTAAAAGTTCCCAGGATGACGCAAATGAGTCCTCCCGTGGCCAGAGGACAGGGAAACCCTCCCAGAAAGTGCTGATTAGGCTGAGTGAGTCCAGCGATGAGTCTGAGCACCTTCCTGAAGGGCAAGCACCTTCTGCTGAGCCCAGTGCTTCCCGTCTGCCTGCTCGGGCCAAGAGGGCATGGGACAGATCCAACCCTTGCAGGTTTGGGCTTGATTCTGACAGCGAGCCTGAATCTGGGGAAGAAGAGGAATTTCACAGAAAGGACAGGAATGCCAAAGGATCCCGGAATAAAACAAGCAATGGAGTCTCCAACAGTGCCAAGGCTTCAGCAGCAAAAGCGAGAGAGCGTGAGAGGGCAAGGGGACAGAAGTCTCTGGAACTCTTTCCAAGGGCAGCTGATGGTTGGTCTGAGAAGGAATTACAGAAGCTTCACAGGCAAGGGCTCGTTCTGTGTTGAAAGGGAAAAGTTTCCCTCGGGCATGGGGAGGAGTTGAATGGTCTGGATTAGGGCTTTTCAGATTCATCATTTCCCAGGTTTCCTTTATGATTTAATTCTGTATTAGAAAATACTTTTTTTCACAAATTAAAATTTAGTATAATAAGGGAGACAACTAAGTATTTTCCAGAATGATGAGATGTGTGAGCCTGCAGCAGCGTCTGTGGCAGTCGCCAGGGGAAGGGTAAGGAAAAACTGAGATTCAGAAAAATTTTATGAATCTACTCCTCTGCTGGTTTTCAAACGCACATATTTAATCTTGTTAAAAATAAAAACTCATTCCTATGAGTAAAATTGAAAGCTGACGATGCCTAAGAATTTCTAGTTTTCACTCTTTATGTATCTGTTACATGGTGTAGTTCTGTGCTGCTTGTAAAATGCTAAACCTCTGTTCCCTTTTAGCCAAAGCAGTTCCTCTGAATAGCAATCCAAGGACACATTTGTTGCCCTAGGGCCCGAAATAGTAAACAGCAGTGAGCTGGGGGGAGCAGGCCTGGGGTGGTTAGCATCATCACCTGAGGCTGTGATTGCAGAATTAAGGGCCAATATGCTAATAGGATAGAAGGTGAAGGGCTCGGGACCCAGTGTCCATTTTGGGTGTAGCCTCACGAGGGGACTTTGCTTGCCCTGAGTGCACCTTGAAGGCCTTGAATAAGTTTGTCCACCTTTTATTCTCCTAACCTTCTCTTGGCCTCTTTCAGGTAGCCTGTTTTGGGTACCAGCTCCTCTGCTGGTTTTCACACTCACATATTTAACCTTGTTAAAAATGAAACCTCATTCCTATGAGTAGAATTGAAAGCCATGAGTAGGTAACTAATACAGTACAAGTATCCACGTGTCTGGTGTAGGCCCTAGGTGAGAGGGAGCAGCTTCTCTCCCCAGACTGCAATAACATGTTAAACATGATGTGTTTCTGTGAGGAAGTGTGGGAAAGGGGAGATTACCTGCAAGGATGTTTAATTAATCCATCATTTAATTACGTAAGCCACTGGGCAATGTTTAATACACACATTGAGTGTAAAATGGCCAGGTTTAGGTTTAGTTCTTTAGATGAGAAAGAACTCAGGTCTTGGGGTGAGGGGACCTGCTGCAAGTGAGGGAGAAATTTATCTTATGGCACATCTATCAGCTGAAGGTGTTTAAATAAATTTGCCTGTTCTAAGGTGTCTGGAGAAGACACCAGGGGATCCCAGAATGGTTTGGGTTGGAAGGGACCTTAAATCCCATCCAGTGCCACCCCTGCCATGGCAGGGACACCTCCCACTGTCCCAGGCTGCTCCAAGCCCCAATGTCCAGCCTGGCCTTGGACACTGCCAGGGATCCAGGGGCAGCCACAGCTGCTCTGGGGCAGCAAGAGGCCAGAGGCAGCAGGGGCCTGAATCCCTAAGGGCAGGGCCCAGGCAGGTCCAGGGGCTGTGGCACACAGGGGCCCTGGCTGGTGACACTGTGCTGTGCTCTCCTGGCAGGGCCATCGCGTCCTTCCCGAAGTACAGGAGTGGATTTTGGCAGGAGGTGGCCATGGCTGTGGGGTCCCGCTCGGCCGAGGAATGCCATGGGAAGTACCTGGAGGAGCAGCAAGAGAAAGGCTCCAAATGGCAGCCCAAGAAGGCCACATCAGGAAAATCTGAGCAGAAAGGTACCAGCATCTCTTATCTTTGGGTGTTTTGTGGCTGTTAAATAATTTGAATTCAGACATGGAGGGACTGGAGTATGTCTGGGGAAGGGAACGGAGCTGGGGAGGGTCTGGAGCCCCAGGAGCGGCTTGAGGGAGCTGGGAAAGGGCTCAGCCTGGAGCAGAGGAGGCTCAGGGGGACCTTGTGGCTCTGCACAGCTCCTGCCAGGAGGGGACAGCCGGGGGGGTCGGGCTGTGCTCCAGGGAACAGGGACAGGAGGAGAGGGAACGGCCTCAGGCTGGGCCAGGGGAGGCTCAGGGTGGACAGCAGCAGGAATTTCTCCATGGAAAGGGCGCTCAGGCCTTGGCAGGGCTGTCCAGGGAGGTCTGGAGTGCCCATCCCTGGAGGGATTCCAAAGCCCTGTGGATGGCACCTGGGGCCAGGGGGCAGTGGTGCTCTTGGCAGTGCTGGGAATGGTTGGATTCGATGGTCTGGGAGGGCTTTTCCAGCCTCACCAATTCTGTGGTTCCATGAGATAAATCCACAAGGGCACATCAGAGTCCTACAGTGAGCCAGGGCACCTTCTGTTGTGTAGGTTGGAAGGTGTTATGAATGACGGAGGTGACAAGAACAGAAAGGTTCTTCTTAGTTTTGTAGTTGCTGGCACGAGGGGAAGACTCACCCTGGCCTTGCCCCCTGAGGGCAAAGAGCTCTTGAGATCCTCTGAGGCTCCTGGAGGCCCAGCAGGGAGCGAGCTCCTTTCAAAGCAGGGCAGCGTGGGGTCAGCACAGCCAAATCACATTCTCTGGTGTTTGAGTCCTCACCCTGCAGCTTCATTTGGGGCTGGAATGGGTTAAGGTTTGACGAAGATCCAAGGTGAGCTGAGCATTCCCTGAGCCTGGCTCCAGGATGGTGACAGAGTCTGTGTGTGACAGAGCCTATGTTTGAGCCCTGCTGCCCCTGACTCATGGACATGTGGGGCTTGCTCTCTGAGAGGCAGCTGTGAGCACAGCCTGTGACAGCCACAGGAACTGGGGGAGGCTCTGCAGTGACCCTCCCCTAAAGATGGACTCAGGAAATTCCTTTGGAAGGCAAAATTTTTATGAGAACTCAAAGGATCCTAAAGAAGCTGTGAGAGATTGCCCAGAGGATGGACTGGGCTCTACCCCTGCTTGCAGGCAGTGAATTTTAACCCTTAACTGCTGTCTCAGCCAATTCCTGTTGGCTTCCTGCAGCTAAGAAGGAGCCAGTGATCACTGCCAGGGTGGGCACCCTGAAACGGAAGCAGCAGATGAGGGAGTTCCTGGAGCAGCTGCCCAAGGACAACCACGACGATGTCTTCACCACGACACCCTTCCAGAGCCGCAGGGTCCAGGTAAATCTGGGACAATGACACCTCGGGGGGAGTGCCACCGGGCTGCTCCAGCTCCACCAATAAAATCCTGTAGATCTGTGGGAAGAGGCTTCTTTCCTTCATAGGCTGTAGCAATCCTTGGCTTGTGGCACAGAAAGGTTGGACAGGGTGGGAGGAGCCTCTGCCGTGGTGACAGCAGCCCCTGTGTGATCATCCTTCTGAGCAGTCCTGGTCAGCTTGGAGCTTGGAATTGTAACCAGGAATGGCTTTTTGAGTGTGTGGCAGCACCAAAACCCCTCAGCCACATGCTGGGCAGAGCTCAGAGCGAGGTGGAGGCACCGCTAAGCCATGCCAGTTCTGGACACAGGGCTGGGGCCATGCCTCAGCAGGGACAGGGAGGCAGATCCAGGGGAAGCAATGAAGGCACTGCTGAGAGAGTGGCTCAGGGACTGATGGCTCTGGGGGGCTCTGCAGCTGCCAGCGCTGCGAGGGAGCCGGGAGGAGGACGCCAAGGATTTCACTCTTACGGAGTTCCCGCTCACCCCCTCCTCAAGCCTCGCTCCCTCGGTGAAAACCCCGCAGTGTGAGCACATCAGCCCGGGAATGCTGGCCCCCATCAACAGGTATGAGCTCCTCGACCAGCCCTCTGCCAGCTTGGCATTGCCCCACCATCCCCTTTGTGTCTCTGAGCAGGATGGCTCTTGGAGCTGGGCCAGCAGCTCACTTCCAGCCACTCCTGCAGCCTCGCTTTGCTTGGGGAAAGCGCTGTGCTGCTGGAGCTGCTCCTGCTCCCGGCCCTGGGAATGGCACTGCCCTGAGCCTTGCCCTGCTCAGCCAGGGCTTCAGGCTCTGCTCACAGAACCAGAGTCACCTGGGAACTGGAGCTGCTGGGACATTGTCCGATGGCCACAGACATCCCCTGGGAAGGGGATGAGCTCTGTCTGACCCCTGCACTGGGACGTGGAGCCCAGGCGCCAACCCAGCGCCTCTGTGTGCTGCTCCCAGAGCAGCTGCTGTACTGAACTGTCCCACAGCAGTTCTCCTGGCCCTGCTCGTTCCCGGTGGGTGCTGGAGCTGTGGGAGGCTGCAGGCAGCAGCTCCCATGGGCAGCATTGCAGCCCCGTGACTCCTGCCCCTTGTATCGCAGGCAGGACTACGACAGGCACGTGTTCCGCATGCAGAAGAACACGCAGGGCAGCAGAGGCACCTGGGACAAGGTCAAGAAGAAGTCGGTAATGCTTTCCTTCGACTCTGCCCACTCCCACCTGAGCCAGGCACAGCTTGGCCAGAGGAGACAGAATCCTGGGCTCACAGCCCCCTGTGTGCATTGGATGGAAAAGGGGAACCCACCCTGGGTTTTGTATCGGCTGCTATGGAGAGAAGTTCCATAGGGAACTATGTTAGAAGGGAGCTCTTTATGGTCAGGATTAACTCCATTGCTTTGCTCAGAATTTGTAACTGCTTTGGAATTCCATGATCTTTAAGTTCCTGTTAAATTCTTCTGAGCAGTGGGAAAAGAAAAAATAGTCACAGCACCACAGAATATCCTGAGCTGGAAGGGAGCCACAAGGGTCATCCACTCCCACTCCTAATAATGACCATAACAATGGTCAGCTTGTATCCCAGTCCCTGAGTTTAGGTATTGATTCCTCCACTCTCCCCGGCTTTGCATTTCCTCTGGCTTTTCCATAAAATCCCCTGATCCCAGGAGCAGAAATATGGCTGTGCCTGTGCTTCAGGGGAAGCAGCTATGGAAATTCTGAGACATGGGGACCCTGAGGCAGTGCGGGCCCTGGCTGAGCCACTTCCCTTCCCTCCCTCCCTCCCTAGGCTGGAGCTGTGCTCGGGACACCGGCTTCCCGCAGAACCAAGTTCAGCTTTGACAGAAGTGAGTATTCCTGGCTCCTCCTCCTCATTTCCAGCTCCTTCCCCATCACCTCGGGCTTGGTGCGAGCCCATGAGCTGTGTCCCATCAACCCTTTGCTCTCTGCACCTCCTCTCACTCCTTTTCCCACTGCTAATCCCTGTTTTTATTGCAGGAGTGACCCCTGCCCTGGTGGTGGAGAAGCTCTTTATGGCTGACACTCCAGACTCATCCAGTGAGGGGCAGAATGATTCTTCCGTTTCCATCTGATGGACTTTGTGGATGCAGCTGCCCCTCTGGAATGAGAGTTCGCTTTGGATGTGTTTTAACCCCATTCCCACCCTGCCAGCAATGTTTGGCTTTTCCATGTGTACAAAGTTGCACTTCCTTGCCCAGGCTTCTCTCCGTGTCCTGTTTCTCCTGGGAAGGATGCCATGGATCCATGGATCCCAATGACTGCCAAATTCTGATTCATTTTAATCCAAAATATCTTTTGGGATATTGCTGTACAAATAAATCCAGGAACAGGCCGGAAGGAGCCGAAATTGCTTTTTAATTTGCTCTGGGGAGAGCTTGAATTTTTACATTTCCTTAATGTAATAAACAAGCATGACCTTTTTTTACTCACAGATTACTCAGAGTTATTATGGGGCAGTAGAATCCAGGAGCTGTCCAGCTTGGAATGGTGCCTGCAAGGCTTCATCCGCTGGGTTGAGAGTCATGGAATGGTTTTGGGTGGGAAGGGAGCTTAAAGCTCATCCACCTCCACCCTTGCCATGGCAGGGACACCTCCCACTGTCCCAGGCTGCTCCAAGCCCCAATGTCCAGCCTGGCCTGGGACACTGCCAGGGATCCAGGGGCAGCCACAGCTGCTCTGGCAATTCCAGCCCAGCCCTCCCCACCCTCCCAGGCAGCAATTCCCAATTCCCAATATCCCATCCATCCCTGCCCTCTGGCACTGGGAAGCCATTCCCTGTGTCCTGTCCCTCCATGCCTTGTCCCCAGTCCCTCTGCAGCTCTCCTGGAGCCCTTCAGGCCCTGCCAGGGGCTCTGAGCTCTCCCTGGAGCCTTTTCCCTTCTCCAGGCTGAACATTCCCAGCTCTCCCAGCCTGGCTCCAGCCGGAGCAGCTCCGTGGATTCCTCTGGACTCTCTCCAGCAGCTCTGGGTCCTGCTGTGTCCCCAGGGCAGGGGCAGCTCTGCAGGTCCCACCAGAGCAGGGCAGCTCGCTCGGTGGGAATGGCTCAGCCCGGCTGCCCAGGACAGCTCCTGTCCCAGGGGGACAGCACAGTCCCAGGAGTTGATTCCTCCCTGGGAAGCACCGCTGCCCCAAAGGATGGGAATGCCGATCCCGATCCTTTTCCCAGCAGCCACGGCGTGGCAGCAGAGGCTGCAGGAGGATCGGCACCTGAGCCCGGGCAGAGGCAGCAGGAGAGCCCCAGGACCCGGGGCTGCCCCGAGCCCACCCCGCAAGCCGAGCCGTGTCCGGGACCGAGGAACTCCGGGCAATTCCCTTTACCCTGGAACCGCGGGGCTCAGTGCTGCACTGTAGGGCAGGAGCTGCTGTGTGCTCCTCAATATCAACCCCCAAAGCTTTGCTTTGCCCAGGTACTCGAGCCAGTAGTGTGGTTTTTACAGGAATTTTGGGATGATGAGCCCAGCCCTGCCCCAGAGCTGTGCACGCCCCCCGGCCCAGGGAGCCTGGGGACACCCAGCCTCGGGCAGTGCCCCAGGGCAGCGCAGCTCCCACACCCGAGCTTGGACCAAAGTTTATTTACATATTTACAGCCCATCCCAACGCGTAAAGTGCAGTGCAGGGCCCTGAACGCCGAGCTCAGCTCTTCCCCTTGGCCTGCAGGGGCTGAGGCAGCAGATCCACATCGCAGTCGTGGCGCAGGAACCGATGGAGCTCCTCCGCCTGGGGCCGGCTCAGCCTCGCCCCCGCCGCCAGCGCCGGGCCGGAGCTGCAAGAGAGGAGCGGGAGGGAGCCCTGGAGCCCGGGATGGACTGGGAACTGCAGGAGGGGGAACGGGATGCACCCCTGGAGCCCGGGATGTACTGGGAGCTGCAAGAAGAGGAGCAGGAGGGAGCCCTGGATGTACCGGGATGCACCGGGAGCTACAAGAAGGGGAACGGGATGCACCCCTGGACCCCTGGAGCCCGGGATGCACCGGGAGCTGGGGCAGCCACCCCCGCACAGGAGTCCGAGGGCAGAGCACTGAAAGCAGGGAATGGCAGAGGGGAGCAGAGGGTGGGGCAGCAGGAGGGAGGGTGGAAGAAGAGCCCCTGTCAGTGCCTTGGGCTGCTCAGCAGGGAGAGACTGGAATGGGTAAAGGGCTGAGATGGGACAGGAAAGCTCCTGCGAGATGGTAGGAAAGGCTCTGCCTGAGCAGCGATCCTGGCAGGGAAGAATTCCCTGAGCAGCGATCCCGGCAGGGAAGGGGCAGGAAGGAACTCCTTGAGCAGTGATCTCGGCAGGGAAGGGGCAGGAAGGGATTCCCTGATCAGCGATCCCGGCAGGAGAGGGGCAGGAAGGCTCTCCCCAGGCACAGGGCAGCAGAAGGAGCAGCAGGAGCCCCTGCCAGGCCCTGTGCTGGTGTTACCTGTTGGCCACGGCTGTGATGGAGCCGAAGGAGTGGCAGAGGTGCAGAGCAGCGGCATAGCTGAGGTTGGGAATGCTGAGGTAGAAGTTGAGGATGTCCCGGCGGTGTCCCTCCGGCTCTGTTGGCACTTGGATGGCACAGCCCTTCCTGTGCTCCAGCAGAGCCAGGTCCTTGAGCAGAGCTGCAGTTTCCTCCTGGCAGGAGCTGAAGAGTATCCTTATTCCAGCCTGCACCAGGGCCGAGAGCACTCCGTCGTAGTACTGAGTCCTCTGGAAAATCCGGGATGTTTCTCCTGAGGAGCAGAAGAATAGAAAAGAAAAACCTCTGTTATTATCTAGATGGGCCTGGGAATAGACTGTGAATCATTTATCATTGCAGAGTTTGTATTTTTGGATTAAAATAACTGTCTCTGCATGGATAAGATTGTGCTTGCTCCTATCACTGAATCCCAGATTGGTCTGGGGTGGAAGGAGCCTTAAATCCCATCCCATCCCATCCCATCCCATCCCATCCCATCCCACCCTACCCCATCCCCCCCCTGCCATGGCAGGGACACCTGCCACTGTCCCAGGCTGCTCCAAGCCCCAATGTCCAGCCTGGCCTGGGACACTGCCAGGGATCCAGGGGCAGCCACAGGGAATTCTCTGGGAATTCCAGCCCAGCCCCTGCCCAGCCTCCCAGGCAGCAATTCCCAATTCCCAATATCCCATCTGTCCCTGCCCTCTGCCATGGGAAGCCATTGCCTGTGTCCTGTCCCAGCACATTCCCTGCGGGAGCACGCACCTGCTCGGACTCTGTCTGTCTCCACAATCACACAGATCCTCTCGAAGGCGCCCTGCAGGCGCTGCAGCCTCTGGCTCAGCTTTTTCCTGTTCCCTGGGCTCAGCAGCTCGGACAGGAGCAGCCTGTCCACGGCCAGGCGGGTGCTGAGCACGTAGTCGCTGGTGCCCAGGGCGCAGACCTGCACCCGCAGCCCGTGCTCGGCCTTCAGGCACGAGATCACCTCGGGCCCCGAGCAGATCTCACGGCTGTCGGCCAGGATGCACAGGGCAGGGCTCTGCTCCGCGGGGCCACGGCAAATCCCGGCTGGGGCTGAGCAAGGCCTTGGGGCAGCAGCGCCTGAGCTGATCCCGTGGGGCTTCTTCAAAGAGCTTTCCACCTGTGAGTGTCAAAAATCACAGATTGTGGGGTTTTAAAATCAAATTAATAAAAGGACATTTTGCAATATCAACACTTTTGGACTGTCACTTTAATCCCTGTATCAGTCTCCCCACTGAGCTGAGCTGATTATCCCCGAGTTTGAGTGACAAAAGCAGCAGCTTTCACTAAGAAGTTAAAAAAACGTGGATCCTGTAAAGGACAGAAGTCAGGCTGGGAAGTATGAGAGATCAGGAACCCAACCTCAGGGAGGAGCTGCAAGGACTCAATTTCAGACAGCAAAGCAGGATTTTATAGCTAAAAACCCAAAGAATCAGTGGACACTGCTGCTCCACACACATCCATGCTCCTCCATGATTGTCAGACCCAAGAGAGAATCTAATCCCCAATTTTTGTTTATTGAGTGCTAAAATACTCCAGGTTACGCTGGGAGTACAAAAGCTTCAGGTAGCGAAGGAAAGGGAGGCGCCCCATCCCTGGAAGTGTTCAAGGGCAGGCTGGAGCAGCCTGGGACTGTGGGAGGTGTCCCTGCCAGGGCAGGGATGAAATGGGATGAGCTTTAAGATCCCTTCCCACCCAAACCCTTCCATGACTCCGTGATTCCCTGCCTCCCGCTGCTGCCAGCCCCCAGCACAGGAATTCTTTCCCGCAGAGGAAGCTCCATGTTCCCTGAGCACTGACCTCAGCAGGAGCCTGCAGCTCCGTGTTCCTGCAGCCAGAGCCAGCCGGGGGCAGGGATGTGCTGCTGCCGGGATGCTCCGGGGGCTCATCCAGCACCCCAGGCACTGCAGCTCCCCAGCCCGGCAGCCTCTCGGTGTGCTCCCCGGCAGCCTGAGCAGCTGTGCCTTCCCCAGCACCATGGCTGGGCCGTGCAGGGCAGGGCAGGGCCCTGGGGAGCTCCCGGTGCCCCTGCCCTGCCCTGGAGCAGGCTGTGTCCGGGGGCTTCCCCCTGCTGCCTCCCGTCTCCTCCTCGCTGGAGTCACTGACAGCAATAATTCGCGATGCTTTCCTCTTCTGCCCCGGGCCAGGCCGAGTCCCTGCCAGCCCAGCCTGGTGCAGCCTCGTCCTGCGGCGAGTCAGGTACTGCTTCCTGCCGCTGCCGAAAGCCTCGCTGGCGACGAGATCAAAATTCACACCAACTTCCTCCTCACTGCAGCCACTGAGAGCTTCCTCTTCCTCGTCTCCCACACAGAAACTGTCCTCAGCATAGGCCGTGTCTTGCTCGGGAATCTGGGAGGAGAAAACAGACCCAGGAAGGTTTGGGAAACTGCAGGGGTTTTGCTGCGCCTCTCCATTAAGGCCTTTGGCTCATCCAGCCCTCCCCACACACAAATCCTGAGCCTGAGGGGCTTCAAACCCACCCAGTGCCACCCCAGCCATGGCAGGGACACCTGCCACTGTCCCAGGCTGCTCCAAGCCCCAATGTCCAGCCTGGCCTGGGACACTGCCAGGGATCCAGGGGCAGCCACAGCTGCTCTGGCAATTCCAGCCCAGCCCTCCCCACCCTCCCAGACAGCAATTCCCAATTCCCAATATCCCATCCATCCCTGTGAAGCCATTCCCTGTGTCCTGTCCCTCCATGCCTTGTCCCCAGTCCCTCTGCAGCTCTCCTGGAGCCCTTCAGGCCCTGCCAGGGGCTCTGAGCTCTCCCTGGAGACTTCTCCTCTCCAGGCTGAAGTTTTGTATTAGAACTTGTAATTTATCAACAAAGGGCTGTAAGTGCACTTCGAATCAGGCCAAGAACCAAACGCGGTTCCCACAAGGGGCATTCCCCAAGCAGAGCAGCCTCTGCCCTTCCCACCTGGGAGAAAATGGCTGAGGGGTTGAATGCCCGATGGACCATTTTGTATCTGCTGCCGAGGGCAGGGCTGCGCACGGAGCTCAGGTAAACAGCTCTCATCTCAGTGTCTGAATGGAAATGAGAGAAAAAGGAATACAGGATTAGTACAGACACAATTTTCAATTCATAGCTGTTACACTGTGTTTTCCATATTCAGTCATTCCTTTATAGTTTCCCAAAAACTGTATTTCCCAAAGCAAAAAAGTACAATTCTCCAGAAATCTCTGGAAATCCCTAAGCACAGGCCCAAGGCATTAAGATAAAGGAGGGCAGGGCTGGATGGGATATTGGGAAGGAATTGTTCCCTGGGAGGGTGGGCAGGCCCTGGCACAGGTGCCCAGAGCAGCTGTGGCTGCCCCTGGATCCCTGGCAGTGTCCCAGGCCAGGCTGGACATTGGGGCTTGGAGCAGCCTGGGACAGTGGGAGGTGTCCCTGCCATGGCAGGGGTGGGATGGGATGGGATGGGAGGGGATTTGGGGTCCCTTCCCACCCAAACCATTCCCTGATTCTAAGTGTACCCAGCCTGTGTCATGAGAGCTGCCATGGAATCACAGAATATCCTGAGCTGGAGGGACCCACAGGATCATTGATCCAACCCCTGGCCCTGCCCAGCCCCCCAACAATCCCACCCTGGGCATCCCTGGAGCTCTGGCAGCCTCGGGGCTGTGCCCATTCCCTGGGGAGCCTGGGCAGTGCCCAGCACCTCTGGGGAAGGAACTTTCCTGATCTCCATCCTGATCCCCTGGCCCAGCCCAGCCCTCCCCTTGGCACACAGGAGGTTTCCAGGCAGGCTCAGCTCTGGTGCCGTGCCAGGAGCAGCTCCCGTGCCCAGGGCAGGAGGTCACTGTCCCCAGGTGCCCTGGCCGTGCCCAGCGCAGGGATCCCATGGATGTGGAATGGCACAGAGCTCCTCACTCACCGTTCAGGGCCTGCGTGACCTCCCCATCGTCGTTGAGGAACTGAGCCAGTGACGAGCTCAGCTCATCCCCAGAGCCATCGCTCTCGTCCGACGAGACCAACTCAGCGTCCAGCTGGGAGAGCTCGGCCTCCTCCTCCAGGAACTGCCTGCCTGCAGCCTGAACACAGCCCAGCCAATTAGCACCTGGGCGCTAATTAACCTGACACCTCTGCCTGAGCCCCTCCGTGGCTCCAGCAGGAATCTGCTCTGGGAACACAATCCATCTGCTGGGCCGGGGAACAGCACAGGCAGAGTTCCCAGCACAGAGCTGCCCGAAAACAATGGGTCACTTTGGAACTCATAAATCCAGTTATACTCATTTCAAACATCTGGTTTGATTTGGGAGCGCTGGATTCCTCCAGACCCAAGTCCAGCAGGGATTTCAGAGACAGACTCCAGCGTTTTCTACTCAGGATTTAGGATTCATCAAATAATGAATCCTTCAGATGGTTCAGCTCATTCCAGGGAGAATGAGGCACTTCCCATGTGACTGCAGTGCAGGAGATGTGATCCTAAATTCCATCAAAACCAGGCAACAAAACATTCCCAAGGTTAAACATGGAAACAAAACAAGCTAACTCAGGAAGATGTTCGTCCGAGATACTTTATATTATGCTCATTTTTTTCTCCTATAATTTCAGCTATAAAGTACTAAAGACATAAAATAATTACATATCTCCATGACTCCAAGAGAATGGTTTGTTTGCCTTCAAAACACCTGGAATCAAAAGCACAGAGCTGTAAACCCAAATTTAGCTCCTGGAATTCTCAGGCATCTTGTGCTGCATCTCTGATTTTCACATTCTCCTAAGCCCTTTCAATTCTTTTCTTACACCACTCCATAATGCCAAATGATTATTAATTGTTCCTTTTCCCGAACAGTTTTGATTATTTGGAATGCACTGGAGTCACCTGTTTACAGGACAGAGCTCTCAAGGCTTTTGCCAATTGGCCTCAATCCCTCCCCGAAGGCCAAAGGCACCAACGCCCAGCGCTCCCAGCCTGGGGACACTGGGGACAGTCAGGTCCCAGCGCCTGGCATTATTCCTGGATTCAGAGCCGGGATCTGTCTGTCTGTGCTGTCACCCTGCACTGTGGGCACTGAGAGCTGCCCCTGGCCTGGCACAGCTCCCTGGCCGGGGCTGCACTGGGCACAGGAGTTCCTGAGGATCTGCAATTCCGACATGTCCGTCTCTGTGGAGGTTTACCTGGGGTGATATGGGAAGGCAGAGGAGAATTTCCTCAGCAGACACACTTTGCTTCCTTTTGGTCTCACATGAAAAAAAATGTTTAAAACTGACTGAAAAAAGGATTTTACTCCACCTCATTCTTTGTGCGCCAGAACATAAAACACTGACACCGTAGGGAAATCTTAATAATGAAAATTATTGTTAAAATGCTAAAAAATATCCAACAAATTGTGCCCTGGAGCCCTGATGAAAGCAATTTCAGCCCAATGGAACCACAGCCATGAATATTTAAGAGCTTTTTAGTTCCAATGATTCTGGCCCTGCCTCCTCTCTGACATCTGCTCCTGCTGAAGTGTTAAAGACTGAGCTAAGATTTAAGATTTGGGGTTGAGGGACCATTGCTGCCTTACACGTGCAGAGGTGAGGCCATCAGAGTACGGATCACTCATGTGATCAAGCAGCCCAGGACTGATGATGAATTATTATTATTATTATTATTATTATTATTATTATTTCTGGACAGGACCCTGAGCTCCCAGGGCTGACTCGTCTGACCCAAGCAATGATCTTTCTCCAGCATTCCAAGATTCCAATGTCTGCCATGAGCTGCTGTGGAGCAGCTGAGCCTCAGCCCTGCTGAAGTCTCCTCAGCATGGAGCTGCGCATTCCCGTTGCAGCCGCAATGCCGGCCGCAATTCCAGGTGCAATTCTGGCTGCAATTCCAGCCGCAATTCCAGCTGCTCCAACAGGAACTCAGTGCACCCGGCCACACACAGTGTCACTCACACACCTTGGATGTGCAGCTGCTCCTGACCCTCTGCCGTTTGGCCTCTCCCGGCCGGGGTTTGGCGCAGGCTCTGGAGCGGCTCCTGCTCCGCTGGAAATCCCCACTGTCCTCACTGGATGTGTCTGACTGCAACAGGGAACGCAGAGTGAGCAGAGGCACAGCAAGGAACAATTCCCTTGGAGACACTGAATCCCACTCTGCTTTGGGTGGGAAGGGATCTGAAAGCTCCTCCAGTTCCACCCCTGTCCCAAGGCGGGGACACCTTCCACTAACAGGACAGAAAAAGGTGATTTGGAAGAAAAATCAGGTCAAATGTGACAAGAATTTGCTTTTTTTGGTTCAAAGCTTCGTGGCAGGGAGGTTATCTTACCCTTCCTGCCTGTTACTGTATTCCACTGCCAAACAACAACTCCAAAGTCACCAAAGGCCCTGGATCCGTGCAGTGTGCGAGGCCAGGCTGGACACTGGAGCAGCCTGGGGCAGGGAAGGTGTCCCTGCCATGGCAGGGGTGGCACTGGAGGGGCTTTAAAGGTGCCTTCCACCCCACACCGTTCTGGGATTCTGTGACCTCTGGAGCCCCTGGGCAGGAGCAGAAGGAAAGCAGGACCGAGTCCCCACCATTCCTCTCCCATTTCGTTACTGACCACGCTCAGAGGGCGCCGGCGCTTCCTGGGGAGCCGAGCTGGAGACTCCACGTCACTCTCCTCCATCCCCTGTGGGAACAGGAACGAACATCAGTGCACGGTGATTTGTGCTTTGGTGTTTGAATTGCCATTTTGCTTCTCTTGTCTATTTTCTTTTTCTAAAGACTCACATCAGGAGACTTCAAAACATTCTTTTTTATCTTGTTTTTTCTCTGGAAAACGATCTCTTCCTCACTGTCGCTGCTGGGTCCTGCAGAAAACAGAGTAAACAACATTCACCAGAATTGCACAGCTCCCAACACAATTTTGTTATATCTGAGCAATCAAACCCTGCCTCTCTCAGAAAAGCACCTCCAAAGGAGATTATTTATTGATCTACAGGGCAAATATTGTTCTCTTCAGCCTTGGTTATCAAAAGAGATAATCTCCAGCTGGGATGGACAATAAATAAATCCTGCTTCCCTGGAGAGTCTCAGGGGGAAGTGATTACTCCAGGCAGCACAAAGGCAGAAAAAGGGAAGGAAAGCATTAAAAGTTGAGCAAGAGTCAGAGCTGTGGCAGCACTCTGTGACACAAATCCCTCTGAGGGCAGAGCAGGGCCTGTAAAGTCTCTGCCTGTGAGCCCAGGGGGACCTGGAGCTGCTCCAGAGCTGGGGCCAGGCTGGGAGAGCTGGGGGTGCTCACCTGGAGAGGGGAAGGACACAGGGAGAGCTCCGAGCCCCTGGCAGGGCCTGAAGGGCTCCAGGAGAGCTGCAGAGGGACTGGGGACAAGGCATGGAGGGACAGGACACAGGGAATGTCCCCTCATGGCCCAACTTCCAGCATTACAGCCATTATCCCTCTTCCTTTCAACCTCCCCACCTCAGCCATAAAACCAAACAGAGGATCCAAAAGATTCTGGATCCTATTTCCTGTCCATGAAGGTTTTAACAGCTGTGCCACCAAAATCCTACCTCCAGCAGCAGACACACGGCACCCACGGAGGTTGGTGTTCTCCAGGCTTTCTGTCCTCCCCAAAGGGGAATCCATGGCTGATCTCCCACAGCTCTGCCTCTGGGGGATTTTTTGGACTTGATCGACAAGAGGCACCTCTGGAATTTCCTCCCTGGCATTCAAGAAGATTTTCATAGGAATTCTTTTGACAGCTTTGACCTTCCCACCCTTCCCACTCGCTGGGGTCAGAAGTGCTGAGGGCAGAGGCTCAGGTGGTTCTCTGCTCCCTCCTGGTTCCAGGCAAGGCCCTGCAGCAGCAGGAGTCCCCTCTGTCCCTCCCCTGCCACTCCTGCCCTGCAGTGACAGCGGTGTGGACATCTCTCTCCTCTGGAGCCTTCTGCAGTCCCATCCTGGCGGCCTTTCCAGCCTGGAGCCATTCCCCAGCGATATTTTTGCCTCCTCAGGGGATTCGGCCCCTGGAGCACTCCCCAGGGCACTGCTCCGTTTGGTGCTGTCACTGCTGGGCTCCTCAGGGGGCTCATCCCCGCTGTCCTCGAGGGAGAAGCCCAGGTCGAAGGTGACGGAGAACAGTTCCTGGGAGCAGTCGTAGGGATCCTCATCCTGCGGGCACTGCTCGGCCGCTCCCCATATCCCCACGGGGCTCCTGGGCTGCTCCCTGCAGGGCTGGGGGGGCTCTGTGGGACCCCCATCCGTGCCAGGGACACTCCCGGCTGCAGGCTCAGTGCCCATGGGCAGCTTGCCCCCCCGGGTGCCCTCGCCAGGCTCATCCTCAAACAAATGGACACTCTGCTGCTCCAGGACAGCCTCGGGAACAAAAGGCTCCTCTGCAGGGCCGTTTGCCAGGGGGGGGCTCACGGTGGGAATGCTGTTTGGGATTTCAGTGAACTCCTCGGTGTCAAACAGGCCATCAAAGCTGTCATTCCACAGCTGCTCCTCTTCAGCCGCAGCAGCCACGGGAGATGACACAGTTTTGGACAAACGGGGACTTCTTAAGGCACAGAATTCCCTGGGGACTGTCAGTTTGGGATTTTCCAGGGGCAGCAGTGAAGGATCAGCTTTTGGGGATGCAGGGGAGACGCTGTCCTGCAGTGCCTCTGAGCGACCATCAGAGAGAACTTTTGGGGAAGGAGATAGTGCTCCTTCCTTTCTCACCATGCTCTCAAAATCCTCCAGTGTGTTCCCAGAGGGAGGGGACTGGGATAAAAGCCTCTGCACCTGGGAAAATGTTTGCTGCAGCCCAGGAGGTTCCTGGGACGGTCCCACACAGGCGAATGAGTCCCTGTAGGATTCGGGGAGATAAAACAAGTCCGAGGCCACGGGGGATGTGCCGTACCCCGAATCCGTGGGGATGCCCTCCAGGGAGGCACAGGCTTTACCTGCAGGGCTGTTCCCCCATGCTGCTGCACTGCCAGGGCTTTCAGCGCTGTCACTGCTGTCACACAGCTCAATAAATGCATTCAAGTCAAACGTCACCTCCAGCCCCTCGTCCTTGTCGCTCCCCGGGTCAGTCTGTCTGGCTGGAGCAAGCCTTGCTCCCGGGGGAGAAGCCGAAGGATCCCGAGGCAGCACAGACCCTTCCACGCTGGATCCAGGAGCTCTTCTGGGAGCCTTGGGTTTGGTGATTTTGAAGGTGGTGAAGAGCTCACTCCCATCGTCTCCTGTATCAGGTAGGAATGGTTTTGTTTTTGATCTCGCCAGGTCTTTCCTGGAGCAGCGAGCTCTCTGATCCCAGCGGGAGTTGGCCACAGAGAGAGGTCTTTTATTGCCTGGAATATTCACATCTTCCACGTGCAGGTGAGGCTGGAGCTCCTGTGCATAGCTGCACTCCCCCTGGGGACAGACAGGGCACAGGTTACAGGGCACAGCCAGGCTCCCCAGGGCTGCTCAGGGACATTTAAAACAAGGGACAAGGGTTTGTTCTCCTAAAGAACTTCCCACAGACTCTGAATTCATTCTTCATGGATATCTATAAACCTCCTGGCTCTGTTAAACACACGCTTGGGAAAAGCACAGTGGACTGGACCTGTAGGATCTGAACAGAAGGAACAACTGTTTTTTGGCAGCTCAGGCAGATGAATCCCTGGATTCCAAAATCCTTGAAATGAAACAAGGAACCTTTACAGAGAGAGAGTGAGAAAAATGACTTTCACAGTAAGAGGCTGGCTTGTCTGAAGATATTCCTGAAAGCAGGATGCAAAGCCTCCTTTCAGGAATTTGAGGACTGCTTAACCCTAACAGGGTGAGGATCCTCTCTGCTTGCAGCAGCAAAGCAAACTGTGCAGCATTAACAGATTTTGTCATTAACCAAAATCAGCATTTCAACACCAATTTCACACAGCTGCTGATGCTTAGCGCATCCATTTATAAAGATATCAATAAAACTCCAAATTTGGGTTTCTTAACTAAAGATCTCCAAGGAGATCTCCAGACTACACTGACTTAGGAGAAGGCTTAATAAAAACAGTGAGGGAAAGAATTGTCACAGAAGGGTTAAAGGGTTCTAGATAATTCCTTTCCCTCAAGGCTGGTCCAAACACAGACTGAAGACATGAATTCTCTGTCTGACACCCCACAGGAACAACGAACAGCACCAGCATGACCTGCGTGAGATTCCCCCCAGGTGTCACCCGAGCAGAGGGAGCCTTGGGGTGACAGGAGATAATGGGGCTGAGAAGGGTTTGTTTGGGTTTGTCTGAGGAACACCACCTTGCTGCACGACGACTCCTTCCCAGCATTTCAGCATTACACAAACAGGACACAAATTAAATGGATTAAGGACTAATTAGCTGCCAACCACTGAACAGTAGTGAAACAGGAGGAGGTGCTGCCCCTGCCCACCCCACACAGTTCCGAGAGCTCAGCGCTCATCAGCCTTGGCCTAATAGTGTCCTGCACCCCAAAATCAATCAAAATACAA
Organism: Origma solitaria; assembly: GCA_013397895.1. Taxonomy (NCBI): domain Eukaryota; kingdom Metazoa; phylum Chordata; class Aves; order Passeriformes; family Acanthizidae; genus Origma; species Origma solitaria. Next base: position 260,914 of record VZRL01002950.1, on the reverse strand, counting down.
CCCCCAAAACTCAAACTACAACCCCAAAAACCTGCAAACCTGAACCAAATCAAAATACAACCCCCAAAACCTCCAAACCAAATCGAACTACAACCCCCAAAACCTGCAAACCCAAACCCAAATTACAATCCCCAAACCCCACAAACCCAAACTACAACCCCCAAACCTCACAAACCCAAACCACAATCCCCAAAACCCACAAACCCAAACTAATCAAATTACAATCCCCAAACCCAAACCCAACCAAACTGCAATCCCCAAGACCCATAAACCCCAAACCACTCAAACTACAACCACCAAACCCTACAAAACCCCAAAAGCAATCAAACTTCAACTCCAAAACCTACAACCCCCCAACTAATCAGGTTTCCCAGAGCAGCTGTGCCTGCCCCTGGATCCCTGGCAGTGTCCAAGGCCAGGCTGGACATTGGGGCTTGGAGCAGCCTGGGACAGTGGGAGGTGTCCCTGCCATGGCAGGGGTGGCACTGATGGTTTTTAAGGTCCCTTTAACCCAAACCATTCGGGACTGTGGGACCAGCACAGCAGCAGGGCCAGGGAGGAGCTGTTTCCCCCGGAGTGTCCCCAGGTCCCTCGTGTCCCCAGCCGTGCTGAGAGTGGCACACAGCCCCAGGCTCCGGTGCCACGGGCAGGAGCAGCCCAGCAGCCAAATTTAGCATGTAGGACAGAGCTCAGTAACCTGATTGCAGCCTCCCCCGGCCTTATGTAACCGCCCCACTTCCCCGGCCGTGCCCAACACTTTCTCCAAACAAATGCTGTGGCCCAGGCAGTGAAAGGGCACATTTATAATTAGCACATTTTGGCCCGAACGTGCCCAACTCGTGGAACCTTAAATTACCTGCTCAGCTCCCCTCTAACCCAGAGGGTTCCAGGGCGTACCAGCTCCTCAGAAAATAGGTCAGGAGCAGGAAAACAGCATCTCTTAGATTATTGCACCCAATCAATGGCCCTGCCTGCAGTTACTGGTTCATTTTAAAAAACAATACATATTTTAACTTAGAAAATAAAAACAGAAAAGTAAACTTAGCACATTGGTATTTTCATTTTTAAACATATAAATATTATAATGACACACATTCTGTTTCCCAGATTTGAATTTAAGGCCCCAAGTACCAAAACTGAAATTACCCCCTCTCTCCTCACGAGCTGCTTTGGATGAACATTTTCTAACAAGATTCATCTGCCTCATGAAACCCTGGTGATTTTGCTACTTGGAGATGAAAGATAAATCTGTAGACAGCTACAATGTGGGTTTTAGCAATTAAAACTTCTTTAATTGATAGCCTGAGTGAAGCCACGCAGAATTTTCCCCTTTTGTGTGTCCTGGACCAGAGATGCTGCTCCTGAAACTCTCCCAGCCACCCCCATGCCCCTCTCCTCCAGGGGCTGGAACAACTTTAATCTCCTTTCCAACCCAACCCTGTGATTCTGTGAATTTTTTCTGATCATCTTTACTTCTTTTTCTCCAAATCCTGTTTTGCCGCAGTACAAACGATCACCTTCCCAAAGCTCTCCCAAACCCAGTGCCCTGTGCCTGCCCTGCTCCCCTCCCTCAGCTCAGAACAGCCCTTGCTTCATTTACCCCTCCCAGGAACTCGTTAATGAGCACAATAATCAATCCCTGCTCCAGGACTGCTCCCTTTCCAGAACACATTTCAGGGGAAGAAGCACTGTCAAAAACTTTTTTTGGAAGTTTAAGTGCGTTAGATGAGATGATCTTTAAAAATATATTTAGTTGAGTCACGGAAGAAACCTGAGGGACACAGAAATCCCAATTTCCTTCTACAAAAGCCACGATAATTCTTCCTAACAGCATCACATTATTGATGTACCTGCTAATTCTGCTGGGTTTGGCTTTCAGCTGCCCAATAAAACAGTCTGAGATCCCTAAACAGAAAGGAAATTATAAAATCCAGGGTATGTGCCCCGGCAAATATGGGAACAGGCTCATTAAAGATGCTGAAGAGGTGAATGTCCGAGAACATCAGGAAATAAATCAGGGTGCCCAGAGCAGCTGTGGCTGCCCCTGGATCCCTGGCAGTGTCCCAGGCCAGGCTGGACATTGGGGCTTGGAGCAGCCTGGGACAGTGGGAGGTGTCCCTGCCATGGCAGGGGTGGCACTGGGTGGGCTTTGAGGTCCCTCCAACCCCAACCATTCCATGACCCCATAAGAACAACTCAATTTACTGAAACATGAGCTGTCCTGCTTGGACATCCCTGCTCTCTCTGTGCTCAGCACTGGCAGAGCTGAAGGCTGAGGCCACGGAATCAGGAATGGTTTGGGTTGGAAGGAGCTGCAGGACAATCCTGTGCCACTCTGAAATCCCTGGGGCTTCTCTGTTCTCTGTGGCAGCACAAACCCCAGGAGCAGGGACAGCACAAAGCACCTGCAATTCCAGCTCTGAACAACCCAGCCCAGGCCTCAGGTAATGCCTGGACTTTAAAAATTTGGCAACCAGATCAGAATAATCAATTCAAAGGAACTATTTTAATTGGAGAGCTCAGATTTTGGGGCTCCCTGGCACCTCACCCTCCAAAACCAACCCCAGCCCTCTTCCACCTTCTCGGAAATCACAAGCCTTGACACATGCCAGAAAAGGATTTTAACCAGAGACAATTTAGTGGCAATGAGGGTGTAAAAAACCCCAGAAAAAGCCATTTCACTGTCCTTATCTGAACCATTTTTAGCTTTGCATTCAGGGTCTCCTGAGAAGAAAGTCCCAGCTGGCTGCACACACCACATTTTCCCCCAAAACACATCTGACATAAACTCCAAAAGCATGGGAAGCCTCTTCAGGTTCACTGATGGGGTTCCAGAGTATCCTGGAAGGTTTTCCCTGCTCTCAGGGAGCTCATCTGGAAGATCCCTTGAGGCAGATGACAAACAAGAGCTGAACTCAGAGCCAGAGGCTCCAGCTTCACCCTGGGCTTAGAAAATCCCAAAGCGTTTGGAGTCAGAGGGTGAAAAACTGAGACAATCCCAAAGATCCTTTGATTTATTTTGTTTTTCTTGTAAGAAGCTGTGAGAACACACTGCCAGCTTGGAATGGGAAAGATCCAGAGTCACCCTCCCCTTTTGGACACCGAAATGAAGCATTGCTCATCTCCCAAGGAAAACAAAGCACTTGCACGTCCCTGTTCCCCGCAAAAACCTGGACAAGTATCATCCCCACAAAAAGGATTACTCTGCCCGACCTTATTTCCAAACAGCACCGTTTAATTTGCAAAAAATGCCTAAAAGAGATTGAATTATTTTGCAGAAGGACAACTTGATTTGTTGCCATGCTGCACCAAAAATCCCCCTGGGAGTAAATCCCCCCATCTGCCCTGCAGGCGTTGCTGTAGCAATAAAGCCCCAGGGGCATTAAAGGCTTTGCTGGATGTGCCTTTTCCAGGGGTCATTTTTGGGGCTTCTTTTACTTTTTTATTTATTTTTCACTGGGCCAACTTCTCCTCTAAGCTTTTAAGAGCATATAAATATAGTATATTTTTTGCCAACCATTTTCACTTGATCTATTTTTTTTTCAAAAAGCCTTTAAGTTTACTTTGTTAAGCTACTATACAAAATATAAATTTCTTGAATCACTGAATGAATACAAGGAAAGCAAAGCCCCACATCAGTGAATTTCTTTAACAGAAAACACCCAAAACCCCACACAAATGCCTCTTGTGCCAGCTCACACTAAGTCATGACAAATCTCTGAATTAAATTCTACCCAAGAAGTAGTTTCATCAGAAATTTCCAGATTATTTTGCTATTTGTAGTAAAATAATGATTTGCCTGATTTTATATCTTATCCCCCAGTAAGAAAATCATCAACAGAGCTGAGTGGTTTGAGGCTCACTCTCGCAGGTATTTAAAGAAAGAGCTTTGACCTGTATTGGTGTTAAATCCCTGTGTTAATTAAGCACGGTAAATGAACGTCAGCCAGCTCAGCGGGGTGCATTTAGCCATGGAATATTTATAGCAGGAGCCTGAATGCACAGCACATCCCTGCAAACATTCCAGCACTGAGCCCTGGGTGTTTGGACCCCAAAGCCCCTCCAGGGCCACCCCTGCCATGGCAGGGACACCTCCCACTGTCCCAGGCTGCTCCAAGCCCCAATGTCCAGCCTGGCCTGGGACACTGCCAGGGATCCAGGGGCAGCCACAGCTGCTCTGGCAATTCCAGCCCAGCCCTCCCCACCCTCCCAGACAGCAATTCCCAAAATCCCATCTAAATTTACCCTTTTCCAGTTTAAAGCCATTCCCTGTGTCCTGTCCCTCCATGCCTTGTCCCCAGTCCCTCTGCAGCTCTCCTGGAGCCCTTCAGGCCCTGCCAGGGGCTCGGAGCTCTCCCTGTGTCCTTCCCTTCCCCATGTGAATATTTTGGTGAACTCCAGTGGAACACACCCTGTGTTGGGAAGCCTCAGTGCCTTTCAGGGAAGGCAAGGATCACTGCAGGGAATGTTAAAACACTCTCAGACAAGAGCTCGGATTCAGAGCTGACAGATCAGATCGGGACAGTGCTGCATCCTCCCTTTCTGTGCAACAGTTTTGGTGTCCTTGGACTGGGGCCAATGGGTTCAGTGCAAGAAGGAGCCCAAAAACCCCTGAAGTTCAAATCCCTGGTGTCAGGGCTGACTCTAGCACTGCCAGTGCTTTGTTTCTCCCTAGGAGGACCCAAATTGAGTGCTGGGCTTTGTGTCACCTCCTGTGCTCCAGGGTGGCACTTTGGGCACACCAGGGACACCCAGCGAGGATCAGTCCTCCAGCAGAGGAGAAAGTTCTGCATTTCCACCTGTGGCTGGTGCAGACACCCTCAGAACGGTGGCTGGAGGCCAATCCAGCTCCAGCTCCCACCGTGGAGCTGAGGGAGCTCAGCCTGGGGAGAAGGAGGCTCAGGGGCACCTTGTGCTTTGGAGCCTTTTCTGTGCCTCCTGACCTCCCTGCCCTGCCATCCCTGCCCTCTGCAGCGTGTCCCTGAGCCCAGCTGGGGACAGGGGCTCACACAGAGGTCAGCAATGGCCCTGAGGTGCGGTGGAGAAGCTGATCTGAGCCGGGCAAGGCTGCTCACTGCCTCCCTTTCACACACTCCCCAGGCACGGAGCACAACTACAATGTCTCCATTCTCCTCCTTGATTAGTCCCGGTATTATTCAGGGAACTCTGGCAGCTTAGCAACAGCTTCTGATGACCTAAAAAACTTCCACGTGCTGAAAGATAACATTTGGGGAGCTCAGCTGGAGGGAAAAGTAGTGTGGTGAACCAGGGAAGCCTCCCTCCACCTCTGCACCATTTCCTTGTGCCTGCCATAAGCATTTCTGCTGTCCAACCCAGTCAGCAAACAAAATTCCCATCTCCCAAATGCTTTCCATCCATGTTTGTTTGGCTTAACTCCTCTTATCCCTTAATTCTTAGGAACAATTCGCTTTTTAGTTCAAAGGAAACAACGCACAAAGCTTCAGAACACAAAGCCATTAACACATGCAACGTGTCCCTGCAACACTTTTCTGGGATGATTTTGATGTACACACAAAACTATTCCCAACTCCAGGGATAGCTCTGACATCCCTCTTGCTGGCTTTGCTCCTTGACATAGGTAATTCTTGTATTTGATATCATTCTGTCACAAATTGATACTGGAATCATAAAAAAAGCTGATTTAAGGGCGGGAAACATTTTTTTTAAACCGTTTCTGTGGAAAACATTAGGAATCACAGAATACCAGTGGGAGCCATTTTGAAACAAGATTAAATGCACATCATTCATTTCACAGTTCTAATTTTCATTGTTATTTAACCATTCTAACTGCGCATCCAGACCTCGAGCAGCTCAGAGCCAGCCAAAGGAAGCCCTTACCTGCTGATGCCTCAGCAGCTCCATCATTTCCATGGCAGCGATGAAGAGGAGACAACGATCCGAGTGACCCACCAGGGCTGTGGGGAGAGGTTGGTTCTGCCAAATGCTCCACTCCGACAAGGACAGCTCCCGAGCCGCGCCCTCCTCGGGCTTCTGCAGGGGAAATCGGGATGGGAAAGGACAGGAATTATTCAGCAAAACTCCTCTGTCAGGGACAATAAACACTGAAATGCAGCGGAGTATTTAAACATTATCAGACAGGTTCAAGTCTGGTCTAAAATAAAACCATCAGGAGCAAGCTGGGCTAGGGGAAGGTGCCCGGGTGTCCCTGGTCACGGGGAGGAGTGAGATGAGTTTAAGATCCCTTTCATCCCAAACCATCCTGGGATTCTGTGAATATAACATCCTGCACGGAATTCTTAAAAACAGGAGCAGAACTTAGTAAGTGCTGAGACTTCTTAATATATTTTTAATTTACAGACCTAACTTTTAATTTACAGACTTAACCTCAAAGACCCATTTCAAACATCTAATTGCTAAATTCTTAACCTCAAAACTCCACATGTAAATCCCAAAAAGGCATTTTTATAAAAGACTTCCTTAAAATCCAGAATTAACTCTTATTTACAGCATCCTTCAGGCCTCATGCCAAAGGAAACTTTACACTGAACTCACTGGTGTTTCTTCCAGGTTTTCTAGGGTTTCAAATGGAACTCGAGGCAATATTGGCTCCTTTATTCCATCGCTTTCCTTAATCCTGTAGAGTCTGTCCCATATTTCAAACTCCTCAGGTGACAAGGACCAGCTCTCATGGGAGTTCATTTGCTTTTGGCCTATGAGGGGAAAAACAAGAGCAGGAAAATATTACCTCCTTTAGGAAAAAGGATGCACAGAATGAAAGAATTTTGTGATAGCAGGCACAAGAACAAACATCATCTCCGTGCCATAACCAAACCCAGGTGCAGAGTCTGAAGGCAGGGACAAGTATCCAAAGAGGGTTAATGTTTTATATGGATAAATATCTGTTCAACAGCTGTTTTGGGGAAGCACATCATGTAAAGATACAGAAGACAGGCAGCTATAAATCTCTACCCCAAACACTGCCAAATCCCTCGCAACAGCCCTGGGGGAGAAGTGATTCCAGAAAATCAGTGTTGAGAATATGATTGTTTTCAGGCCAGATGTGTGAAGCTTGGAGAGGACAATTAAGGTAATTTGCCAGCGTCTCTGCAGGCAGGATTTGGGGTGAATGTGCAGCCCAGGCTCTTTTGGGAACTAATGCCACAGGAGAGGAATAAGAATCAGCCTGGGTGTCTCCATCCTCTCAGGTTCCAGCTGCCAGGGGCTGTCTGCACAGGACGAGCTCAGACTCTGAGAGCCCAGTCCTGCTCAGAGAAACTGCACCAATGAACCAACACTGACATTTTTAAGGCCATCAGTGGAAAATCCCAGAAGATCAACACTGCTAAAAAGCATTTTTGACTCAAGTGCAGGAGGCATTACATTCCTTAAGAGGCAACATCCAGTTCAAGGACCTGGGAGAGGAGACAGGAGAGAGCTGAAGGAAAAGGAAATGAAGGACAATTCTCAGGGAAGCCTTTGGAATAATGGAATGAGTGGGAGGGGACCCACAGGACCATCCAGTCCAACCCCTGCCCTGCACAACAATCCCACCCTGGGCACCCCGGGAGCTCTGGCAGCCTCGGGGCCGTGCCCATTCTCTCTCCTGAGGACCTGTTGCCATCCAGAGCCACGCAGGGAACGCTGAGAACAACAGATGACTTCAGTCAGTGTCCCAGCCCCAGCTCGGCGGGACAGGGACGAGATGATCCTGTGATATCAGCCCAGGTGAGCATGGTGCAACCCTGACAGGCAGGGAGCCCTCGGCAGCTGCCAGAGCTGGGACAGACCTTCTCAGAGCTGGGACAGACACTTCCCAGAGCTGGGACAGACACTTCTCAGAGCTGGGACAGACACTTCCCAGAGCTGGGACAGACACTTCCCAGAGCTGGGACAGACACTTCCCAGAGCTCTGGGCTTCCTGCTGGGAAGCAGAGCAAGCACTGGGGTTGTCCACAACATTTCTGTGGGATTTCGGTCCCGGTTTTGTTTCGGACGGTCGGGACGGAGACGAGAGATCTCTGGAGTTTGGTCTTAGAGCATGAGGTTTATTGTGAAAGGNCCGTGGTTGCCGTTTACAATACAATAAATCATCTTCTGTGCTGAATATTCTAATTTTCACTAACCAATCTAGAGCAAGCTACAAATCCTACAACATTTACACACAGCCTATGAGAGTCATTGCATTACCATACGGCGTTATATTTTAAACTCTAAAAACTGCTTTTTGGACCCTCTGCCAAGCTGGCAGGGTCTGCTCTGCCCCTTGGAGCTGTCTGCAAGCAGAGGGGATTGTTTAATCCAAAGGGGATTCCCTTCAGTGGCCACACCATTGTTTTCCAGTTGTTCAGTACCTGGGGTTTGGGATCTCAGAGCTTGTCTTCATTTCAATCTCGCTGATAGTTTCCATATTCTCAGCAGCTTTTGCCAGGTGATCATATTGATAAGCCTTTCCTATTTCATCCTCCCCAACAATTTCCTAAGGGTAAAGAGAGGGCTCTGGGCAGACACAGCTGCTGCCACCAGAGTGAGAGCCCAAGGAGACATTCCCATCCTCGGGGAGGCTGATAAGGCTCTTTGGATCCCCTCCTGCCCCCACTGGCACAGCCTCTCCCCTCTGTGGGAAGCAGCTCCTGTTGTTCCATGGCTAATTATCCTCCAGAACATTGGGAATTCAGGATGCAATGTCCTACCAGACACAAACACATCATCCATGTTATTTCCCTTATTTTTCTCCAGAACCAACATATTTCCATTGTTGTTGAACTGGGAAACGAGCAAGGATTAGCCAGGGGCAACTGGAAAGGCATGAAAACCCCACAGAGGACTAAACACTAAAGCAGGTGTTGGTGGATTTAAAAAAGTGAGTCCAAACCAATTATCATTAGGATAAAACCAGCAATTATAGAAATAATATGAAACTGTAAAATCAAACAAAACCCATAGTTATTGACAACTCAAAATTGATCCATCTGGGAAGGATGGAGTAGAGGAATTGTGGAGGATCTCAAAGAAAATGAGATTTCATCAAGACAAAATGAAAATGAAATTACTGATAGGTTGAAATGAGATTCAGCTCTCAGGAAGAACAATTCTAATACGTTTCTCATTTAAGCAAACTCTTAAAAAACCCAAACAAAACCCAAAATTCAGAGAGAGAAAAGATTCTAAAATACAAGAAATTATAAAAGAGGTTTATGGAGGAAAGGGATTTTTGGTCTTGTTGCTGCACTTTTTGAAGGAGAGCTCTGAAAATGGAAGGACACACTTGGTTAATGATGGGGCAGCACAAGATTCTGGGTCCTTCTGGGACTGACAGACAAAATTTATGGAAGAGGTTTTCAGGTGGAAGGGGGGATGTAAATTTAATAGAAATTGGATCAAATTAAGGAGAACAGGAAATATATATTCTTACAGGTAAAAAGGAACAGGAGGAGAAGAAATGGCCTCAATTTGTGCCAGGAGAGGTGCAGGTTAGATATTAGAGAATATTCCCTCATGGAAAGGATTATCCAGGGCCGTGTTGGAGTTCCCATCCCTGAGGGATTTAAAGCCCTGTGGATGTGGCACTTGGGGACATGGGGCAGTGGTGGCCTTGGCAGTGCTGGGGAAGGGCTGGACTTGATGCTCTCAGAGGGATTTTCCAACCTAACCGATTCCATGATTTCATTGATTTTGACCAGAAAACAAGGAGAAGGCTTTAAATTCCTATGGTGCTTCAGCCCACGACAGCTCAGTTTGTGTGCAGAACTCTTCCATGGAGAGCCCTGAGGATGAACTGGACCTCAACAACAAAGGGAAAGAGAGAGCAGAGATAAGAACACACCCAGCTCGCTGCTGCCAGCTTCAGCCATTTGCTAACGTGGGAACAGGCACTGAAACCAGGGGAAAATGCAAGGCAATGAACCCTGTTCCTTCTCTTCTTTTTGAGCTTTGTCCTGGGCAGCACTGAAATCAGCAGCACCAAAGGGGATCCAGCACAAGGCTGTGCTCAGTGCCCTGCACAGTGCCACCCTGGCCAGCAGCAGGGCCCTCAGCTGGGCCACCTCTGGCAATGCAGTCCTGCCCACCTTGGGGACTCAATCCTGCCCACCTTGGGGACCCAACCTTGGCCACCTCTGCCAATTCAATCCTGGCCACCTTGGGGACTCAACCTTGGCCACCTCTGGCAATTTAACCCTGCCCACCTTGGGGCCCTTGGCTGGGCCACCTCTGGCAATTCAGTCCTGGCCATGATGCCAGAGTGATTTTTGCGTTTTTGCTTCTCTCTCTTTGTAACCTGGCCAGTCCTTTTGCCTACCCTTTTCACCAGCTAGAGACCAAAGCCATTGCAGAGCTCCAAGCCTCAGGGGGCACAAGGCCCCTCTCCTGTCTTGGACCTTCCCGGCATCAAAATCTTCCAGATCTATTTTCACCAACAAGTCCAATCAGTAGCAAGGGTGGGCGGCTCCAGGGAAGGAAGGGGCTTCACCTGGCGGGAATTGCATCACCACGCATCCTCTGAACTGGTGCTTTGTGCCAATGATCCTAATTTCCTAAAATCTATCAAACTGCATTCATCCCTGTGGGGTTGGGCTTTTGTGGATATTCTTCCAGAAGTGCCCCTGGAGCTCCAGTAAAGATCCCCTTTTATATTACCTCCTATTCTAAAATTATCTCAAGTTTCATTTCTAGGCTGAAAAAGGCAACAGCCACTTTGGGGGACTCAGCCCTGGGCACCTTCGGTAAATCAATCCTGGGCACCTCGGGGGGACTCAGCCCTGGGCACCTTCAGTAAATCAATCCCACCCACCTTGGGGGACTCACCCCATGGCACCTTCAATAAATCAGCCCTGGCCACCTTCAGCAGCTCAGTCCTGGGCTACTCAGCTCTGCTCCCCCCCTGAGGACTCAGCCCTGATCACCCCAGGCAAACCAGCCCTGGTCACCTCTGGGTTCAGCCCTGGGCACCTTTACCAAACCAGCCCTGGGGAGCAGAACGTGGCTCACACAAAGGCACCTGGTGATTCCAGCCCTGCAGTGCTGCTCCTCAGCAGGAACATCCTCAGCATGATTGTTTTCTTTATGCCCTCACTGCTCATTTCCCTTTTCTAGGACAGACCAACAAATGCTCCAAAATGATTATTTTCATTCAATGGTGTGCTCTGATTGTTTTCCAGCAGTTGTGTCTGTTCAATCAGATACTGAAATAGGAAATTTCCCAAGGCTTCAAGTTTCTTCTTTCAAGAAGTTGTTGTTGGTCTTTACAGAAAGAACTAACAAGGAGATGGAGAATCAAAATTCCCAAGTATTTATAAAAGGTAGCTCTTTTTTCCTATCTTGTGTTCAGTTCCTGAGCATTCCAGAGCCATTTAACTGCATCGGCTAAAAAGTCTCCAAGAGAATTTTCCTGATTTTCCTCCAAGAGAGTCTGCACAATTCATAAATATCCTACCCTCAGTTTCTCCTTTTTCTCACATCAAAATCCTTCCATTTTCAAGCACTTTTGTTTCATTGTCATTTACAAAGCCCATCACCACGCAGCAGCTGTGGCTGCCCCTGATCCCTGGCAGTGTCCAAGGCCAGGCTGGAGCAGCCTGGGACAGGGGAAGGTGTCCCTGCCATGGGATCTTTAAGGTCCCTTTCCACCCAATCCATTCTGGGACTCTGTGATGAGCATTCCTGACCTCCAGTGGGTGACTCCACGGCGGCAGACGAACCAAGGCCTGACTCAGGGTGTGGATGTGGCAGGACAGAGCTGTGAGGATGCCCAGGGAAAGGCTGAGCAGCCCAGAGCTGCCAGAGTGACCGTGCGGAGCCCCAACCCCGCGAGAAGGGCTTGGATGTGCTGAGCACACCAGAGCTTAGAGAAACACCCTAATCCTCTTACCAGTGACACAGGAAAAGAGAGCAGATTTGTGCTGCAGGGAGCTGCCTCTCCTCTCTTTGCAGAGCATCCTGGAGGTGCTCGGCTCGTGCTTTTCAGCAGTGATAAACATTTTATGCACTTTGGGATTGATGCCTTCTGGAACCATCCGTGGGCTGTGCTGGTAGAAGTGAAGGCTTTTGTTCCCTGAAATGGCTTTGTGGATGCTCCTTTTGTTACACTGGCTTTGGTTGTAAGTCTGGAGAGAGAAGATAAATAGATAAATCATCTGGCGATTGATTGTTTTTCACAGCATTTGTTCCAAACTAAAAGAACACCTCGGTGTCCCTGGGGTTTCTCATTATTTTCTGTTCCCTCAGCAAGGTGTTGTTTGGTTTGGGGTTTTTTAATGGATCAGAGGCAGGCACAGCACCGGAGAAAGGAGCACAGCCCTCGCCTGGGGGAAGTTACAATCTGCCACTGATACAGGGATGATGTAAATTAGATTACATCGGAAACAGGGAAAGGAGGTCAAGCAAAAAAAAGGCCTAAAATGATTTGTTGATGTCGTGAGTGCTCTGAGTCCCTTTAATTACACTCAATTTTATTGGGCAACAGAGAAACCGAGGCAAAGCTGGGGAAAGTGAGAGAGAAACTGAGGCCTCTCTCTGAACTGCCTCCCCCAAGGAGGTTTGGTCCTGTGCTCCTCTCCCAGTCCTGGTGAGAGCCAGGGCTGAGTGGGACAGGGGCAGCCACACCTGCAGAGATGAGTTTAGGGAGAAAAAAGATGATCCCTGAATCAAACTGGAAGAGGTCCACAGCCAGCTCTGATAAACCCCTCAGGCATTCCAAGAAATGACTTTTTAATTCTAGAATGGTCAAATTGCAGTGGTTTTATGGCCAAACAAGCTGATATTACCAAATGAACAGCATTAGAGTTGAGACTTTGCTGACTTTTCCCTCCCCTATTTCCCAGGGTGAGCTCTGCCTGATCCTTGGCACTCCCAGCTCCCTGCTGGGCTGAGCAGGGACATCCCAACCCCAACCCCCAGGACATCCCAACCCCAAATCCCTGTAGTGCCCCAGGACATCCCAATCCCAACCCCAATCCAGCAGCTCCCCAGGACATCCCAACCCCAATCCCAACCCCAACCCCAAATCCCTGCAGTGCCCCAGGACATTCCAACCCCAATCCAGCACCTCCCCAGGACATCCCAACCCCAATCCCTGCAGCTCCCCAGGACATCCCAGCCCCAAGCCCTGCAGCTCCCCAGGATATATCAGCGTCAATCCCTGCAGCTCCCCAGGACATCCCAATCCCTGCAGCTCCCCAGGACATCCCAATCCCTGCAGCTCCCCAGGACATCCCAATCCAGCAGCTCCCCAGGACATCCCAATCCCTGCAGGTCCCCAGGACATCCCAATCCCTGCAGGTCCCCAGGACATCCCAACCCCAATCCCTGCAGCTCTCCAGGACATCCCAATCTCAATCCAGCAGCTCCCCAGGACATCCCAATCCCAACCCCAATCCCTGCAGCTCCCCAGGACATCCCAATCCCAACCCCAATCCCTGCAGCTCCCCAGGACATCCCAGCCCCAATCCAGCAGCTCCCCAGCATACACGGGAGCTGCCACGTGGAACGGCTGACCCGGGAACACGTGGGAGCCGAGGAATAAACACTGAGGTCACGGAAATTCCTGCCAGCGTCACACTGCCAGACCTGCACTGACCCCTTTCCACCAATAAAACATCTTCAAAAGCTCTGGGATTGACTTGGTTTGATTAAAAAAACCCTAGACTAAACCAAGCAAAACAAACAAACAGAGAAACCCCAACAAAACAAAACAAAACCCCACAAAACCCAGATGAATTCCCACAAATTAATACATGAATACTCATTATTCAGCTGCAATTCATGTGATGGGGAAGAATCTCCACATTAACAAAAGAGGAAAGGGACTCAATCTTAAAAAACCCAAAAAACACCCTCAAGAAAAATCAAACCAATGAAGACTATTGTTCTGAAATTAAATTTATTTCCTGATCTCAACATTAAAAAAATTACATACAATGACTATTCTACCTGGGGGGGGAGGTTCTGCTTCAAAGACATCTGAGAAAATCTGGACAACACAGTAATCCAACTACTTAAGTGAAGCTCCAAGGAATTTAGGGGACTATTTTATATCCCATTACAGAGCAGAGCTTTCAACAGTAACCAGCCTCCATAAGCAGCATGAGAAAATATCTATTTACAAGCTCTACTCAGGTTTATCACTTTTAACTCTCATCCCTTCAAAGCAACTTTTTTCCCCCTCAGGAGGATTCTTTGCAGTCTCATTCAGAATTAAATCCCTGCCACCTACAAATCCAAACCAGAGCTAGAGCATTGACCGAAAAAATGAAATAATGCCAAGACCCTGAATTGTTGGCTTTACCATTCATTTACACAGATTTACTGGTTGGCCCTTTCAGCAGGGATGGCGGCAGGGGCTGCCCAGCCTGTCCTGCCCCACCCTGCCCTTTCCCAGTCCCTGTGAGGCCAGGCCCTGCAGGGCTGTGGGACACAGCTGCTGCTGGAGGGATCCCCTGGCTCCCAGCACACACCTCCCGTGGGACACAGATTTCCCAGGGACAGTCTGTACTCAGAGATGATTAATTATGCTGTGCCTCAGTGCTGGGCTCCAGGAACTCAGCCAAAGTGGATTTGCACCTAAGCTGATCTCTTCAGCCTCACACGCAAGAGCGCGGCACTAAAGCCAGCTCTGAACGCACAGTGTCGTCACCAGCCCAGTAAATACCAGTCTGAAGGGCCAGCGGTGTCACCAGCACTCCCAGGGTCCCCTCCCAGCTCCAGACCCTGCCCCACACCTTCCTCTGCACCCTTGGAAGCACCCTGGATTCCCCAGCTGCAGTTTGACATTGGTGACACAGCAGCCTGGAGAGCTGGGAATGTTCCCTGGAGAGGAGAAGGACACAGGGAGAGCTCAGAGCCCCTGGCAGGGCCTGAAGGGCTCCAGGAGAGCTGCAGAGGGACTGGGGACAAGGCATGGAGGGACAGGACACAGGGAATGGCTTCCCATGGCAGAGGGCAGGGCTGGATGGGATATTGGGAATTGGGAATTGCTGTCTGGGAGGGTGGGGAGGCCCTGGAATAGAATTGCCAGAGCAGCTGTGGCTGCCCCTGGATCCCTGGCAGTGTCCCAGGCCAGGCTGGACATTGGGGCTTGGAGCAGCCTGGGACGGTGGGAGGTGTCCCTGCCCACAGTGAGGGATGGAATGAGATGGGATTTAAAGGTTTATTCCAACCCAAGCCATTCCACGATTCTGTGCTACAGCTGCCTGGAACACACTGAACTAGGAGACCGAGGGGAAACCTCAAGGCAGCCTGCGGCTCCCTAAGAAGGGGTAGCACCAAAATCTGCTCCCTGGGACAGTGACCGCACCCAGGGAAGGTCAGGTTGGATCTCAGGAAAGGCTCTTCCCCAGAGGTGCTGGGCACTGCCCAGGCTCCCCAGGGAATGGGCACAGCCCCGAGGCTGCCACAGCTCCAGGGATGCCCAGGATTCTTGGGGTGTCAGGCAGGGCCAGCAGCTGTTCTGGCCGATCCCCGAGGCTCAGGCCCCCCTGCCCTTCGCACTCACCCTCTCCTCGCGGCCCTGGGCCAGGATGAGCACGATGCGGCCGTGCCGCCGGCGCCCGGTGCGGCCCATGCGCTGCACCAGGCGCACGGGGCTGCGCTGAGCGTCGAAGCACACGATCAGGTCCACCTCGCCGATGTCCAGCCCCTCCTCCCCCACGCACGTGGACACCAGGGTGTTGTACCCTCCCTCGCGGAAGCGCCGCACCACCTGCACCGGACATTTACTGGATTAGCCAGAAAAAAATCATTCACGTTCGAAAATAACAAAATTGGCTCTTTTTAACTTCCCCAGCCGCTACCCTGGGATCAAACACCACACCCCAGGGGGACCAACAGCAGCAGTTCAACTCTTTAATTCTAAAATAAAGGAAAAAAAGCACACCTTATTCTCTCTCCAACCACAGCATTCTTCTAAAACTAATCCTCCCAACTTAGCAATTACATATTTTAGGTGTTGTATCTTTATTTTAGCTGTTATAGATCAAAATTCAATGCTAGATCTTATCTTTCCTTCCCACAAGAAAAAAAAATTCCGTAAGCATGCATTTGCATATTTTCCCATTTTTTTTATATCTAAATTTAGCAATTGTTAATATAATGTAAATATATAAATTATTTATGTATGTTGTCAAATGAGTATAATTTTGGATACTCTGAAAGCCACTGAACTCCACAGGGATTTAGCAATAAATAACACCTAAAGTTCAGCCACTGCACAGAGTCAATACTAGATCTTATCTTTTCTACCCACAGGAAAAAAAAATACCCTAAGCATGTATTTGCATATTTTTCCATTTTTTTTACACCTAAATTTAGCAGTTGTTAATATAATGTAAATATATAAATTATTCATATATTGTGTTGAATGAGTATAATTTTGGATACTCTGAAAGCCACTGAACTCCACAGGGATTTAGCAATGACACCTAAAGTTCAGCCACTGCACAGAGTCAATACTAGATCTTATCTTTCCTACCCACAGGAAAAAAAAATTCCCTAAGCAGTTGTTAATATAATGTAAATATATAAATTATTCATATATTGTGTTGAATGAGTATAATTTTGGATACTCTGAAAGCTACTGAACTCCACAGGGATTTAGCAATGACACCTAAAGTTCAGCCACTGCACAGAGTCAATACTCACGCAGCCATTTACACAATTTACGCTCTTTATCATTAATTCCTAGCTAATTCTTTACCTCCAGCTGTTCCTTCTGGGTGAAGCCTTTGGTGCTCTTCCCCGAGGAGTGTCCCACGAAGGTCATGGCGCGCACGGCTGGGCTGAGCCTGGCCAGCATCTCGGCGATCTCCTGCACGCTGTCCCGGAACGAGGAGAAGATCATCACCCTCGTGTCCCCAGCGGGGCCTCCGCTCTTGCCTTCGTCTGATGGATCTGAACAGGGCAGATTTTAACAGAATTAGCAATTAAAAAGGACAGGGCGTCCCACAAGTTACACTTTTACAGATCTTGTCTCACTGAATGGGAAGAGAAAACTGACAGAAAATGCTCCAAGATCCACCTCCTTGAAAAATTCCTCTTTGGAATCACAGAATGCTCTAATTTTGGAGATTTTACACCACTCACGGTGAGAATGTGTCGTATTTGAGACACCCTCACTAAAGGCACTTTGCAAAGCTCACGTTGGTTGGGAAGTGTCTTGGAATGAATGAAGTTCAGGATGATGTTGTCTCTATTCCTGCAGTTTAGGACCCTCAGGAGAGCAGAACCATAACCACCGAATCCCAGACTCGTTTGGGTTGGAAGGGACCTTCAAGCCCATCCCATCCCACCCCAGCCATGGCAGGGACACCTCCCACTGTCCCAGGCTGCTCCAAGCCCCAATGTCCAGCCTGGCCTGGGACACTGCCAGGGATCCAGGGGCAGCCACAGCTGCTCTGGGCAGTGAGCAGAGGGAAAAGGGCTGGTGCTGTTTCAGGTATGGCTGATGACTTTGGGCATGAATTCCCTCCTTCTCCATCTCAAATGCAGGGCTTTTCAAGTGGAGGCAAAGGTGGAAAAGAAATGAGAGACAGGGAGTGTAAGTGAAAGGTTTGAACTTCAAATTGATGCCTCAGAGTTGTTAATTCTCAGCCTGAGGATTGATGTCAGAACTTTTATCCTCAAGGTCCTTAAAAATGTGTTCCTGTAACTCCGCAGGAGGGACTGGCAGCAGTGCCCTGAGGGAAGGCTTCCAGGACAAACCGGGACAGGACAAGCAGGAAATGTGGCAGCCCCAGGAATGAATTCTCTATCCCTGTTCACTCAGCTGTTAGAGAAGTTTATGTCAAATTAATAACGAGAATTGATAGAAAGTTTTATCCCATAGAAATCTTACGGTAAAATTCTCCTGGAGGGGAAGATACACAAACATACAATGCAATAAAGTAACACAAAGCAGGAAATCAATCAGTAGGATATTCCTTGTTTCCACCCCCAGGTTTTCATCTGAGCTGTTGGCACTCACCAGAACATCTCTTTTTCCAGGATTTGAAGTGTTCTATTACAATTTCCTCCAATTTCTTTAATTTTGGATGGCTGTAGACAAATTCCTTTTTCTTTTCCAACACTGTAAAGGAAATAGAGCAATGAAAGATGGAAATAAACCTGCAACAAGCAGGAAGGTTTAAAGAACTTCATTTCCTCCCACTGTAATTATCCAGGTCAGACCCAAATCCCTGATATTAATTCTAAACAAAACAATCAACTGCTGACAGAAGCACATTTGTTCAACTCAGTTTTTGAGAAAGTGCTGTTACTTTTATTGGAGTCACACTGGAAAAGACCTAGAGTGAAACAGTAATATTTTAACCTTTATTTTAAAGCTAATTAAAAACCAAGCACAGAAAATTTGCTTGAAAGTGGCTAAAACCACGAAGGGAGGAGAGAGAGGGAGGGAGAGGCAGAATATTGGGCAGACACTCTGGAATCAAGAGCAGTAGCCAGTGCAGCACAACTCAAACAGGAATATTCTGTCCCTCAGAGGGGAAGGCTGACCTGCTTTGCTCTTGCAAACACTTCCATTCTCGGGAGCCACAACAGTGTCTGAGAACAGCTCCTGAAGGTGCAGGTAGAGCTGCATGAAGTCCTCATTGCGCCCCAGCTCGTTCTTGGTCCGGGACAACCCTGTGGAGAGAGTTGGAACAGTTCAGCATTCCACCTGCTTTCCCAACAGACTCACCTTTAACACCAGGGGAACAAACACCAACTCCATCTGTAACCCCTCAATGTCCATGGGCCAGAGCAGCCCCACGGGGAGGGAACTGGAATGGGGAGAGTGGGGCTGAAAGGAGGGATGTGCCTGAGGGCATTTCACCTTTGGATCCATCCATGATCCCCCAGAGGTAGATGAACAAGGAGCGGATTCCCATCTGCAGCAGCAGCTCATAGCCGTGGTACAGACTGATGCAGAGGGCAAAGTCTCCTTCGATGACGCCTTGATGGATTCCCTGGGGAGGAAAAACACACCCAGCACCGAATGAGGGAATCCCACTGCGGCTCCTGACAAAACCAGAGTGACACCTGAGGAGCAGAGCCAAAGCCCAAAGCCATGCCCAGGAGCAGTTTGGTTTGTCCATCACAGCCCTCAGTGAAGGCAATCCTCTTCCGCCTCCAAAATACCTCTATTCTCTCCCAAAATTAGCTCCCGAACCCTCAGATTCTGACAGCTGAACCATCAGCATTTGGCAAACAAGGATTTCTGGCACATCCATCCAGGCTGCGAAATTAACTCAGGAAAGTTGCCTTGCTTACAGTGACGGAGATTTCCCACTGTTCCCTTTGAGGCAACACAATCTTTTTTTGGGCAATATTCTTTCAGTTTACAAAATTTGATCTTTCCATAAGAATTGACAAAAAAAAAATAGGAGCAGGAATACAGCTTTGAGTAGAAAAAGAAAACTTGGCTGTCAGTAATTCCAACACAAGTTCTCAAAACAATTTCACTTAAATTGAGTTCATCTTTTCCTTAACTTTCCTTTATTGGCATCCAGAAACATGGAACAATTATTTTACAGATTCCATAGATGATCTTTAAGAGCCCTTTCATCCCAAGCCATGCTGTGATTCCATGATATTTTATTCTAAGGCTAAAACCAGAAATCTACTTAAATCCACATAAAATATCTCAGGAAATGTTGTCATTTTGGATTATTACTATTTGTGCACCACTTTAATAGCATGAAATAAATAAAGAACTTACTGCATGTCGTGCAGAGGGGTTCTTTCTGTACTGATCCCTGGCCAGGATGAGCTGGTACTTGGTCAGGCTGGGAATGTCCCTCCTGGATAAAACTCCCACCTTCATCAGGCGTCCAGCAAACGCTTCCAGCACCTGCAACCAAACCCAACAGCTGAAAGGGGGGGGTTTGAGCCCTTCAAAATTATTTTATTTTTATAGATCCTACACAACAGAACATGAGCAGCTCATTGATTTTATTTGAAACACAGAATTTTTCAAAATGAACCGTGCTGAATGCTGAGTGTTTTGCCCCTGTACCAGGGGCTCTGCCTCAATGGAAGGTTCACCATTGTCAGGATGTTTTTACGTTAATCCCAAAATTCCTGCCAGAGCATCTGGACAACACTCAGGCACATGGTGAGATTGTTGGGGTGCCCTGGGGAGGGCTGGGAGTTGGACTCCATGATCCTTGGGGGTCCCTTCCCACTCAGGAGATTCCGTGAACATTCCCTAAGGATTGGTGCCCCCAGGATAACCCTGAACCCGTCCAGGAGCTGAAAAGGGAAACAGCCCTGGGATGGGGAACGGAACGAGGCCTGATGGAGCAGAGAGGGAGCAGGGTGAGATGGAACCCGGAACCCATCCAGGAGCTGAGAAGGAAAACAGCCCTGGGATGGGGAATGGAACAAGGCGTGATGGAGCAGAGAGGGAGCAGGGTGAGATGGAACCCAAGTACAGATCTGGGGCTGCAGCTCCTCTCTCACTGCTCACATTCCAATGGCACTTGGATCCCAGGAACACTTGGATTCATCTTTGAGAAGACTGAATCGGGTGAAGGACTGCCCACCGTGTCTGAAATGGTGTGGGTGGGATGGAGTCGGGACACACGAGCAGAGAGGAACAGGCCCAGGCACCGCAGCATGTCCCATTTCCTTCTGAACGCACCCCAAAACACAGCTTGTTTTCCAAATCACATGTACCTGCTTTCCACCTCGCTGCAACAGGGACAATAACCTGTACTAATGCATCTTAATCCTGTTTTTCCTCTTTGTTTCCCAGCCTTAGGTGGCCAGGATTTTTCCACAGACTTAAGTTTGGCCTGAGCGTTAACTCTGCCAAAATCGCAGTAATCAGATTTGTCCTACAAACACTGTTTACAACCTGCTGGCCCCCTTGGCCAAGGGCCCCAAAAACACCCCAGTGCACAAGAACAGCGACCCCAAAGCTGACACACAGCTCCCCAGCGCTCCTTCCATGGTTCCCAAGTTTTCCAGGTGCTCCAGCAGCAGCACGGCTGCCCTGCCCTAAGAGGGCTGTAGTGTAACAAATGCCTAATCCCTTTGGTGTCCCTTCAGCCCACTGAAAATCATCCAACGAAACCAATACAGCCTGGCCTAAGTCAGGCTTCGAGCACTGATCCCAGCAGGAAGAAATGTCCCAAGAGGTAAAAAAGCCACGTGTAAAATGCAAGCTGAGTTCATCACTGAGTAACAACATCGCATTTGTGCTCTCCAGCACTGCTCCTGTGCTGGGCTCCCAGGTCCTGGCAGGATGCACAAATGTCCTCAACAAGCACATGCTGCTGATGCTCTGCAGGGCAGGGCAGCTTAGTTTAACTGGCTCTGCTTGCTTTGATTATTGCTGTAGTTTAGTTTACGATTTAGTTTATTTATAGGTCTTTTCCTTACCTTCTTACTCTGTATGCAGAACCTGTGTGGCATTAAAATGGAAACAATCCCAGAATGGTTTGGGTTGGAAGAGACCTTAAATCTCATCCAGTGCCACCCCTGCCATGGCAGGGACACCTCCCACCGTCCCAGGCTGCTCCAAGCCCCAATGTCCAGCCTGGCCTGGGACACTGCCAGGGATCCAGGGGCAGCCACAGCTGCTCTGGGAATTCCGGCCCAGCCCTCCCCACCCTCACAGGTAAAAGATTTTCCTAGTATCTAACCTAAATCTGATCTAAAATCCTAAGGAAAGGAGTGGGAATAATTGCCACACTCAATGACAGCAGCATTAATCCCCCAAAGAATCAAAAATGCAAGGAGAAATTTGGAAGGGTAAAGGCAAACTTGAGACAGCCCCAGGTGAACCGGGGGAGACGCGCTGGGGAATTTCCACCCTGCCCACTGCATGCCCACAGCTCGCTCCAGACAGCAAAGAGGAGCCAGCAAGATAAGCAGATTACAGCAGATAAAGGCTGCTGACAGAGGGAGATCACAGAAATGGAGCCGGAATTCCGAGTGCTTTGGTGCATCTTTGGTTGCTCCCCTTCCCTGGGAGGGCTTGAGGCCCTGGCACAGGATCCCAGAGAGCTGTGACTGCCCCAGATCCCCGGCAGTGCCCAAGGACATGGCCTGGAGCAGCCTGGGACAGTGGCAGGTGTCCCTGCCATGGCAGGGGTGGCACAGGATGAGCTTTAGGGTCCTGTCCAACCCAACCATTCCCTGGTTTCCCTGCGGGCCATGGGATGGTGCCCAGGCCGGGGGCAGCCCCTCCGTGCCCGCTCTGTGCCCCTGGGGCAGCTGCAGCCACACCACAGTGGGCACTGAGCCCCCAAAAGCTCCCAGGGCAGCAGAGCCACAGCCTCACACAGCTCCCGGGAAAGTGAGGCATGACACTCCATCCCCAGGCATTCCTTCTAATTAAGGCTCATGGATTAATTAAGCCAAATTAACCACTAACTCCTCTAACACCAACAATGAGCAAACACCAATTGGAGGCTACAAGAATGCCAGGAATTTCTGGAGGAAAGGAGGGGGAAATAAAGAAATCAAATGTTGTTTTTGTAAAACACAGTCAAAACCATTCACCAAGCCACTGGGAGGGCTGCATGCACAAGGAATTCATTTCTCATATGAGTGAGAACAAAACTAGAGATGTAGTTTAGTTTTAAGGGTTTAAAATTCAGAACTTAGTGTTTTACCACAGAGTTTGTTACTGCTCTGTTGTTTTTCAATCTGGGCTGTACCTGACAAGTCTCTGTAAAAGGACAGAGATGTCTGTGCCAGCTGAGAGGAAAGGTATTTACAAAATAAACCAAAATACTGATCGTGAAGGAAGAACTCAGTGGTTTTTATTTCAATGGATACCACTGGAATAGCTCCTTACCCTCCCATCAAACCCCAAATAGCTGGACATAAGGACACCTGAAATGCTGAACATGAAGCTTAAATTATGTCTCAAGTAGTGGAAATGGAGTCAGTCTTTTCATAAATGTTCCTCTTGAAAAGCAAGTAATGTTTCCAGTAAAAATTAATGCTCTCTAAGTATAATATTTCAGCACTGGTTTATTATTCCCTATACTTGTTGCAGAGTTGTTTTTTTTTTTAATAATTTCCATTACATGTAGTTTTCTGTTTCATCCCTTGACCTAGTTTCTAATATACAAGAAAATGATATTGTCCCTGTTTGCTCAATGTACACACACCCCTGTCTGATTTAATCACCTTCTGCAAAATAAACCCAGGACTGTTATGAAAGACAGCAGGATCCAGGCACCTGGAGCTTCAAAACTACCAGGGAACAGTAAACACAACCTACTTAGGAGAGACTCAGCAACAGGCACTGCTCACTGATTACATTTATCTGCCCTCCATACCTTCATTTTTAATTAAAAGATAATACTTCTGAAAAAGTCCCCTCAGCTTTTCCAAAACATTTCGGTGTCATGTTACCCAAACACAGCCATAGAATTAATTCCAATTAATTGCTTAGGAGCACTCGTGGCTTTCTCCAGCTCACTAACTGGAGCTCAGAGCTGACAGATTTACAGCCAGCAGATAGAACACAACTGGCAGGGCTATCCCACTGTGCACTGAACTTGCCAAGAACACAAAGACCTTTTCTGTTCTGAGGTATCTCCCACAGCAAACCACAATGAGTTCTTGGAGCCTGTACCCACGATGAGCTTAGAACATGGTTTTGGAGCTCTGACAGGAGCTGAGGCCTTGTGTGCAGGGCAAAGAGCTGCCCTGTGCCAGCTACACCTCACTCAAAACTGTGGCTAATCTGTTTTCTGTTGGCACAATAAAAAACAAAGGCTCTCAACTAACGCCCCGACCCAATTACTTTAGTGCAGATTTGCAGGGGTTCTTTACCAAAGAAAAACAGCCATAAATAAGTTAATGTGGCTTTTCCTTCCGAGTGGAGAAGGAGGGCTTGGCACAGCCCAGGGCTCCAAAGGGGCATCCCCTCCTCAGGAGCCCCCAGTGCCTCCCCTGACAGCCCTGGCTGGGTCTGAGAGTCACAGAGACTTAGGTGGAGAGCTGCACCTTCCTCCAGCCCTTCCCCTGCTCTCCCAAACCCCTGGGCTCCATATTGTCAATGCCTGAAAGAGAATCCCACACTGGCTTGGGCTGGAAAGGACTTTAAATCCCACCCAGTGCCACCTCCCACTGTCCCAGGCTGCTCCAAGCCCCAGTGTCCAACCTGGCCTTGGCTATCCCTTCCCAACCTGGGCTGGAGTGAAGGAAATGAGCCCAGGCTGTACCAGTGAGGTCCCACCACACCCCAAAACCCTGGTCTGTCCTAAGGGGATCCCTCAGTCTGGAGCAGGAATAACACACCTGACTCGGATCTGTGCTGTGTCTGTGTGCCTCATGGACACCGAGCTGCTCCTGCTCTCTGCTCCACAGCCTCACATCCTCAAGGAACAGAGCAAAGGAAGGCCGTGCAGGGCAAAGGAAAACCCTGATCCGTCCCAAGGGGATCCCTCAGTCTGGAGCAGGGAATAACACACCAGATCTGTGCTGTGTCTGTGTGCCCCATGGACACCGAGCTGCTCCTGCTCTCTGCTCCACAGCCTCACAACCCAAGGAAAAGAGCAAAGGAAGGCAGTGAAAGCAGGGAAAAGGAGACTCTGCCCCCCAGTACAGCTGCAGATCAGGCTCAGGAGGGGTTCCATCCCCAGGATCCACAGCAGGGCTGTGCCCAGGCTGTCCTAGAGCAGAGATCCTGCAGAGTATTCCCTGCTTTGTGTCAGCACTGAAACCGGGAGGGTTTGGGATCCCCAGGTGGGACACCTTGAGGAGTGTCCATGCAGTAACCAATATTCCCATAAGTAACTTCCAGAAGCTTCCAGGAACAAACCTTGTTTAGCCTCTGCCAGCCGGGGGAGGCTTTGAAGCTCTAACTGACAATTTTAGTTATTCTCTTGTAAAACTTCAGAGTCCTGACAAACAAACTCTCAACCAGGGAGAAAAGTGCAATATTCCTCCTGATATTTTCTCACCTGGCAATAAAGGAAGGAAAGCAACACAGCAGGGTAGGGTGTTTTTAGGTGATCCTGCCACACTCCAAAGCCAATATCGATCAGCCCAGTAATGATCCTGGCACCACCAAACGTTTTGTTGTAACTTTATATTAACCCATTCACACCCTTTCCAGTCTTCTGGGACATGAGACACACCGAAAATCCACTGTTCTCCCCTGGAAGCTGGGATCCATCAAAAAAATCTAATCCTTTGTCCTCTTCTAACAGCTGAGTTTTCTCCTGTCACAGCATTTTTCATTTGCTAAGGGTTATAAAACAAGACCTACAGTTTTTACTTTTCAACTGATTTCACTAAGAACAATTTTACTTTTTACTTGAGAAATGTTAAGAAAGAAGTGGCTTTTCTATATTAACCTGCCATTCAGTGAGTGTCTGTCAGACAGAGAGGAGCATCCCACTGAGGATGGTTTGGATCCAAAATTTTTAAGGCTGAATATTAGTTTTTCTCTTATATTCAGAGATAGAATACCTCACCAAGCACCAAGAACACAGCAGTACCAAAACTGTGTAATGTCAAGAGTGGCTGTTAATTAGCCAGCAGCCATACACAAAATTAACAAGTGTGGGGGAAAAATCCTCAGCAAATCCAACAAAAATCAGCTTTTTTTCACCTGCACTAACAATGCAGGTGAAATACCACTGAAATAACAGGTGAACAATAACTCTGTTATCCATCCAGACACAGACCATCACATCTACAGTATTCTATCAAATGTAATAATTACTAAGTTCATCAGAAACCAAAGACAAATTAAATACACACAGAGTAACTTATACGGGTGGGTTTTTAAAACAGGTTTTTTAACTCCTCTCAGCCTCTTTCTCCTAGTCAGTAGTCTGTGGCATTTCTCACATACAGAGAAATTTAGCTATGATTTTAAACTATTTTTCTGCTTTGTTATCTTTGTTTTTTCTCTCATCTCCAGTAAAGATGCTTAATACTTATAACAGAAATAATTTTGTTTAAGCAACTGTTAATTCTCATAATTAATGCTTCAACAAAAGAGATGGGATTGTTTTCCAGGAACTATTTATGCTGAAAAAGAACCTCCTCCAACAGGAGTACCAGTTCCTGGAAGAAATCTCCAAGAGCCAGGATGCCCTCCCCTGGTATTGATAACCCAACTGCCAAAATTAAAAGGAAAATTCCTTATCCACAGCACTGGAGTCGTGTGATTTCCCTGGGGCATGGATGGGTTTCCACTGTGCCTCCCCTCAGGTAAGGAGGGTTCATCTGGATATGAGAGGGAAATGCGGTCAGTGCCAGAAAATTCCCTATCGTGAGGGAGCCTTTGGTGCTGCTCCCTGGGCAGGTGCCCGTGAAATGCAATCAGCACCCACCAGACACTCAAACAAGCAGCAGAGCAGCCTTCCTGCAGGATTTGCCTTCCCAGTGAAGTCCAGAGCCCCTGGTGCTGATTCACTGCCCGCAGACCCCCCCTCGGTGGCCTGTGCTTCACTCCGTGCATCCCAAAATCCCTCTCAGGACATTCCCACCGGCAGCTGCTCCCCATCTGCCGATGCCCCCAGGAGCAGTTCCTACAGCAGCGGGATTTTGGGCTGCCCTGGCAGGGGCACAGTGAGGACTGGCACGGCTCAGCTTCTAAGGCAATTCCAGGTTCATTTTCAGGGTTCATTTTCACAGCAAGCTCAGCACTGGGGCTGGGGGACCAAAGCTGAGCCTGGAGAAAGGGAGTGGTCACAAAAAGGGGAAAAGGAGCAGGGACAGATTAAGAATCACATCATGGAATGAACAAACACATCCGTAACTACCAGCTTTCCCTGTAAGCATCAACAGTGCATGGAAAGGACTATTTTCCTATTATTCTAAACCCCTAAATGCCTGGAGATTCCCCTTTCCTGCCTGCACAAAAAGGGCCAACAGCCATTTCATGTTAAATTTGGAATGACAGACAACTACACCTAGAATCCACACAGAGCCCTGATTCAAATCCAGGTCCTGCTGTAATTTCTGCATCCATTCCATAACAGGGATGAGCATCTCCTTTGCTCACACAAAGGCTTGTCTCAGCAAATTTAAAATTACGCAGCTGAAAACTTCCAAAGCTGGACCTCAGTAACAAAACATATCATGGCTTTTGCACTCGTAACATTTTGGAAAGACATCGGCGACCTCCTTCATAAAACGAAAGATCTGTCTTTAAAGTGTGGTTTGAAAGCAGTAAAATAAAATCACGATAAAGAAGGACTAACGGGACATGAAAAACAGTGGGGAAAACACGACGAAGAGCATAGCTGAGGAAAAGTGAACGAGCTGGAAAACGTTCAGAACACAAACTTGTTTAAGTTCTGCACCGCTCGGTCCCTGCAGCACGGGGCGGAGGCACCGGGAGCGAGCATCCCTCCCTCCCTCCCTCCCTNCTCTCCCTCCCTCCCTCCCTCCGTCCCCGGCCCCATCTCTCCCTCCCTCCCTCCCTCCCTCCGTCCCCGGCCGGCGCTGGGCGGGCACAGGCGGTCCCCCGCCCCCAGCGCCCTGATAAAGCCGCGCGGAGCCGCAGCGGGGCCAGCCCAGAGGGTGCCGGGGCAGTGCCAGTCCGGAGCGGGGCCAGCCCGGAACGGTGCCGGAGCCAGCCCGGGTTAGTGCCAGCCCGGAGCGGTGCCGGGGCCAGCCCTTCGAGGTGCCGGGTTAGTGCCAGCCCGGAGCGGGCCATGGAGACGGGCGGGTGCCGCATGGGCGGCGCGGGGCCCGGCGGCCCGGCCGCGATCACGCTGGAGGAGCTGGACGGGCTGGCCGAGGAGAGCCCCGACTCGGCGTACCACAGCCACGGCAGCAGCCTGGAGGAGGAGGCGGCCGAGCGCATGGACGACGAGGAGCAGGAGCGGCTGCTGAGCTACTGGCAGAACGTGGGCAGGGGCCACCAGGTGGACGTCCCCCGCGGTAAGGCTGCGGTCAGCCGCCGGGATGTGGGACTGGGGACGGGAGATGTTCCCGGAATGCGGGACTGAGGACGGGGGGATGCTCCCGGGATGAGGGAATGGGGTCGGGGACGGAGATGTTCCCAGGATGCGGGAATGGGGATGGGGAATGTTCCCGGGATGCGGGACTGGGAATGGGGAATGTTCCCGGGATGCGGGACTGGGAATGGGGAATGTTCCCGGGATGTGGGAATGGGAATAGGGACAGGGGGATGTTCCCGGGATGTGGGAATGGGGATGCTCCCGGGATGCGGGGCTGGGGACAGGGATATGGGATGTTCCCGGAGCGGGCTGGGGCTGGGGACACGGGACACAGCAGCGGGGACAGCGATGAGCACCCAGCAGAGTCCGGTGCGAGTCTGAGACACCAAAGACAGCGAAAGCTTCCCCCGGGGCCATGCAAAGCTTTCCGTAGCTGCAGCGGCACTGGGGTCACCTATTCATACTAAAAAGGACTAATGCGAGTTTTCAGACTTAATTAAATATTAAACTGACTACCTGCAAAAGCATTCTTCGTAAGAATATCCCCTATACCCACCCAAAAAGTCAGTTCTGTAAGGAAAGAAGGCTGTATTTAAAAAGGGCACAGAGTAAACAAGTAAAGGATCGATTTGCTTTTTGACAGCAAGGCTCCCAGGGTCATCTTAGTCAGAAATCGGTTGTTTTCAATTTTAAGAAAGACTGGAGAATCTGAAAGGCTGATGAGTCAGAGAACGCCTAACAAGCAGCAGAGTCACTACAGGCTCAGCCCAGTCTCAGTCTCAGCATTAACTCTGCCCTGTCCTGCTCAGAGAAGCAGATCTGCAGCATCTCTGCTGTGCAGGTAACTCACCTTCCCCGAGACGGGAGAGCCAAACCCTGACCAGACCGCACTGGGCACTACCAAAATTGATTACTATTGTTTAAAAACTCTTTCTATATTCCAACACAGCAAATTGAGCCCATCCTCCTTTTCAAGCCACACCTTAAAATCTCACCTTAACTCTGTAATGCTTTAACAATGACAATTAACATGATAGAAGAAGAGTGAGATCAGTCTGAGCAGAGCTCCTAGGACCCATCAGGAGGGATACAAAGTCTGGGGAATACATCTAAAGCAGCGTTTGAGCACGTTTTAGTTCCTGTATTGTAGCAGCTCTGCTATGTGACACTCAGTAAATGCTACAAGAAAAAACCTAGAACAATACAAGATTTTTCTTCATCTCCTGTCCGGGGCTGAAGGAGGAGGGGAGGCAATGGAGGCGATTTTCCAGAGGAGGACTCCCCCTGTCACAAGGAACAGACCTCGTCCCTCAGCTCTCTGCTCCCTGGGGCAGAGGGACAGCACCCAGGGAATGGCTGGAGCTGTGCCAGGGACGGTCAGGCTGAAGATCAGGACAGGCTCTTCCCCAGAGGTGCTGGGCGCTGCCCAGGCTCCCCAGGGAATGGGCACGGCCCCGAGGCTGCCAGAGCTCCAGGGATGCCCAGGGTGGGATTGTTGGGGGCTGGGCAGGGCCAGGAGATGATCCTGTGGATGACCAAAAGCAGGAATTAACCAAATACAGCTGTCCTTGTCCCATTGCTGCTGCCAGCCTGGCCCTGTGCAGGTGGAGCACTCCAGACTGGGACAACACAAAGTATGGATTGACAAACTGAAGGATAAAACTCCCCAAAGGATTTTAATTAGTTGTAATTCCTATCCTCTGTATTAAGACGGAAGGAAAAAAAATATAAAATATAACCGCCTCCCCGCTTATTGATAAAATAATCTAAAAAGAGACTTAACTTTTCTAGAGTCCTAAAAGGTTTCCTAATTCTTGGAAAACTCACTGCAGAACTCTAAGCTACTTTTATTTTTCCCTCAGCCTCCAAAGAGATCAATTTTACATGTCAGTTAATAGTCACATTTTAAACATTTCTCAATGACATATTGCAAAGAAAAAAATATTTAAAATTACCTCCAATTTCTCCCTTTTATTTTGTTCCTCCCCTTTGTTTAAGGATCTTTACTATTCCAAATAGTCTTAAGGCTAAAGCCCTGGACTGGATGCCAGGAGATGGAGGTTTGATTCCCAGCTCAGCTACAGATTTACTAAGTGACCTCGGCCAAGTTAATTCTCCTGCATCTTAATTCTCCTCTCAAACATGGATAATAGTCTCTTCTCCCACCATCCTGCCTCTTCCACTGACATCCTGAGGCACTTCAAACCCCCACAGAAAGGGCTCCAGAGCTGAAACTTGTCCTTTTCCTGCATGTCCAGGACACACCATGAGGCAGCAGGGCAGGAATTCACATCCAGACTGTCAAACACTGTACATAAAATTGAGTTTCTAATCCTCTAAGTACACAAATGCCTTTATCACTTCAGCTTTGGAAGGCAAGGGGCTAACTGTTGTGGAAGAGAGACTTTCCATTCCTAAGACTGACCTTGTATCCATGGTTTCCAAGGCTGTCTGTCAGGGATCAACTCCTGGGCAGAATTTATTTATGACCTTCAGCCAGAACTGATGTCAGGGCAACCACAGTTATAAATACACCTTTAGATATTAAACATCCTTTGGAAATAAATCCCCACAGCAGTGTTTCCTTGAGCCTATGAACAAGAGCAGCCAACTTAATTTACTCCATGTGGATACGCCTGAATCCAACAGCAAAAGAGTTGCTGGAATTGGGAACGTCCTCTGCCCAGAGCCAGGAAATGGGGCACAGCCAAAAGCTTTCTGGGAATTCTGGGGTAGCTGCAAACATCAGGAGTGGGAGAGGCAAACCTGTTCCTAACAGTACAGAGGCAGAATCCAGGGAACCTCTCCTGGGAAAAGCTTCTTCCTTTCCCAGGGAAGAGCAAATGAAATCGGTTCTAAAGGAATGAAGGACATTGCAGTTTGTTTTCGCAGCCTGAATCTCAAAGGGAACCCTGTGCTTGCGTTGCAGACATGGCAGAGCCCATCCAGCAGCTGACCAGGAATAACAACCCCCAGGAGAGGCAGACCATCCCCTTCACCCTGATCCAGCGCAAGGAGAAGGTACTGCTTCCCCTCCCAGGGCCCGCACACAGGCTGGGCATTCACACCTGCCTCCCCAAAATGGGCTCCTTATCACATCCTTTCAGCTACTTAGGGTTTTGAACATCGAGAGCAAAGCACTGTGTCTGGGTAATTCCCATCTCACCCCTTCTACATGGGCAATTTTCTTTTTTGCAATGTAGAAACTATCAGAAAAGCAAAAAATGGCCAAGAATTATATCCTTTGTGACATACTTAATTTAACAAAAACCTCTCTTATTTTGACATTTCAAATAAAATACCCATTTTCTTCATTTAAATCCTTTACACAGTCATGTTAATAAAGCCTTAGCGAAGAGTACTTAAAAGAGATGAATATCTGAATTTAAAACTAAAAATGTACTTCTGTATCACAGATCATTATCAAGCAAAGCAACAATGTGCAAACCCATCTTATCCTCTAATAGAAAATTGAAATTAATGTACAGCAAATTCTTTCCAGCTCAGGAAATGAGCAAACCAGTGTCTAACCTTAAATCAACAAACCATGAAAACCTTTACTGACCATCCATGAGGACTTTTTGGTCCCATTTCTTTTAAACAGATTTATATAAATCACTTTTATAAATATCATCATTTGAGTGTGTTTCATCTCAACAGTTTGGGATTCCTGACTCTTTATGTTATAATGAAAAGCTTGAAAGCAATTTTTCAGTATTACTGTAACAACTGCACCTAAAAAGTAAGGTTATTCAGTGTCAAATGCAACTAAATGTTTAGTACTACCAGTCCAAAAGATGACAGTTCCTTATTTTAAAGAAGAACTACCTAGAAGCTGCTGAAGTCAGTTTTGATCCAAAATCAGCAGTGTATCCCTTGGTTTATAGGAGGAAGGATTGAAATTCATGTTCCTTTCAAGGAACATAACAGCAGAAAAAAGATGCAGTTCTTCTGCTCAACTTGTATTTGTTTGCTTGAGATTTTGAGATGATTAAATGAAAACCCCAAATTCTGCTCTCTCTGTTTGCAGCTGGGAGATCTGCTCTATGAAAAAAGGCAGTACGGGAAAGCCAAGTGGGCCTGCATAAAAATGAAAGAGAAGCAGTATGAACAGAGCATCTGCCTTGGATTCATGAAGCTCATGAGATACATTTGCGAGCAGAATTCCTCAGGTAATTGGCACTTCAATCCTATTAGAATCCAATTAGAAAATTGTATTTCTGCTCTAGCTCCTCCTAATTGGCGAGATGCTTTGGTTAGCTTTTCCCAAATCTGCCATCCTCTATGGACTGTTTTCCATAATACAGCCTTTCCAGAAAAATCATAGAAATCATGGAATGGTTTGGGTTTGAAGGACCTTAAATCCCATCCAGGGCCACCTGTGCCATGGGCAGGGACA
The DNA here is from genome assembly GCA_013397895.1 of Origma solitaria. NCBI lineage: Eukaryota > Metazoa > Chordata > Aves > Passeriformes > Acanthizidae > Origma > Origma solitaria. The sequence goes on along the minus strand of VZRL01002950.1, from coordinate 228,673 downwards.
CCTCCCACTGTTCCAGGCGGCTCCAAGCTCTGAGCTGCAAATCTGGCATTTGCTACAGAGTTTAAGGGGTTTAATTTTCACAGCAGCACTGAAATCACCTCTGTCAGAGTGTGATGCCAAAATGGACCAGAGTGTTCTGCCTCCTTCCCTTTAGCTCAAGATATTAAATTGTCCCTATCCCAATGGATGTGGAAAATCTGTGGTTGAAGCACATTTTCCAGACAGATAATCCAGTTTTAACTCAAAATAATGGCAAATCCGCCACGTCCTTGAGAGCTTGTGCCCGCCTGTAAACTGCACCCGGTTTCCAATTCAATTTAATGGGGTTTCCCCTCGCAGACATCAGTTTTCTTATTTTTCATCCCCCAGTTGTTAGAAAGTTTTGCCGCGCCCAGTGCTCTCTGCTGTAATACTCTGTGTGCTGGAACTGAGTCAATCCCTTTCCAAGAATTACAAACATTGATCACAAAAGCTTTTCCTTCCTCAGGTACTTTCCACACTCACCCCATTCTTTTAATGCTTTAACGTGGTTTAAAGCTGAATTTAGCTCCAGAACTGATGGGGTTTTTTTTTTAAAAATTGTATAGAAGCAAAGTTCCCTCTGTCAGCCATCACTGCCTCCTGCAGTCCAAACACACAACAGGCCAAAAATACTGCAACATTTTTAAAACCAGCAAATCCTCACTGAATTCACAAAGCAGCCCCTTCTCTTGCCTGCAGTTTTGTTCCCAAATATTTAAACCATGACATAAGGTCAGTTTGAAGACAAACACAGCCCTTTGAAGAGGGGGAAAGGATTCAAGGCAAACTCCCTGCCCTACATGAAGATGGGAGAGCTCACCCAACACTGTGTTTTGGACACATATGCACGAACATTTGCACACACACACACAAACTACAAAGCACAGTAAAATCATGGAATCCCAGACTGGTGTGGAAGGGACCTTAAAGTTCTCCTGTCCCAGCTCCTGCTATGGGCAGGGACACCTCCCACTGTCCCAGGCTGCTCCAAACCCCATCCAGCCTGGCCTTGGACACTGCCAGGGATTCAGGGGCAGCCACAGCTGCTCTGGGCACCTGTGCCAGGGCCTTACTGGCACTTCCAAATGCCGCTTCCAACTTGGAACGCATCCCCCCACTGTCTAAACCATCCCAAAGAAATCCTTTCAGTAACCCCGTGGGATCATTCCAATGATTCACTATAGATTCCCACCCCGTGGGATCATTCCAATGACTCCCTATGGATTCAGCAGGCAAGCACAGTGTGCAACCCTTCTCCTGTGCCTGCTAACCCATCTCACCCCGCTGTGTGTGCCAGGGCTGTACCTGGGGATCACCATCCCCATCGTGACCATCGTGCACACCAACGAGGCGCAGTCAGCCATGAGCCAGGCGGTCACCGTGGCCTATTACCTGCCCGAGGTGCTGCAGGACGAGCCCCCGCACCCCTTCGACTCGGACATCATCATCGAGGAGTGGCCTGCCACCATCGTCTACAGCAGGTAACCAGTGCTTTCCCTAAGGGGCACGGTGTGATTCGTAAATCTTGTAAAAGGGAACAAAGGGTAAAACTTCATTTTAAGGACTCGTAAATGCTGCCTGTTTTATGAATGGATGGTCGGGAAATGATGGTTACTAATTTCTATCAGGGAAAGGTTCTTCTCCCCCAGGCTCCTCAGGGAATGGGCATGGCCCCGAGGCTGCCAGAGCTCCAGGGATGCCCAGGGTGGGATTGTTGGGGGGCTGGGCAGGGCCAGGGGTTGAATCAATGATCCTCTGGGTCCCTTCAGCTCAGAATAGCTTACTTAAATCTACACTTACTTAAATCAATTACTTGGTAAGGTGATGCATCTGTAAATGTGTGATAAAACACCCTCAGACTATTCTGTGTCATCAGGAATAAAATGTCTGACATGGCACAGAAAATTTAAAGAAAAAATTCTTCGAGCTCAATCATAGTACCATTGGTGAAACACAACTAAGTAATTTAGAAGATATTTCTAGGGTCTGGAAAAGCAGTGGATTTTAAAAAGAATCACAGAATTGACTAAGTTGGAAAAGGCCTTTGAGATCGAGTCCAACCTATGCCCTAATTCATTTGCCAACTAAACCTAGGCACCAAGTCTTGTCTTAAACACCTCCAGGGATGGTGACTCCACCACCTCCCTGGGCAGCCCCTTCCAAAGCCCAGCCACTGTTTCCATGAGGAGCTTTTCCCTGATGTCCAGCCTGAATTTCCCTGGTGCAGCCTAGGGCTGTCCCTGCTGCCTGGGAGCAGAGCCCCCCGGGCTGTCCCTCCTGTCCGGGAGCTGTGGGTGCAGCCGTGGTTGATCCGAGCTCACGACAAGTCGGTCATTGCAGGAGCTTCCGAGGGATCACCAACGAGGACTCGATCATGAGAGAGATCAACCTGCTGGCGGCCATCCTGGAGAGCCCCGAGCTGTGCCTGCGGGACACCTTCATCATCGCGGGCTACACCAACCCTGCCGCCGCCAACCGCCACAACGAGATCTGGTTCCTGCAGCGGCCCTGAGCTCGGCCGGGCTCTGCCGCCCTCGGACCGTGCTCCTGCCGGGCTCTGCCGCCCTCGGACCCTGCTCCTGCCGCCCTCGGACCGTGCTCCTGCCGGGCTCTGCCGCCCTCGGACCCTGCTCCTGCCGCCCTCGGACCCTGCTCCTGCCGCCCTCGGACCCTGCTCCTGCCGCCCCATGGACCCTGCTCCTGCCGCCCTCGGACTGTGCTCCTGCCGGGCTCCTGCCAGGCTCTCACCACCCCACGGACCCTGAGCTCCTGCCGCCTCAGCCTCAGGTGAATCGGGGCAGCCCAGCCGGCAAACCCCAAAACGTTCAGGAGTGGGGCTTTCAGCTGGGTTAGGGACAATCAGCCCAGCTCAGCCACCAACCCAAGGCCACACCCCACACAGATCCCTACGGCAACCTGACAGCTTTTACACAGTTTTAATGGAGGGTTTTAGCACTTTAAAAGTTAGTTCACCTTATTGTTCTATTTAGGAGGTGAGGGAGGCAGAGAGCTCTCCGCTCATCCATTTATTGGCATCCCTACACTGCCTGTGGCTCGGGATGGTCCCTGGGGACACCCCGGAGCCCTGGCCCGCTCTGGTGCTGCACAAACCCCGCTGGGGCTTTCAGTGGGACACACCAAACCCACCTCACACAGGCAGACAAAGAATGTCCAGGTCTTAGTTCCTGCAGAGAACCACCAGGTTTAGTCCCCTGGGATTAAAGCATGGAGTAAGAACAGGCCAATGCAGAGAGCTGTGGCAGATTCCCAAAGCTGACCTCCCAAAGCACCCAACCAAAGCACCCTGAGTCTGGAGAAGAGACCAAAAAGGCACCACAGCCCTGCTGCTCACTCAAGTGCAGACAGCAAAATTCAGGTTACCTTTTTCACACCCCCCAGGAATGCCATGACTGGCTCTGGCACTCCTAAGGACACAGTGGCTATTTTTAACTGCAGTTTTCTGACCAGTTTATCCTCACAGCTTTGCTGGACAGTAAAACACTGCAGCTGGAGTGAACTGTTCAGTACTTCTGACACTGCTCTGGCACTCCCGTGCTGTTAATGCTATAAAGGACACAAATATTCACAGAGCAAATCTCAGCTAGGAGTGACCCTGGGCAGTGACCTCTGCTGAGAGCAGAGCTGGCTGCTCCAGGCATCCCAGCTGGACTCGAGCATCCCAGGGATGGGGAGGCCACAGCCCCCCTGGGCCCTGTCTGACCACCCTCACTGTGAGAAGTTTTTCTCCCTAATCTCAAATTTGTTGCTTGTTTTGCCCTTCACCTCTACAATAACCCTTCAGCTGCCAGCCTGGCTCGCTGCAGAGGCTGAGCTCACACATTCCAGAGCCCCCAGGTTTGGGAGCAGCATTCCCACTGTTCCACACAGCCCAAGAGCACCTACTGCACTTTAGAATCAGGGCAGCAAACAATTCTGCTCTCCAAAATCCCTCCCTAATGTCTCCCCTGACTGATATGGTGGTAGAGTTTATTCTTAATAGAAGTAAATGTCTTTTTATGTAAAATTCACTGAGTGCATCACCAGCATTATATATAGATTAGAGGATTTATGGTTTCATCAGAGCTTCTGTGCTCTTTAATTCCAACACACAGACAGCAACCAGAGCCAGTGGCTGCTAACTCCCAGCAGGGTGAGAAAATAACTCCAACCGTGGATTTGTGGAGCACTTGTGAAAGAACCTGAAGCCTCCTGGTCCCACAGGGCTCTGTGCTCAGCCCAAAAGCTCTCCCTGAGCAGCAGGATCAGAGCAGCCGTGGCTGAAGTGGGGCCAAGGTGCCCTCTGGTGCCTGCTGGGCATGGAGATTCCTTGGGAAGCAGCAAGGAGAGGGGGAAATGGAAACAGGAAATAAAAAAGAGACACAAAAGCCTTAGTTTTAACACAAACAAACAAAAGTCTTTATGGGGAGGGGAAAAGACCCAAACCAACTAAAATGCAACACAGAATAACAGACTGGGAAAAGAAAACTTTAAAAATGCCAGCCAGTATTAAGCTAAAAGCTCTTAATTAAAAAAAAACCAACAGTATAAATATTTTAAAACCTGAAGTGAATAGAGGGGCCAGGGAGACATTAAACAAAAGGTTTTGTTCACATACCCTCACCAAGATTTTTATAAGAGCAAATAAAAGTAATTTTCACCTTTGACAAGATTTTATGGCAAATTGAAGAAGTTTCTGCCATCTGATTGCTTTTGCCAGTTAGAGAAATTCTCTTAATGCTTTGGCACAACAGATGTTGGATAGCTCCTGGAAGCAGTGAAATCCTCTCACCACAGAGCACCAGTTTTTGTACATAATTTACATTTTAAACCTCTCCTGCAAATGCATCTGCTGTGTCTGATGTCCCTGTCCCTAGGCAGCCCAGCCCCTCATGGGTGAGGTTCTAGAAACATCCCTGACCCACGAGCAGATCTCTCTGAGTGTGCTGATACCCCACCTGCAGCCCAGCATTCCCTGCTCTTTATGGCAAACTGTGAATTCCAAGGTAGTATTTATTTATTTTGTCTTCTGTTAGATGGCTTCTGCTGCTGAGAAAAAAACTACTTAAGCTCCAGTTTGAAGATACACTTTATGGCTTGGAACATGATACCAAGAGCCATCCCTGGCCCTCAGGAGCACAGGGAGCACCAATTGCAGTGTTTAGCTGACACACACACACTTTACTTAGTTGTTACACCAGTGAATGCCAAGCAAACATCACTGTTACTCAGATTTGAAATCATCCTGCCAAGCATGATTGCCTAGGAACAGGCATTTTGTTATCCATCCATGGCCCTGCTTTGGGAGCCATTCATGGATTTTCACTTTTCATGTGGAGTTATTAGGTTTCCACTCACGAAAGGAGGTAATAAAACAGCATTCACCCCTATTTTTGGAAGATTAAATGACGTAGCCTTAACAGAGAACAGTTATCCTGCATACTGTGTATTTTCCAAACAAGAGTTAGTGCCTAAAAAGTTTATTCCAGCTATTGTGATACTCAGGGCCTTGCTTATTGTATGTAAAGACATCTCAACAGAGTTCCTCTGGCATTGTTGCGCTGTGCTGTTTTACACTGTCCTTCAGTCTCACTGAAATGTTGTCTTGTTTACTGTTTGTCACCATTAAAGAGATGATTTTATTGTGCAAGGACACCCGGCTCTCGTTCTTGGAGCACACACAGGTGCTTTGCTCTCCTGCCTGAGGATGCTGCTCTGGTTTTACAAAAGCCATTGGAGGCCCAAATCACAAGTGGTCACTCCAGGACCCAGAACCTGAGGTCCAGGGGCACTTTCCCGAGTGCTGAGGCACACACTGCACACTGTCCCTTCTCACCCTGGCTGTTCCTAGAAGGTGTGTTCCCCACGTAAAGCAGCAGCAATTGAAATGCAAATACAGAGCAGAGAAAGGAAACAGAAACCCCCAAAGCCACAGTGCCAGCTCAGGCAGGGCTGGTATAGCCTAACCAACATGCTCAGTGCAGCTTCAGTCCCAACAGAAACACCACAGGAAATCCCTGCACCCAACAGTGCCAGCTCAGGTACAGCCTAACCATCGCACTCAGTGCAGCTTCCGTCCCAGGAGAAACACCCCACAGGAAATCCCTGCACTCAACAGAGCGTTCAGAGGCACCTGCAGTGATGCAAAACTGCTTTAGAGTTTATATTTAACAGTGGAAGTTCCTCATTCAAACACACTCTCAGGTCACTGGGCTGAAAACAGCTGATGCACTCACAAGTTCGCCTTCCAGTGATCGTCACAAAACTACACCAAAATCATTCAACTTTAACCAAAACTCTGAGCCAAACAGTCCGATACTATAACTTAATCCTAATTTTTTATGCCTCTCACCAAACAAAGAGCAGATATTTTAAACTTTTCAAAGTGGTGTTTTCTGTAATATCATTTGCCTACAAGGACCTTATCGGAAAGGCACAGAGCATTAAGTCACCACTGACTAACAAACAATTCCCCAAAAATCTCTCCTAGATTTGGGCATCACATATTGGGAAAAAGAAAAAAAAAAGAAAAAAGATCTCAGAAGAAAAATAATAATAATAAAAAAACAATCCCATAATAAATCAATTTTTTAAAAAGTCCAGGAGAACTAATTACACTCATAGATGACTTAAAGCTCTAAAGAATACTCTTAATCAGAGGAAATTGCCAGTCCACACAGAGATGCCATAAGGCATTCCCAGCATCTTAATACCACTGAATTCAGCCAAGTGCAGAACCTCAGTTTAGGTCTGGTGTCAATTTTGCAAGGACTCCTGAAGGAGGGTGAGAAAATTACTGCAAGTTTTCCACCTGAACTTTTCAAGTTACTGCAAGGTACCACTGGTGCAAAAAACCTGCAGCTGCTAGGGTCGAAACAATGTTGCTTAATTTACCTTATAATCAAGGTTAATTATATAAGAAAGTGCTGCCTTTATAAACCACTGCAAGTTTAGACAGATGAGGAAACATTCACTGTAACTGGCCATTGAGCAAAAAGGAAATGCAGCCACTCACCTTGATGTAAGTGTTCTGAATTGCTACCAGTTCTTCCCCCAGTGGAACTACAATCTTTTCCACTTGTCTCTCGTGAGAATAAGGCTGAATTTCTGGAGAGTCTTCAGCACACACCTCTATCTGAGCAATCAGCAAGTTGGAGATAACTTGTTGCACAGCCTGGTGCGGAAGCCACAAAAGCAAAGTAACTATTTCTGTATTTTAGCAGGGGTTAAATAAAATTGTAAGGAAAAGGCACGCCACTACCTACCATGAAAAATGAAAGAAAGGACAGGAAATAGAATGCCAAACTGGGTGGGGTTGGAAAGGAACCTTAAATCCCACCCAGTGCCACCCCTGCCATGGCAGGGACACCTCCCACTGTCCCAGGCTGCTCCAAGCCCCAATGTCCAGCCTGGCCTGGGACACTGCCAGGGATCCAGGGGCAGCCACAACTGCCCTGGGCACCTGTGCCAGGGCCTGCCCACCCTCACAAATAAATCATACATGGTTTACAGCATGAAAAACACAGCCTGAACAAGTAATGGATTGTAAAGAGATTCTGTCTCGATGCAGAATCCCAACAGACCTCAGGACTCTGCAGAGGCTTCAGGCTGGTGCCAAACACAGCCTCCACTCAACCTGGATGATTTCAATCCCACAGAGAGCTTGGGCTCACCTTGGTGTCACTGCCTGGGGTGGCACTCAGCGCCAGGACCCGGAACTGATTGGTGTACTTGCTCAGTTCCCTCACAACCTGAGAACAGGAAAGTTTCATTAATATCCTTAAAGGAGATTATTTGCTTGTACAAAATACATCAATGAAAATACCCACTGAGTAGGAAAGGCTTAATATAACACTTGAAAAATATTCAGTCTGAGAATCCCAGAATGGTTTGGGCTGGAAGGGACCTTAAAGCCCATCCAGTGCCATCCCTGCCATGAGAAGGGACACCTTTCACTATCTCAGGTTGCTCTGAACCCCATCCAACCCCCACCCATACCAGGGACGGGGCACCCTGGAAGTGTACCAAGAACAACCTTGGGAAATTATGAAATGATTTCTCACTTGACTTAACAAAAGTATTAACAGTGCACTAACTCAGGTAAGCTGCCAAAAAGTGAGTGCGAAGAACAACTCTAAAAGAAGTAAATCATGGATGATGAATCCCATGAAATCTGAACTCCACAAATACCCAGCCAATTCCTCCAGTGTATCAAACCTGGGTCATCTATTGCTCTGAGATGAACCCACACAATGCAACAAACTGTTTGCTAACCAATACAAATCCTAAATTTAAAAAGAAACATTGACCTGATTTTACTCTGTTAAAGAGTCTTACAAAACCCCCTTTTTTTAACATTTCCCAGATAAAAAATATTTTTGAACCAAAATTATAATTTAATTCAGGCTTTTAAAAATACCTTACAGGTATTATTAGTAACAAGGCAATGACGACACACAGGAATGTTTGATCTCGTTCAAAGTTAAGGATTTCAAGGACAATCACCCCACAGCAGTGACAGTGACTTTAGGGAGAAGCTGTAAGTAACTGTGGGGGAAAGTTTTTGTAACTGGGAGAGAAGAGTGGGGTGATTCCAGCCCTACCTGGCAGTAGGCATGATTGCCAAGGGCTTTGTGGGCTTCATCAATAACCAAACATTTGATCTCCACAGCAGGACAGGTCCCACGGGAGAGGTCATTGACCATGATCTGAGGTGTCAGGAAAAAGACTCTCTTGGTATTCCACAGCTCCCGGCGGCCCAGAGCCTGGGTTCCTCCTGGAAATTAAAGAAATAACATTAGTGAAGTGTTCTGCAGAGAACAACGTGTGGCCCTTGATCTGAGAGTGACAGGGCAGGCAGACACAAAAAATAAGGGAATGGTTTGGGTGGGAAGGGACCTTAAATCCCACCCAGTGCCACCCCTGCCATGGCAGGGACACCTCCCACTGTCCCAGGCTGCTCCAAGCCCCAGTGTCCAGCCTGGCCTGGGACACTGCCAGGGATCCAGGGGCAGCCACAGCTGCTCTGGCAATTCCAGCCCAGCCCTCCCCACCCTCCCAGCCAAGAATAACATGATTAGGAAGAATTTTTTGCATTAAAAAATTAAATCCAGAACCACGGAAATCAAAGCTGGGAAGCTCAAGATGCCTCATAGCTGCCCACTGCCCTAAACATCATTTAAAACACCTCTGGGAAAGGTTTGGGCTTAAAAACAGATTATTGATTCAGTCCTTAGGGCTATGGCTTCAGTGAGCAATACACTGCAACTCAGAGGGTCTGCAAAGCTTCAGAAAAATGGGAAATGAAAGCGACAAGGGGAAGTGACAAGGAAAGAGAAAAGGGGAAGGGAAGCGGAGCAGGAAAAAGCTAGGAAAAGGATAAAAAGAGCCATTATTCTGTGCTTTAGCATCACGCTGCGCACACTGTGTGTGCAGCCACCCGCAGGCTGTGACCCGCAGGGCTGCACCCAGCGCTTCACCCTTCCCGCAGGTGAGCCGGGGCTTTAACTATTGCGAAACCAACAGCTAACCCTTCAGACGGATGGTTTCGTTCTGTTTTCCCCCTCGCCGTGGCCCCTCGCAGCCGCACCTGTCATCTCCGCCATGTCCCGGCCCGGGATGCCCATGACGCGGGCGCACGCCTCCATCTGCTGCGCCACCAGCGGCTTGGTGGGGGCGAGGAACAGCACCTTCCCCGAGGGGAACCAGCGGTAGAAGTTGTACATGACCACGGCGGCCACGAAGGTCTTGCCCAGCCCGGTGGGCAGGCACACGAGGGTGTTGGCCAGCAGCGCGGCGCCGGCCATGCGCTCCTGGTACGGGCGCACGGGCAGGTTGGTGGGGTAGATCCAGACGGAGCCCGCCGCCTCGCTGAAGCCCCGCACCGGGCCGGGGTCGGCCGCGGCCGCGGCTGCCAGCAGCAGGTCGTCATCGCTGTCCCCNGCCGCTCATCCTGCGCCGCGCCGCCGGGCCCGCGCCGCCATCTTAGCCTGCCCCGCGCCGCGGCTTGAAACCGCCGCCGAGGGAAGGGGAGCCGCCCCCGGCCCGCCCCTTCTCCTCCGGCCCGGCCCTGCCCTCTGGTGCCTGCCGAGCCCGAGGCAAATCCCCTTATCTCCCGCCGCTCGTCCCTCTCAGGGCGTTCACCACCCGCCCCGAGGCGGTGCCATTTTGTCCCTCCCCGGCTCCGCCGCCTGAAATCCCCCTGGAAGCTCGGCCTGGAGCGAAGGGGAGGGTCCGACGGCGGCTTCCCGATCCTCCCCTTGTCCCTCGGCGGTCTCCCGCCCGCCCCTCTCGCTGCCGGGCGCCTTCCTAGCCCTCCTCTCCGGAGGAGGAGCCGGCGGTGGGTGGGAAAATGGCGGCGGCCGCGGGCCCGGCGCAGCCCTGGAGCGCCGAGGAGCTGCGGAGCGAGGCGCTGGCCAAGAAGGAGATCATCAAATTCCTGCAGGAGCACGCGGCGCAGGCGGTGAGCGCGGGGGAGAAGGAACAATTCGGGGCTGTGCGGGGCAGGGTTGGTTTTTTCCCCCATCTCACGCGCGTGTCCCGCAGTTCCTGGCGGAGCACAAGCTGCTGGGGCAGGTGAAGAACGTGGCCAAGACGGCGAATAAGGAGCAGCTGATCGCGGCTTACACGCAGCTCTTCCACACGCAGGTGAGGGCAGGGGCCGGGGATGGGCCGGGGATGGGGCCGGGGCGATGGATGTGGCTCCTCATCCCTCCCTCGCAGCGCTTCAAGGGCACGGACGGCGCCGAGAAGGCGGCGGAGAAGGCGAAGCCGGCCAGGGCGGAGGAGGCCAAGGGGAAGGCGGCCAAGGCTGAGGAGGCTGTGGAGGAGGTTGGTGTGATGCCCTGCCCCCTCGTTTTTGATAATAAACCAAATTATCCGGGCCCCCTGCCTCGGGGTGAGGGGGGAGAGCAGGGAAAGGCTCTTCCTTTCTGCCCAGGCTCCCCAGGGAATGGGCATGGCCCTAGAGCCCCAGGGATGCCCAGGGTGGGATTGTTGGGGGGCTGGGCAGGGACAGGAGCTGGACTGGATGATCCTTGGGAGTCTTTTCCAACTCAGGAGATTGTAGGATTCTAAGTCTTCAAAAACCTGCTTACAGCAAGAAGTCTGGTGTTTGTACCCTGCCTTAAGCTTATCTGCTGCATTCTCCCCAAACATTGCAGCCCTGCAGTAACATAAACACATTGTTCACTAACAGAGCTTCTTCTTTGATGCCTTAAACTAAGTGGTTGTTCGGTCTTGGATATCTGAGACTATTTAACCCACCGGTCATAACTCTGTTTTTATAACCTTAGGGGCCACCAAAGTACACCAAATCCATTTTAAAGAAGGGTGATAAAACCAACTTCCCGAAGAAAGGAGACACTGTCCATTGCTGGTACACAGGAAAGCTGCAGGATGGGACAGTCTTCGATACCAATGTTCAATCAAGTAAGGTTATGGATATATAGATGTACAGATAAACTGTTTGGGTGGTTGCAAATACTCCTAGGGGAATTAACTGGGCTCCTTCAGCGGATTTGGGCAGGGCTTTGCCTCTGGAAGGTGTGTCTGGGGGGATTCCTGAAAAACAGCTTTATCATGGTGGTGTTGAGCTGCCGGGTGTCCTGCGGCTCCCGATTTTCCATGAGGCAGTGCAAGGCAGTATTTTAGGACTGGCTGGTGTCAAGTGACACAGCTGCATCCTGCCAGCCCTGGCTTCTGGCATTCCAGGCCTGGGGAATGTGGAATGCAGGGAGTCAGTCTGGGCTGGAACTGCTTCCGAGGGGAGATGGTTCCTACAGAGCTCCGGCACCAGCAGTATCCTCAGTTTGTGTAAACAAACACATCTTGGGGTTCTTCTGTGATAAATCTTTAAATAGGGAGGCACTGGAATGAGAGGGATTTGAATATTCTGGTGTATAATGTTCCCTGCTGCTGTTTTTGTGACAGATCAGAGGGTTTAGGGGTATGAAATTGTGCAATACTAGAAAGGCTTTCCCAGCAGTGATGTCCCACACGCAGGAACAGTGTTCCAGAGTCATTGGAATACCGTCTGTAATTCCTTATCCTTTTCTGTTCCCTGTTGACTTTCTTTGGTTCCTTAATATGACTTGCACAGTCAACGTGAGTAATTCAGAAATGAGCCTTTGGGGGTTGAAAGTGCTTTCATGCAGCTTGAACATTTAATGATGTTTTTAGTGCACAGCACTAGTATTCCCCCTGAAAATATGATACTGGGCTAAAAATAATTCGATAAGAATAGATATTTATATAAAGCATGACTGTGATGGCAGTTTTACCCCGAAGTGTGGTGTGTGCTGGTGTGATGTTGAACAAATGATCATAAAACTCTTTTCCAGGTTCAAAGAAGAAGAAAGCAGCCAAGCCCTTGAGTTTCAAAGTTGGCGTAGGAAAAGTGATCCGAGGTGTAAGTAAAGCATTAAGAGCTCCCTTAGAATCCACAGAGTATCATTCTGTGTGATTTATGACCAGGGTGCAGGTTTTGGGCTGTTCTGTTGTGGAGGCAAATTGTGAGGGATTGCACGGGGAGGGTGTAACATTCATCCTCAGTCATTCCCTCCTTGGGCAGTGCATGGAAAACAGGCTCTGTGCCCTGGGATCAGCCCAGCCTCGGGCTTCTGTCAGTCTCTCACAGCAGCTGAGACTGTTGGGATCCATCCATCCCTATTTGCTTTCCCTGGGCTTCACTCTGTGCCAGGGATGGACAGCCTTTTCCAGGGAGGAATTTTCCCTAATATCCCACCTGAGCCTCCCCTGGCCCAGCCTGAGGCCGTTCCCTCTCCTCCTGTCCCTGTTCCCTGGAGCACAGCCCGACCCCCCCGGCTGTCCCCTCCTGTCAGGAGCTGTGCAGAGCCACAAGGTCCCCCTGAGCCTCCTTTGCTCCAGGCTGAGCCAGAGAAAGTCTGGAATGTGGGCCAGGATTGGAGCTGGGCAGGGGCTGTGTCCATGGCCCATGGCCGCACTGCAGGAGCAGCAGAACCTGCGTTTGTCGCTGTGTTTATCCCGTGCTGGTGGCTGCCTTCCCTCAGTGGGGACACAGCACCAACCCCTGGGCACGCCTGGAGGGCTGCTGGGAAGGGAACACTGAACCTGGGAATGCTGACTGGAAACAGGCATGTTCCCATTGCTCCCTGCTGTCACCCCAGCCCGGGAGCAGGGAGCTGCACTGTGGGAACAGCTGTTCCCCGGAGTGCTCCCACAGCGCGGGGGAGGCTGCCCTGCTGTGTGGGTGTTCGGGGAGCCAGCAGAACAGCTGGGAAATGGAGTTGCTGTTCTCCCTGCGGCGCTGCCCCACGGCTGCCTGGAGCTGCTGTTTGTCCTTGCAGTGGGATGAAGCCCTGCTGACCATGAGCAAAGGAGAGAAGGCCCAGCTGGAGATCGAGCCCGAGTGGGCCTACGGCAAGAAGGGGCAGCCCGATGCCAAGTATCCTTCCACGAGCTCTGACTCCTTCAGAACCTGGGAATGCTGGGGGCAGTAGGTTCTTTATGGACAGGGGTGCACTTGTGTCTCACAGCAGCCTCAGGGTATTCCCACTCACGAGTGTTGGGGGGTGCAACTGCCCTTTTCTGTTGGAGGAAAACCTGCTGCTGTTTTCCACCTGCATTTTTATTCCAGCTGCTTGTGCCTGCTGGGGATCCTAGCCAGTGTATGGAGACAGGAGGGGAGTTAGCTGCCACAGCTGCAGGGACAGAGTTAAATGTGCTTCTGGGGTACAACTGAAGCAGGGGGTGGAGGAGTGATCCTGCAGTGCTTGATGCAGTTCTGTATCTTTTTTCCAACACTCCTGGAGGAGGGGAAGGGATTGTTCTCCCATGCCATAATCTGCAGGGCTGCCTGGACACTGCCCCTGTGCAGGGGACAGAGGGGATGGGTGTAACCCCCCAGGCACTGCCCCAAACCTGCAGCCAAGGCCGTGGCAGCGCAGGTAGGACTGGGCTGCTCCATTCCAAGGAACAGAAATAAGGAACGGAAGTGTTAATGAAGGTGTATCCATGGAGCTGGCCCTGTGACCCCTCACAGCTCCTGCTGGGCAGCAGCTGTGGCTCCCTGCTGGATCCAGGATGTCCAGACAGGTCAGGGACACCCCTTGGACACAGGAGAGGCTGGCAGCAGCTGGGGCCTCCCTGCCCAGGGAAAGCTGGGGGAACTGGAGGGGCTCTTTCCTTTCAGCTTCCTTAACGTTTGCCAACAGGATCCCACCAAACGCTAAACTGTTCTTTGAAGTGGAACTGGTGGATATTGAATGAAGAATTCCCTGTGCTGCCGGGAATGAGAGCTTCCTGCTGGTGGTGTTATAACTCCTGGCTCCGGTTACAACGGTGCCTTTCGAGCAATGAGTGCTGAGTGTTGTCCCTGCCCCGCTGCTGTACAGTGACACCCCCCACTAAACCAGTTTGTACCTGCCAGTGCCTCCCTTCTTTGTGTCTGTGCTCCCCCTGCTCCTCTGCTGAGCACCTCAGAGCCCCAGGGCAGCAGGGACCTCCTCACACAGCCCAGGGCTCCTTCCTTCCCAGCCCGTCCTCCTGTGGAGCCCAATCCCACAGCGTTCCCACTCCATTTCTGTGCTCAGGTATTTGATAGAAGCTCTGCTCACAGAGAGCCAGGTGTTCCACAGGTGCTGCTGAGGAATCCCTGTGCCACAGCCTCTCCTGTGAACACCACCAGAGCTGAACTCAGGCATTCTCCCTCCTGGCTCCAATGAGGCAGTCCAAGAAAGCTCAGAGCACTACTGAATTCCTCGCTTTTATTACAAAAATGGGAATGATCACTTTGATCAAAATGAAAAAGGTTTTGCTCACACCGTGTACATGAAAAACTCTAAATACAAAACTCATCCCAAACACAGTTTGTGCTTTTTAAAAAAAGAACGAAGGTGGTTTTAATCTCTGACCCCTCCCACACTACAGAACCCGTGTGGCAGCTCTGCCAAGGCCCCCAGTCCCAACAGAGGCCTGGAAAAGCTCCCTGACATTTGGGCTGGGAGCAGGACAAGCCTTGGCTCCAGCCCCAGGGCCGGGGCCAGGACTGGGCAGCAGAGCAGCTCTGGGGCAAAACCAACCCAAACCCCCACAGCTTCACTCAATTATGGAATCATGAGACCGATGAGAATTCTTCTGATACTCCATAAATTAGTGCAGGGAATTAAAAAATTCATTTATGGTAAATGAGAATTGTACAGAGACCATTTATCAGTTACCAGCACACAAATCTTGCTTCGCACATACCCTGTGAGCAGCAGCTCGGTTCACATGCAGAGGACCAAAAGCAGGTGGCACAACAGTTCTTTCACAGCCCAAAATTAGAAAAATATAATTTTTTTTATTCCATCTTTGTTGAAACTGCAGCACAGTGAACTCCACTCCCTCCTGGGATCAAGTTGTGTGGTAATACTGTCCGTAATTCCAGGCGTTCTGGTAGTTGTACTGGAACCAAACACAGCAGCAGCAGCATGAGCCAGGCTGTCCCTGCTGCACACAGCCCCTGGGCCTGAGGCAGCACAGCCCACCCCACACTGCACCCTTGGGACCGCAGGACAACAGCTGTGCCCATTCCCTGGGGAGCCTGGGCAGTGCCTTGCACCCTCTGGGGAACAACCTTGCCCTGAGCTCCAACCTGACCCTCCCTGGCACAGCTCCAAGGCTGCCATTCCTACAGTTCTGTGTATGAAAACTCAGGGCATTTTTCCTGCAGTAGCACTGGACAGTCTCTGTGCTGGATTAGACTCCTCCCACTGCCTGATTTCGGAAAGAATTCCCGACCTGGCTGCAGGCAATCCCAAACCAGGGTTACCCAGGGGTTTGTGCCCCAGCTGCATTGCTGCTCTCCCTGGCCCTGGGGGTTCTGCCCAGTCTAAACATCACTGTTCATTAAAGCACTTCAGCAAAACTTCCATGGATTAAAAAAACACAGATGTGGCAGCTGGGACATCGGTTAGTGGTGGCCTTGGCAGTGCTGGGGGAACAGCTGGACTGGATGGTCTTAGAGGGCTTTTCCAACCTCAACAATTCTATTCCAAACTCAAATGCGCTGGAGGCAGAGTCCCAAAGGACAAGCTCATTTTGCTGACTGTGCTGTGTACCAGCAGAACCCATTCCATCCAAGCCATTACAGAACTACTGCCTGGAGAGAGTCAGTGTCCAGGCCCACAGGAAAGGAGCATGCCAAGGCCAGTCTGGGCAAAACATTTCCACACACCACAGCACTACTGCCCTCCCCCATCCCCTCCCTGTGTGACAGGACAGCCACCAAACTGCTCCTCACCCCACACAGGAACATTTAACACTTGTGGAGCAGGCCCAAGAGGCATCAACAACCCCCAGGAGCCGAGGTGTGCCAGGAGCTGGCTGCTCCCAGCTGTCCCTGCCCAGCCCCATACCTGGTACCAGGCGTTGTAGTTGTAGGCAGCCTGGTTGACCTGCATGTCCCCGTCCATGAGCTGTGCCGATGCCAGGCTCGGGTCCTCTGTCAGCAGCTTCTTCTCGTCCGGCTCCTCCGAGCTGCGAGGGAACAGAATGCTGCATTGGCACCTTGGAGCAATGCTGGGCATGTCCTCAGGTGTGGGAGGTTAGCTCAGCCTTCAGCTGGGTGCCCTGACCCGGCAGGGTGAGGGGATTTGGGTTACGGAAGGAGAGCTTGTGTTGTGCTTCAGAACAGGCTGTGTTTAGATCTGGTGCCCAAACTGAGATAGCAAAGACACCTTTCTGCTCCGAGACTCATTCGACCAGCATTATTTGACTTTTCTGTGATATACAACTCAAAAAGCTATTTCCCAAAAATGTTTCCATCCCTGCAAGTGTCCAAGGTCAGGCTGGATGGAGCTCTGAGCACGCTGGCCCGTGGAAGGTGTCCCTGCCCACGGCAGGGGGTGGGACTGGATGGGCTTTAAGGTCCCTTCCCATGTGAACCATTCTATGGATATGGAAGGCAGCAGCACAGCTCTGTTTAGTACACACCTTAAAGGACTAAATGAAGTGTTTCTATTCTCACATCAGTAGGGTCAAAGGTTACAAATACCTGTGTATACATTCCCAGACCATACAAACCCCCCAGAGGGCAGCTGCTCCTGCACTGCTCCCTGAGCTGCCCCAGCCCCGCCAAGCGCAGCCCCAGCTCAGTCCGTACCCGTTCTCCGCCCGCCGCTTCAGCGTCTCCTGCTCCTTCAGCAGCGCCTGGTGCTCGTCGTAGGCATCCAGGAGCCTGGGGACAGCACAACCAGTCAAGCCTTGCAAATATTTTAAACACCTGAGCAATGTCTACTTGAAACTGTAAAAATACAGCAAATTATGTTGTAATAAATTTAGGTGAGTGACCCATCACAAACACGGGAAAGCCAATTTAGTTCTATTCCACAACAGCTCCAGTTCCCAACCTGCTGAACTTCCCTCACACTTGATACATTTTTTATCAAGTTCATTTATAAAGAAGTTTTCTAGAAGTTATTTGTGATTCAGCTGCTCCTTCAGTGCCTGCTGGTGGTGCCACTTAGAGCAGCACAGAAATGTGGGAATCAGAATTTAAATGTTGGAAATTATTACAATCCCAAAGTAGCATCTCCAGCTTTTCCCCACGCAGCAGGGAAGAACAAGTACAGTTAATGAAGCACAAGAAAGTCCTGGCTAAAATTCCCACAAATATTGAAATACCCTTTCATCTGCAGCAGTTCACACAACCTGCTGCTTCTGTCAGTGTGCTCTGCGTGAAGAGTTTCTTGTACTCATTCTGTACTCTGGGATTATTTGGGAACCGCAAAATTCCTTGTGTTTGATCTGTCTCGGATCCGAAACTTGCGCTGACTGGCTGCCATGCAGAGGCAGCAGAATTTATGGACAGCTATTGTTAAAACCATACAAAGCAGAAAAACTGACTTGTCATTAATCCTTCCGGGTTATTTAGCTGCAAAATGTAAATAAAAACAATAAACAATTAAGAGAAAAAAAGTATTGTAGTATTGAATTAAAAGCTTGCATTTCTGGTGTATCCTCCCACATAAGTGCAGAGTTGTTAACAGTGCTGAACACTGAAAAATCCAACCAGAGCGGTTTTGGAAACCTCAAGCAGCAGCTCCAGGAAGAGCCTAAAGGACACCTGTGTCACAGACATGTCCCATCCCCTGTGGGGAGCACCTGCCTTCCTAGGGCTCAGCAAGGGGAAACCACAGGAAAACCTGGCAGGCAGCGAAGTTCTGCTCAGTGAGGTGCTGGGCATTCCAGATAAAAAGGAGTAATTATCTGAAAAGAGATTCCTATTTAAAAATCTCTTTCTGTTTAAAAATCGAATCCCCTTTAAAAATCCATTCTGATTTAACACCAGGAGGTTGGTTTAGAAAAGCAGCTGTTCCTTAGCCAAGAGCTGATGGCACAAAGGAAACAATTCTACAGATGTCACTGACCCCACCCTTCCCCAACTGCTACCAGCACCCTCTCAGTGACCCCAGTTTGGCCAATGCCCACAGGACATCTTACTTGTTCACATCAGACCCAAAATCTTCCAGGAATTCCACTTTTCTCTGTGAGAATGTGATCCTCATTTTGATGGACAAGGCCCCATGGACAGCTTTGTCAAAGCAGCTCAGGATGTTGTCCTCGTTCTGCTTGAGGTCACCACTGTACTCCATCTCCAGCAGGTTCAGGTACAGTTTGGTGTTTTCCTGTGCAAAACAGGCATTAGGAGGTGCACACCTGAGCTCTCACAGCAGGTATTAACTCTGACTGTTACACAGCAAATTCACCCCGTAAATACACACAGCAACACGCAATAAAGGCATTTTCCTTTCTCCCTGGGCTGGTTTGTTGCACAAATAGATCACAAGTAACCAACACCACAAACCCAGGTGCTGCACTTTGCTGGCAGCATCTGAGTGCCAGATATTTCTGTGCTGCCACCAAACCACAGGTACTGCCCACACCACTAACACTGAACACACCAGAATATTTAAGATCCTAAAAATTAAAATGAAGGTGTGAAGCACATTTTGCTTCTGACAGGAAAAGGGAGTGCAAAGTTCCAGATTTCCAAGCTGGGACCTTGGCAACGTCAGTTTAGAGGGACTGTTGTCTCCATGCAGTAATGGGACATTACATCCAGTTACAACTCATGTCATCACTGTTGCCATTTTTCACAAAATGCTTCAGAAAAGAGAGAAAGACACCAGGATGGTTTGAGTTTTGGGTAAGACAGCCGAGAGGGAACACATACTTTGTCCAGTTCTATGGCTTCTGACAGCACTTTTCTTGCCTTTGGCAGGTTTTTCTGCACTTTGAAGAGGTGCCGGGCGAGTTTGATGGCATAGAAGGAGGCTTCACTGATGGATTTGGCATTCCTGACAGCATCTTCCAGCAGCTGCTCTGCCTCCTCCATGTTGCCGTGCCGGCGCTCCAGGCTCACCCTGCGCAGGCGGATCATGGCCAGCCCCAGGATGCACTCCTCAAACGTCTTCAGGATCCTTCTGGCTTCATCAATGTTGCCTGGAACAGGCAGGGAGATGCTTTAGGACAGAGAGATCCCAGAGCTGCCCCAGCAGAGCCCTCCCTGAGGCCAGGCTGCCCTTACCCTGCTGCTCCTCGAAGGCTGCCCACAGCATGTGCACCATGGGCTTCTTGGGCAGGTGGATGGTGCAGGCCCTGCTGTACACGTGCCTCACGCCCTCGATGCTGTGGTTCTCCATGTATTTGGCATACTAGGGTTGGAAACAGAGCAGAGACCAGCCAGGTTAAAGCTTGTACTTGTCTCTAAGAACATGCCAGAACGATAAAATTCTTTTGTTTAAACCCATTCAGCACCTTTATGGAACCACTAGACTAGTTTCTGTAAGGAAGGACGTAGAGAGGCAACGCAGTTGGCAAATGCAGCAGTCAAATCTGGTTGCAAGCAGACCATCTCCTAATGCAACAGATATAGTTATAGATGAACAACGTTCCACAGGGTACAAGGGTTAGTCACCAGGTCAAGGTGTGCACCAGCAGAGCTGTGAGCTGCCTCCCTTACCTTGATCCAGAAGTCCTCATAGAGGGCACATGAAATGACACATCTCTCAAAGAGGACCACGACTCGCTCGTGAGTGCCATTCTCTATCTCAAACTCTAAGTACTCTTTCCAGTTTTTCAGCTGAATTTTCTCCAGAGGTTTTACATGAAAGTAAGGCCTCTTGATCTGCAAGAGTCACAGGATGCAACTGGTGATTACAAACACACCACCAAGGGGGTTCAAACAATTAACAGCCACACAATCAATATTCAATCGATGCCATTTCAGTGATCAGGGCTCCAGTGATACCTCCTCATCTACTCAAGCCAGGGTTCCCCAGGTATGGATCAAGAGATTTACTGCAGTGACATTCCAGGCTAGAAATTTGTTTTCCTAGGAATCTTTTTCAGTGCAAGTGCCTAGGGACGCTGGGGAAGGAGCCAAGGCAGCCCTGCGTCAGTGACATTACGGACACACCGGGCATTGCCCACATCCATTCACACAAGTCAAATGCCCACTGCGGCACATCCAGCCTACAAATTCAACTCAGAATTTGGTTAGGAACCATGACAAGGATAGACAGAGCATTAAACTGGGCTTCTACTAAATATTTACATCAAAGTAGTTATAGCAAGACCATGAATTTAGCACCATCATGTTGTTATTGATGGCTTCAAGAGGGGCTGGGTAGGACAGAGCTCAGCACAGAAAATGAAACATTGCTCTGTTTAAATTTAAATCGCTTTGTCTGGCATCCTGCCAGAGATCTTTTGCTTCTCCTCACCATCTTTAATTGTATTTGATTATATCCCTCTTGTGCTGCAATTCCCTCTCAGATCCAAACCTGTACAAATGGATGAAGAACTTACAGTAATTAAGAGAAACATCCAATTCTTCCAAGGCACCTGAAATGTAAAGCCAATCCACCCCTTCATGCTCCCTGGAGATCTCTGCTATGGAACCCAACACTCTGTTGCCACTTTGACCAGATCACAGTCACATTCCTGCTAAAAACGGGTCTAAGGAATCCCCAGACCCTGGGTGGGATCTGTGCCCACCCACCTCACTGCTGTCCTTTATAGACATTCATTTCCAGCTCCTCTCAGGCCCAGCGTGCTGGTGCTACAGAGCAGATAATGTCTCTCGTAGCAAGAGGACACTCAGTTCCTCACACCTTTCCTGCCCAATGCCCACAGTTCCAGTGCTCTCCCGAGTTCCATACATTTGCAGCTTAAGGCTTCCCAAGGCAGGAATGTCAGGCACACTCTGCTCCTCCTGCTGCAGCTCACTGGTACAGAGCTCACTGACTAAGGCTGCTCACTGTTTGTGAGCTCCTGGGGCTGTCGAGGCACCTGTCCCAGTCCAACCCAGTGCAATAAATCACCCACCAGCTCTGACATCACCCAACCCATTAAGAAGTCCCTGAGAACCTGTCCCAGCTGGGTAACACAATGGACTCTTCAAAATAAGAAGTAAATTTAAAACAAGGACCATGTTTGCAAGGAAGAGAAATACAAAGACTGAGAATGAAAACCTCAGCTTGTTTTTTCAAATGTAACCCAACTTAATTCTACAGCAAAAGCTGTATATTTGCAGTGATCAAATGATTAGTTTAATTAATTACTTTTAATACCTTACACATAGGAGGTTCAAAACAAAAGTTACCTGATTAAATGTGTCATGTTAAGATACAAAACCACAGGAATTCATTCTCCTTTGAGCACAGGCTTACCTTTCAAAGGGAATCCCCTCCATCCCCTCATGCCTTTGCACCACCCAGATGCACGAGGCAGCTCTAACTCTCCGTGCTCACGGGCTTAGCAAACATTACAGCACCTTGCCTCTCTCCAAACACTGCTCAGAGATCTTTACATCATCAGGTGCCTCTTCACAAGAAAAACGGCAAAGTACAACCGTTCAAACTTTGAATCTCAGTTCAAAGTCCCCCAACAGTTTAAGTTAAGGCTGTCTCACAAAATTCCCAGCTCCCAGTCCTGTTTCCAAACCACTTGCTCATGTTTCCTCACACAAAGCCCACTTACCGCTTCCTCAAATGTCCACCTCTTACTGACTTCATGCTCGTTGTGGTTAAATATCTCCTGATGGATCTCAATGATTCTGTGCCTCATGTTCTCTATCTCAGTGATTAGCTAGAACAAAATGTCAGAGAATGTAACACAGGCAGACATGGTAGCACCTTTTTAACTGCTTCCCGTGACAGTGATGCGCATGGATTCTCCCCAAGCAGCCAGGGAAGGGCTGGGACACTGCCTGACGGAGCCTCAGCCCTTAGCACACACAGCTGAACTGGTTTTGATCTTATGCTGAAGCTGACTGCAGATTAAAGATGGATTTGGATCCAAGTCAGACCTGGTTTCAGTGCATCTGTCTTTTCACCATCAGCAATTCCTTTGGACAGCTCCAGGCTTTCCTAGGCCTGTAACAGTCTGGACCTGCCCAGACCACTGCTGATGAAGAGCTTTCTTAGACCACAGATCCCAACCTGCTGATCTGGAATAATTACTGTTTGTTCCTAAGGTTTTGTACGTCACTTCTTTCACTTTCTAACTCATTTCTTTAATGCCTCAGCCAGCACTGGAAGGGGCTGTGCTGTCACCACATGAGCTAGAGGGCAGTGATGTGCAGGAGCTCTCCAAGTGGCTGCAGTGAACCCCAGCCCCAGGGAAGGGCAGAGGTGGACATGCCCACCCTGTGCAGGTACCTTGGCAGGGTCAGTGATGTCCTCGGTGCCGCAGGGCATCTCATCCCCGTCCTCGCCGCTGTGGCCGCTGGCGGCCGCCAGCTCCTGGCGCAGCTGCACAAACTGCTCGGTGGTCAGGAAGTCTCGGGGCAGGTTGTTCTGGATGTGCTCTTTAAACCTAACAACAGCCACAAAGCAGGCACTGCAAACGGGCTGTTTCACACTGCAGGGCTGCCCAGCAGGGCACAGCCATAAATCCCAGGGGGTTCTGCTTTACTTCATTGCTCCTGACACTGAGAGTGCTGCCAACTCCCACCCCAAATGCAACTGCCACCACCCATCACCTTCAGTGTCATGTGTCAAAGGGACATGGCGGCGTGGCAGGCTGACAGAACCCTTGCCATGTAAAAGAGATGGCAAAGGACAAAATCAGTTATAAAGGAAATAAATTTCCCACACCAAGAGACCTGTAGAAGTTATGGGGAGCACTGCGTGTAATTTAACTGAGGTTGCTGCTCACCTCTCCCTGCTAATGCAGAATTCCATTATCTAAAACTTAACCAGGATTTCTCTTTAGTAAATTAAATTGCTGCTTCACCACACATGGGCATTGCACCAGATTAACATTCAAAACTGTTCATTCCAATTTCTCAAAGACATCCTCTCTTTTTCCTCATACTTCCAAGGTCTGTCTTTATTTCACAACAATACCTCTGAATTTACCCAAAACCAAATTCCTCAAATGTGCATTAGGACTTAAAAAAATTAGTCCAAGTATATAAGCAAATAACTCTATAAAACCGAGTAACTGTTTCAAGTTTTTGTGCTGAGTATTTCCACCTTTCACATGGCATTAACTCCCTATTTTCCCTTTACCTCTGGAAGTGATGGCTGTAGAGCTGTGTTGGAATTCCCAGGATGCGGTCATATATGGATGTAACTTCCCTTAGGTTTCCCTGGTCATTTTCCCAGTTTATATACATCTCCCAGAGTCTGTCAGAACGGAAATCTGTCCCAGCAGCCAGCACTGCATGTTCATAGGCTCTGCAAAAGGAAATCATTTCACACTGGTTTCTGCATGCCAGCACAGAACAAGGAATGAAAACATTGGCTCTTATTAAAGGTTATGAGCATCCTCATTTACTTGAAACTACATTTATATGAATTATTTACATTCTTCAAAGTGTTTTCTAGGTATCTGCAGCAAAGTGCCAAGAGGTCCTCCAGCACCACCACAACAGAACAAGTAAGGGCAACAGCAAAAGCCACTTGCAGGAATACAAGGTATTAGGAAAATAAACAACCTTTACCACTTCTGTCTTGTACAGACTCTACACCCACTGCTGCTGCAGCGCCACACCCAAAAGCTGTGCAGCAGTTCTGCAGCTTGATTCAGGTCCAGTTCAGAAATGAGGCTTTCTGATCAAACTCTAGTCCAACCCTTTAACCAGGTCCACTGGCCGCCACAGTGAGCAGACACATCCTAGCCATACCCTGAAAACCCCAAGGAATTAAATTTCAAGATTCCCAATGCTGCACCAAGTATTTCTTAACACCCAGTCTGAAGCTCTCAAGCCACAATTTTGCCCCTTGTACCACACTGTACTGTCTCCCCATTCTTATGGAATTTGGCTCCACCATCTCTCGGAAGTCCTTGAAATGATACCAGGCTTTTATGAATTTGCCCCCATCTTAAAAACACGTTGATCTGATCCCACTGGTGTGTAACTGCATGGATATTAGGTGGCTCCCAACTCACCCCCGGATGGTACTGTTAGTTTCGGGATCAGCAGGGTCCAAGGTTTCCTTTAGGAAGTTTATATAATGTATCCAAAGATCAACACTAAGAGGAATTGCCTGAAGCCCTCGGCGATAGACCTATGAAGAGAACATGAACTGTACTTCAAATCCTTAATGGGGTCCTAAGAGAGAGGCAACACTGTGTTATCCGGTGAACCTTAGAAATACTAATTACTGGAATTTTGTTTAAATAATCTACCATTACCATTCGGGTGGAGGTTGGATAGAACATGGCAATGTTCTGATCTCCACGTGCGGAGTCTTGATCTTCAAAGCGCAGCGGTCCCTGCATTCTGACCAGGTTGTGTGGGCAGGCTTTGGGGTACAGACCATAGGGCACAGACCCATTAGAGCATCATTGACAGCGTCTGACCAAAAATGCAATAAGATGGAGCAATTGTGACCAGCAAACCAACTATATTGTTTTGAAAATGAGTAATAAATGGAAGTGACAGAAAAGCCCTGCCCTACTTGTTAAGCTGCAGTGTAATACAGAGGCTTGCACTGCAAAGCTTGACAAACTGTAGAGGTTTAACGCACCTGCCAACAAAGAGAGAGAACATTAGCTCCAAATGCCACAGCTGGGACACGTGCAAACACGTCCCTCGAGCCCTGGCCGTGCAGGGCAGGCACTGGCAGCCCAATGACTCGCAGTGGGACAGTCATTGTTGGCTTTGGGACTGGTGGCAGTGCTGGCCCCGGGCCCTACGTACCTCATCTGACTGCTTGACATTGTCGTGGCGCTTCTCCAGGTCCGCGTACTTCTTCCAGTACCCATAGCAGTAGGGGTAGTGTGTGAAAAACCTGTCAAAGGCTTTCCTGGCTGCTGGCAAGTGGTTCTGTGGGAAACATGGAGTGAATACCATCAGTCCTTCCCTTAGAAACAGCCTCAGGTTATTTTACAAACAATTATTAACAGTGTTTTATAAATGACTGGTGTTCTTCTGACATCGAGCAAGCCGGGCTAGTGAAAGGTGTCCCTGCCCATGGCAGGGGGTGGAACTCGATGAGTTTTAAGGTCACTTGCAACCCAAACCATCCTGGCATTTTATGTAGCAAGGACACCTTCTTTAAATTAGCATCTGTGACAGCCTGATGTCCATTCTACATTCTCCACTGGAATCCCATGACCTCAGTTCTCTTTGTTTCTTTATTTCTGGAAAACTGAGGAGAAAGGGGCAGGTACTAACCTCCTGCTCTACATACTGCAGTAGATAAACCCATCCTGTGAAATCCTGCGGATTGTCCTCTACTACTTTCCAAAACTTGTCAAAATCTGGAGGGAAGCCAGCCTCGATATCTGTGGTCTGTAAACTCTCAATGTTTGGAATTTCGCTCTCCTGCGTGTTGTCCTCATTGAGGTCCGGGGAGCTGTCCGGGGACTGCTCCATCTCGGTGACACTCATGATCTCCGTGCTGAAGTCCATGTGCTGCTCCTCGGCCGCGCTCTCGGCGCCAGCCTCCGTGTTCTCATTGCTGACAACCGGCTGCTCCTCCTCCGTGCTCTCCGAGTTCTCCATGGTACAGCTGGGAGACTGGATCCTGCAGAAATAAAAGGGTTTAGTATTCCCACTGCAAGATCCAAGCAGAGCTCAGGTGTGAATTAGCAGCTCAGAGTGTCCCAAGTGCTTCAGGCATCCCTGTATTTCACCACAATCCCGATTACATCTGCCTCATGCGTGAGCCTTGTTCAACAATAAAACATATTAACAGCAGTCATAGATTTTCACATCTGCACATATAAATCATTTGAGTTTCTGAAAAACTATGCCAGGGAGCTACCGAGGTATAAAAGTGAATCATTACAGTTTTCCTGTAGGAGTCCAGTGAAAGTTTATTCTAAATCAAGAATTATGCTCAAATTCCATAGAATCATTCAGGCTGAAAAAGCTGTCCGAGATCATCAAGTCCAAGTTACCCCAGCACTGCCAAGGCCACCACTGCCCCATGGCTGCAAATTCATTCAATTCTCCTACTTACTACAAGACAGTAACTTCTGTGCAAAATGAACAAGTGTTAAAATACGTCCTCAACGCCAGGCTAAAGCAAAGACAAGAATTACTGTCAGCACCAACTCAGTCCCCATTAGTGATGGCCAAATAAACCAAGCAGCACCAGAGGGCCACAGAAATGCCCTGGCTGCCCTTGACCTGCAGCCCCTCACTCCCACCCACACCCAGTGCCAGGGGCTTCCTCCCTCCCCTTGGGACAGACTCCTGCTTCCTCCCACTCTTCCTTTGATGTCCCTGCCAAGAGCCACTGCCTGGCCCTGCCCTGCTGTGCCAGCGCCAGGCCAGCCTGACCTGGCTGCGTGCCACCCTGCCTCGGCTGATCCTAGCCTTTCCTGTTGGAGCAGGGGCACCGAGCCCAGCCTTCTCCATGCCCCTCATGGCTCAGGGATCCGAGGGAACAGCACCCTGCAGGATACAACAGCTCCCAGCTGTGAGTTCAGCTAGGATGAAGGACAGTGTTGGCCTGTCATCCTCACACTGCACTGCCACTCCTGGTTCCTTCCGTTCTCCTTGAAGCAGGTGGCAAATGCGTTTGGGATTTAAAAAAGAAAGCAGAAGTCCCCATCACAGAATTCTACAGAGTTCTTTCGCACTGAAAGCCTGAAGAGACAACACTCAGACCACTGGTTTCGCTTCAACAAATACACGGATAAGACACCACTGCATACTGGGGGGAAGCTCATGGCAGAAAGGAAAAATCTCTCTCCCTTATCTTCAGCAGCTTCAACTCTTGGGATAACAGTCCATGTTTCGCAAGGAGTTCCCCAAGCCCAGGAACTCTGGCAGAATGCTGAAGAGTCCATGTGGTCTACCCTGCAAGTTCTCTAATAACTGGTTTTTAAAAGTATTTCTGTCCTCCACCATCTGGCAGCCACAGGCTTGGAGCAGCCTGGGATAGTGGAAGGTGTCTGTCCCTGCCCATGGAAGGGGTGGCACTGGATGGGCTTTAAAATCTCTTCCAACCCAAACCATTCTGTGATTCTGTGATTTTGAAAACAAACACCATTTGTAAGTTGACACTAAGTATCAAAGAGTATTAGTATGCCTTTACCAGTGCAACAGGCAGAGACCTGGATCATTCTAAGGCTGTTGCAGTTCAGAGGGTACCTGTGAAGGTTCTAAAATGGTGGGGTAAGCAGAGGCTGTGACACAAACAGCCCCAGCACTGGAAAAAAATAGTTTAAAAGCTATTTACTGGTCTAAAATTCTAAATTTTCTCCCTCTAGCTGGTTCAGAAGACATACTCCATCTTAAAAAAACCAGCCCTTCAAATCCAGCTATCTTCAGATTAGGAGAGAAAAATGAGGATGGAGCAGTACTGGTTCAGCATACAAGGTCCGAGCTGCACACAAGGCTTCAAACTGAAACCAAGTCTGTCTGACAGCTGTTCCAGCCAAAGGCATTCCAATCTTGTCTCTGGAGTATCCCAAAATCTGACAGCAATCCATGGTTTAAACCAGCCAATGCAACAGACCGTGCCTAGGCCACCAAACCCCATCAGACCAGTGAGCTCCACGGTGGGCATGAGGCTGAGGCACACCAGGGAAACTTAATTCTGGGGTTTTCACCTTAGTTCCGAAAGATTTTACATCACACGGGCTAAATAACTGAATAAGAGTATCAGACAGCTACATGCACTGGTATTAAATAATTGATGCCAACATGTATTATTCAGCCTGTTACCTGCAAAAAACCACTGTACACAAAACTGCTGCTCATAAACGTGAATGAACTAATGGAAAACAAGCAGGGAAACAGCAGAGGAGCAGGGGCAGGAATGTGGAGCCTTATCTGAGCTCTGCCGGGAACGCTCCATTCACACCCCTGATAAGGGCGCTGCTGGAGCCTCCCGCGGCAGGGCCGGGACCGCCCGGGCCCAGCGCGGCTGTGCCGGGATTAGGTTTGAATCACGAAATGATTTACTTTAGAAAAGCCCTTCAAGGCCATCGAGTCCAAACGGCGCCCGATGCCCACCTTGTCCCCAGCCCAGAGCTCTGAGTGCCACGTCCAGGCTTTCCTTGGACACCTGCAGGGATGGGCACTTCAAACCTCCCTGGGCAGCCCTGCCAAGGCCTGAGCGCCCTTTCCATGGAGAAATTCCTGCTGATGTCCACCCTGAGCCTCCCCTGGCGCAGCTCGAGGCCGCTTTCTTTCGAGCACGGCCTCTCTGGGGCCCAGTGTGAGCAATAACGTCACAAACCGCGAGGCGCGGAGCGGCTCCGCGCGGGCCCGTTACTCGCTCAGCGACTCTTCAGCGCAGAAAACGCAGATACGATGATACAACAGGGATACCGGGATCCACCCCCAAGGCAGAGTCCACCCCTCGGGCAGACCCGAGGCCGGGGAGCGGCCGCGGGAGGCGGCGGGGCCGACGCGGCTTCGCAGCGCCCCGCGCACCGCACGGCCCGGCCCGGCCT
>VZRL01002950.1:169200-199609 GCA_013397895.1 Origma solitaria | reverse complement strand
CCGCCCCCCTTCCCCCCCGCCCCGCCCCTTCCCGCCAAATGGCGCCGCTCCCCTCAGGGGCTGCGGCGGGAAACGCCGCCTGGTGCGGGAATAAAATAAATACATGAATACATACAGCCCCGTATGGAAACAGCCTAGAGTCATCGGGGTTGGAAGGCACCTCCAAGATCACCCCGTCCCACTGTCCACCCAGCACTGCCACTGTAACCTTTGAACCACTGAACCAAATCATCCACACCATGTCCAGTCCTTCCTTGGGCACCTTCAGGGATGGGCACTGCAAACCTCCCTGGGCAGCCCTGCCAAGGCCTGAGCGCCCTTTCCATGGAGAAATTCCTGCTGATGTCCACCCTGAGCCTCCCCTGGCCCAGCCTGAGGCCGTTCCCTCTCCTCCTGTCCCTGTTCCCTGCCAGCACAGCCCGACCCCCCCGGCTGTCCCCTCCTGGCAGGAGCTGTGCAGAGCCACAAGGTTCCCCTGAGCCTCCTTTGCTCCAGGCTGAGCCCTTCCCCAGCTCCCTCAGCTGCTCCTGGGGCTCCATTCTCTTCCCTGGACATGCTCCAGTCCCTCAATGTCCCTTTTAAAGTGAGGGGCCCAGAACTGATGTCAGGATTGGAGGTGCCTCGGCAGTGCCAGCACAGGGGGACAGTCACTGTCCTGGTCTTGCTGCCACACTATTCCTGGTCCAGGCCAGGGGCCTTTGGCCTCGTGCCCTCCTTGGCACACCTGGCTCATGCTCAGCTGCTGTCACCAGGCCCCTTCGAGCAGAGCAGCACTCCTCCCCTCCCCTTAGCAGAAATACATCCCTGTACAGAAATAAATCCCTTTATTTATATATCCCGTTGTGTTCCGTGTCCAATGTGTCCAGAGCCCGCAGCTGGGGAAGGAGAAGGGTCAGGGTTTGTTCTCCCCCCTGCCCAGCCCTGAGACAACAAATACTGCACCACTGCCTGTGAGGGTACAAAAATACATGTTTTTTACAAATAGCACTGCGTCACTGTGTCCAGGATTCTCTTCCACTGTTCCATGTAAAGCGCAGTGCTGATGTGAGTGTGTGGTTCTTCACGAGCAATCCAAGCTCAGGTCTGGGCTGGAGCCTCTGAAGGGAAGCACAGATGGGTTGGAGCGGCTCCTCCGTGGCCGTGCTGGTGACAACGAGGGGAGCCAGCCCCACTCTGCCCAGCACAGCTCTGTGGGCTCTCCAGCATGGCCCAGTCCAGTCCCAGCATAGCCCAGCTCAGGCCCTCGGACTGGATCAGCACCGCCAGGTTCAGCTGGCCAGGCTCGCCCAGCCCAGCCCAGCCCAGCTCCGGGGGCTTTCCAGTCCAGCCCAGCCCAGCTCTGGGGGCTCTCCCAGCCCAGTCCAGCCCAGCTCCAGGGCTCTCCACAGCTCCCTCAGGCACTGTGGCCGCACAGAGGACATTCCCGTCCGTGTGTCCAGCTCAGGCGGCGCTGGAGCTTGGCCTGCAGTGATGGCGACGCTACATTCCCGTCTCCAGAAGCTCCTCCAAGCCCTTCCTGATGTGCGGGGGCTGCGCTGCGGCGTGGGCGAGCAGGCCGGGGCCCATCTGCACCGATAGCGCCTGGGCTAAGCTGGCCGTGGCTGCCCGGAGGCTCCCGCCCGAGCCGGGCGTGGGCACGGAGCCGCTGCCCGCCGCGCTGCCCAGCAGGTGCCACAGCAGCGGCAGCACCTTCTGCTCCACGGCGCAGGGCTTGCGCGGGTACAGCTCCGGCACCAGCTCTGCAGGGCGGCAAGCAGGCGTGGGGAGAAAAGAGGCATTGAAAAGACAGCTTAGATGTGATCCGCAGCTTGGAGAGGGGGTTAAAAGCACTGAAAAGCACTTTAAAAGCACTTCTCAAACAATTGCTGCTATACACGACTTTGGTGTTGCAATATCATCAGTTCCCATAAAAAACACAAGATTTTCCGACAAACACACCTTTTATCCTCTCCTGGGAGTTTACACAGTGCTGCTGATAATTACATTTTTCCATTAACTAAAAAACTAAAATAAATAAAAGGGAATTTAGGTTGGGCTTTTTCATTTACGATTCTCATAAGGACCTTTATTTATCACAGTGTAAGGTCTGGTATTTCCAATTTCCCCTCTGTGTCACAAATAAGCAACAGGTATTTAAGAAAAAAAGAAGTCTTATGCTGTAAATACAGAATCACAGAATGATGAAATATCCTGAGCTGGAAGGGACCCACAGGGATCACAAGTCCAGCTCCTGGCCCTGCACACATACCTGTAAAATATCTATAAAAATAAATATATATGTTTATAAGGTGAAATATTTTCCTACTTGGACAATTACACCACAGAATCGTTTAGGTTGAAAAAGATCCTCAAGGATGAATTTAGTGTTTCATTAGCAAATGTCTCCCTCACTGCCAGAACAGCCTCTTCTGATATATAATACAAACCTCTCCAAAAATCCCAGCAAGAGAGGGAAGGTTTAAAGGCTGCTGTTTCACACCCTCAGAAAGCATAAATTTAGGGATATTTCAAGAACAGCCTGTCCATTGTATTATTGAGTTCCATTTCAAATAGAACTGCTCTGAAAGCAAGCCAAGGAACATGTTTGGTTCGAGCATATTTCCCATAAAGGCATTCCTTGTTCACTTAAAACATGGAAATTCAGCCTTTTTCAAGGAATTTCTCCCTGGGAGGGTGGGGAGGCCCTGGCACAGGTGCCCAGAGAAGCTGTGGCTGTTCCATCCCTGGCAGTGTCCCAGGCCAGGCTGGACATTGGGGCTTGGAGCAGCCTGGGACAGTGGGAGGTGTCCCTGCCATGGCAGGGGTGGAATCAGATGGGATTTAAGGTCCCTTCCAACCCAAAGCAGGTCTGGATTCCTGGCAAGACCTTGAGGGAATGAGCACTGGGAGAGGGAATACAAAGACATATTAAAATTAATACATGCTGAAACTATTTATGCACATTAGTCCTTAAGATATTTAAATATATAGGGTATTTAAATTTAAATTAAATCCTTGAAGTATTTATAAATATTTATAAATCTTAATCCGTCTATATAATACTAATTCTGCTACTAATAATAATCCTTTGTTTTGTCAGCAATAGCATCAATTTTCATTAAACAGCTGAAATGTGACAACTGCTGCACAACCTCCTGAGACAGAAGGGAAGGTACATAGCCACCTCCACCTTGCAATTAATTTCCCTAATTAAGGTGGTTCCCAATCAAGCAAACAAGCAAAGGAGAACAGCACTTTACCAGCCAGCTTTTCTGTCAGGTCCTGCTTTGCTTTTCCACTCAGGAACTGGGCTTTTGTGCAGAACGGCTGCAGGAGCAGGGAGTTGTCTAAATGCAAAGAGCAAAAGATGTTAAATTCTTTAATGGAACATTATCTGGAAATAAACACAAAATGGGAAAATGTAAATCAGAATCTTACTTATATTAACTTCAGAAACGACAGCGATAAATTTAAAGGCTTAAAAGCATAAAAAAATATTCTTAAAAGAATCCTGGAATGGTTTGTGTTGGAAGGACCTTAAAACTCATCCCATTCCACCCCAGCCAATGGGCAGGGTCACCTTCCACTGTCCCAGGCTGCCCCAAGGCCTGTCCTTGGACACTTCCAGGGATCCTGGGGCAGCCACAGCTTCTCTGGGCACCTGTGCATCTTCACCACAGAAAACCTGCTATGGAAAAATAACCAAACCCTACTGAGCAATATCAGGGTGACTTGTGTGCCTTAACAAGGGTGAGAATAAACCCAGGGATTTTTACACAGTGTAACAACTCTGTGAAACTCTTGGAAGTTTCAATTCAGAACTTAATGACCACAATTAAAACATCTCAAATTAAGAGAGTAAATCACTTACCTAAGTGTTGACATAGAGCCTGGATAACGTTTGTGGCAGCTGCATAAATCCCTGGATTTTTGGAGTTGAGGTTGTTGTCCACTATGGCAGGAATTAACATGTTGATCACAGGTGATAAATTGTCTTTGAGCAGTGGAATCATCTTGTGCATGGCCTCCAAAGCCACCTGGTTCACTTTGCTGTTGGACTCATTTAAGCGAGCCTTGAAAGCATCAAAGATCTGGAAAAGCATCCAAACAGCACTCATGGAACTGGGAATTAATGCCTGAGGTGGAAAGCTTTATTGTTACACTTTAATTCTCCATCTTGGCAAAAGATGGCTCTGATACCTCCCAGAGTTGGAAGGAGATGGTCTGTAAGGTCCCTTCCAACCCAAACCACTCTGGGATTCTGGGATATGTAAAGAGTTGAGATTTTTTGAGCAATTTAACTATTTTAACACTGTGCTTTATTCAACTATCTCTCAGTTCATGGGATCTGAATCCCTCCTGTGCCATGGACTTCAGGCACAGTAACTCTCACTATGGCTCATATTTCCTGCCAGCCAGGATTTTTAGGGAGATTTAGCTCTGTTTAGCACAGGAAATGTTTGAAGGCTTTTAAACCCATGCACAGTTTGGACACCAGGAAGCTTCACAGCAGATTTCATTGTTCCACACAAAGACAGGGCTGGAGGAGAAGCTTGGGTTTCTTTTCATTGTTTCTATCTTTAATTTACATCTGCTGCACCTCTTTCTCCTGAAGAACCTACTTTCCTATTAGACAGGATCCTCATCCTGAGTTTTGGCATAATAAAGACTTTCCGCAGCTTCTCCCACACAAAAAACTTGCAACTCTTCTTCGGAGACAGCCTTTCAGTTCCTGATTAAAGCTTCCTGCTTTTTTTACAGCTATTCCACTATTTTGGTATTTATCCAAGAGTGGCATGGAAAACAGCACACAGGATTCCAGAAATCATGGAATGGTTTGGATGGGAAGGGATGTTAAATCCCATCCAGTGCCACCCCAGCCATGGCAGGGACACCTCCCACTGTCCCAGGCTGCTCCAAGCCCCAATGTCCAGCCTGGCCTTGGACACTGCCAGGGATCCAGGGGCAGCCACAGCTGCTCTGGGCTGTAGCTCAAAAGTGCTCTCTCTGAGTAAAAAAATTCCTTGTTTTCCCTCCTATTCCCTTCCTTTACTCCCTTTGTGGCTCACACAGCCCCCCTGCTCCTCAATGCTCTCTGTTAACCATCCTCATTCCAAGAAGGACCATGACTTTTATCAGAAAACTTTGTGACCAGCTCTGCAGGCCTTTGAATTCCAGCCTTTTCCTGGAGTTACCTTGACCACGTTGGCAGCCACCCAGGCTGGGCTGCTCTCCGTGTCCGACAGCAGCTGCCGGATGCCATTGATGCGCTCCCGGAAATCTTTGGCATTCAGTAACCCTACAATGTCTCGGACATATTCCTCACTCTCCAGAGCATTGCGAGGAGCTGCTCTCCTTGGGGCTTCCTGGGCCTCCGTGGTGTCCCTGTGGGAATGGAAATGTTATTCCATGAGCCATGTTGGAACAGGAGGCTCATCCTGGACATTCTCCTCTCATCTAAATGCAAATACCAGGACTAAACAGAAACTTTCACCTTAAATATGATGATTTGAAAAGAAATCACCTACCAGTGATTGTTCCCAAAGTCTTACATCCATTCTGCTCCAAATGGTTTTGTGACCAGTAACAACTGGGAACTTCCCTCACATCAATGGGTCAACACGCCCCACAAAACGTACTGTGGTTTAACTCTTTATTCTCAAAGCACTTTAAAGACTGACCCCAGACCAGGCGTTACCTCAGCAACATGCCACACTGAGGTGGAAACCCAACAGCTCTTCCTAGAATATTTAGAAACAGATTTCTAAATTTTATTTTATTAGAGAGCCCTGGCAAGAATTATAAAACCTGTGGAATCACTTCTCTGTCCAGGTAAATATTTACAGACCATCCATGCAGAGTTCATTCATTAGCTCATTCCTAATTCCTGAACAGAAGGCTTGGCTGGGGAATGGAATAAGCAATCAAAATTTATCAGTAAATGTAGAATCAGTCATTATTTTGAATTGTGGAAGGTGTGTTAAAGAAATCTGGTCCCAAACAGACACAATGCAGTCACAGCCCCTCTGAACTCTGTATTCTTGGATGCAGCTTTTGCCTTGCTTTAAATTTGGGGATGTTTCTTTTTCAGTTCATTGAATCACAGAATAAGGGAATGGTTTGGGTTAGAAGGGACCTAAAATCCCTTCCAGTGCCACCCCTGCCATGGCAGGGACACCTCCCACTGTCCCAGGCTGCTCCAAGCCCCAATGTCCAGCCTGGCCTGGGACACTGCCAGGGATCCAGGGGCAGCCACAGCTGCTCTGGGCACCTGTGCCAGGGCCAGCACCCTCCAGAAAGGACATAGTGAAGTATCCTGGGGTGATCCAACATGTTCTTGTATCCCAGATCTATCTCAGCCAGGGACCCTCTGTGTGTGTGTTTTCAAAATCCCCCAACCCTGGCAGTTTGTGGCATTCCCCCATGTGCTGGTGGCTGGTTGGTCTTTGCTTAGGCAAATGTGGTTTTTTCTTCTCTTTTTGGGTTCTCCTTTCATTTTTGGTTTTTCCCTCAGCTCAGAGGGACTGCAGTGAGCAGCTCGGAGTTGCCTTAAGGGTGAATTCTGCAGGTGCCTGTGTGCAGTTGAGGAGTCCCAGCAAGAGCAGAGCAGTCCCGCTGTGGGTCCCAGTCAGCAGCACCCAGCCAGGGAGAGAAAATCCCGAGTGGCCCCAGCCCAGCTGCCTGGCCTGGCCCTGCCTGGCCTGCTGTGGGGAGGAGGTTGATCTTGGACGAGCTGTCAAGCCTTCACCTGCTGCTGGAACTGCTCCGTGAGGCTGCTGCCTTCCCAAGAGGGATCTGACACCAGACTGTCCCTTGTCCTAGAACCCAAGGCCATGCCTGCTAGGAACAGGCATTTCCAGCATTTTGGGTCTCTCCTTGTTCCTGTGGAGTTCATGAGATTTAGCACTTTGGGATCTAGCAGTTATTTACATTTTTCCCCTCTGCCTGTTGGCATTCTGTTGTCAATAAATCTTATTTTTTCACTTTAATGTACTCGTTCCTTAGTGGTGGAAAGGGATAGACTGGAAACAAGGGGAGGCTGCTCATTTCAGAGTGCCCACCTCTTCAAACTGTCTCAAACCAAGACAAGGGGACAGTGCTGAGCAGCCCCACCACAGAACCAGCTCCCAGAGGGCGGGAGGTGACACACTCTCTTCCCTGACAGATCCTGCAGGGCCAGGAGCAAATGGGAAGCTCCTGTGTGGAGCCTCTGTCCATATCCTGGGGAGGGGCAGTGACTGCTGAAAGAGTTGTGTGTGTATATAGTTATATGTACATATGTATAGCTTTGTGTTTACAGTTCAAATGTATTCAGATGATATGGAATAAGGGGTGGGATGTCCTGGGGTAATCCATAATGTCATTGTATTCATATCCATCTGAGCCCAAAAATTGTTACTGTATCTTCAAGACCTAATAAAGATCAATGTAAGACCTATAGGAAGATAAAACAAAACCAAAATTGGTCAGAGGTTGATCTAAACCCTTCAGCATCCCCATTCAGGGTCTAACTAAGTCCTTGGTGTCCATGTCTGTGTTCAAAGAGGTAATTTGTGCTGAGGCTCCAACTAGGAATGGTTTTTCTGTGAGTCTTGGGCAATGCTGACATGGATCCTTTGGATCTACATTGCCCAGAGCAGCTGTGGCTGCCCCTGGATCCCTGGCAGTGTCCCAGGCCAGGCTGGACATTGGGGCTTGGAGCAGCCTGGGACAGTGGGAGGTGTCCCTGCCACGGCAGGGGTGGGAACAGGATAAGCTGTAAGGTTAAGCTCCTAATCCAAACCATTGCATGGTTCTGTGATTCTTTACAGTGCATTCCAAGTGTTTTGTGTACTGTA
Source organism: Origma solitaria (assembly GCA_013397895.1). Classification (NCBI taxonomy): domain Eukaryota; kingdom Metazoa; phylum Chordata; class Aves; order Passeriformes; family Acanthizidae; genus Origma; species Origma solitaria. The sequence continues at coordinate 191,792 of VZRL01002950.1, read as the reverse complement.
TTTTATAGATGGTCAATAGACAAATTAACTTCAAAATGCACAAAGCCATTTTAATATAAGCAATCACTCTATTTAGTTTCTCTGGAACAGGTCAAGACTTTCCTTTTCCTTCAGGTCTGATAATTTTCACAGCCCTGCGTGGCTGTTTCTGTACTCTCTCCTTGGCCAGGTGCCTCACAGGATAAGCACTGGAGGTCATTACCTGTCCTGGATGTTGGGAGCATCTCTGCAAGTGGAGGATGACCTCAAATGTCCAACATTTCCAGTCTGGGAACGCCTTCCTTTAGCTGAGGGTGTATCCAATGGCATCTCCCCCAGGCCCTGCACAAAGGTACAGCGATTCATGAACCAAGAGAATCACATGGAATTAACATGGCTGCAGTGCTGGAGATTGTCTGCACCCAACAGCCCCCAGGACACCTCCACTCATCCCACGTGTCAAACGAGAGCTTCCCCACACACCTTCTCTCGTAGGCTGCCAACAGTTTCCTTAATGTAAGGCAAATCCTTGGCTGGCACGAACTTCTCCAGGGTTTTATCGAAATCAGGATGAGCCATCATGCTAAAGAGCATCCTCCTCCCGTAGTACCTGCAGGGGAGAGCAGCAGGACATCCACAAACAGGGACTGGCTTTGTCTCATTCATTACAGGGCTGTGATTCCAAACTGGGAAGGTGCAGGGAGATTGTGTCCAGGGAAGGACTGAGGGAGCTGGGAAAGGGCTCAGCCTGGAGCAAAGGAGGCTCAGGGGGACCTTGTGGCTCTGCACAGCTCCTGCCAGGAGGGGACAGCCGGGGGGGTCGGGCTGTGCTGGCAGGGAACAGGGACAGGAGGAGAGGGAACGGCCTCAGGCTGGGCCAGGGGAGGCTCAGGGTGGACATCAGCAGGAATTTCTCCATGGAAAGGGCGCTCAGGCCTTGGCAGGGCTGCCCAGGGAGGTTTGCAGTGCCCAGACACTGTTACTGGAGCTCTTTTCCAACCTCAGTGATTCCACGATTCTAAGATTGCTGTTGACATGACTAACCAGAGCCCTTTCCATCCTCTCCCAGAGGATGTGCTCAAGGATCACTATTTAATTAACTGAGCAGATTAATTAGAACAACCTTCCACTGCTGCTGGCTTTAAGCAGGATGCTCCAGCCTTGTCAGCCAGAGGCACAAATCAGATCCAACGTGGATCCCAGCGGCAGCATTCCCTCTGTGGCTGCATGTCCTGTGTGCCCAGCAGGGCAGGTGCTCTGAGCCGCTCTCCTCCCTGCAGCAGGGGGTGCGGGAGGGGTGCAGGTCATTCATGCCACATCCACTGTCCTGCCCGTGCTGGCACTGCTGGGTAACGGCTGGACTCAAAGGTGTGCTTGGAACGGCCCTTAAAGCTCACCAGGGGCAGGGACAGCCTGCACTGTCCCACACTGCTCCAGGCCTCATCCAACCCTTAACGATCCCCGAGGCCTTCTCCAGCCTAAATGCTCCTGCCGTGCAGGGCACCCCCAGAGCCACGCACAGCTTCCAGCCGGCTGGAATGTGCTCCCTGGAGGAGTACTCACCGCGTTTGCTGCGAGCTGTCCTGGGCAAACCTGGCTATGGCAGGGAGCAGCCGGTCAGCCACGGCTTTGGCTCCGGTCAGGATGCGCTCGGGGCCCATGCGCTCCACGATGTCCCCGAGGTGCTGCGCCGTGCACCTCCTCACGGCCGAGTGCAGGTGGCTGTGGAGGGAAACTGTGCTGAGAGACAGCCCCGCAGGGCTGCTCCCCACATCCTCCTGCCCCAGCAAACACCCATGGGATCACAGAATCACAGAACTGAGCTGAGGGACAGTCCCTGCAGGGCTGCTCCCCACATCCTCCTGCCCCAGCAAACACCCATGGGATCACAGAATCACAGAACTGAGCTGAGGGACAGTCCCTGCAGGGCTGCTCCCCACATCCTCCCGCCCCAGCAAACACCCATGGGATCACAGAATCACAGAAACTGAGGGACAGCCCCCGCAGGGCTGCTCCCTGCATCCTCCTGCCCCAGCAAACACCCATGGGATCACAGAATCACAGCCCCTGCAGGGCTGCTCCCTGCATCCTCCTGCCCCAGCAAACACCCATGGGATCACAGAATCCTGGGTGGTTCAGCTTGGAAGGGACCTTCAGGTCAATCTCATTCTGCCCCCTGCCATGGGCAGGGTCACCTTCCACTACACTTATTCTTGTCTGACGCAGGCAAGGAGATTTTCTGGTTTTCCTTTAAATAATTTTATTTGACAAAGCACACGACTGTTCTTTCAATGAGCTCTAAAAAAAAACAGTCCCTGTGCTCAGAGACATCCCGGGGACTTTCTATCACTGTAAAATTGAATTAAGCAGTGTTCAATCGGCTTCTAAAGATCCCGCAGGAGTCTCATGATCCCTGTTTCGTACAAAATAAACACCTCTGCTGATGTAAAGGAGAGAACAGCCACAATCGGCTTTCAAACTCAGCAGCAAAATGGCCCTTTTCTCTAAACCCTGCTGCCCCTGCTGATCCCACTTGTGTTCAGGAACACAATCCTGCAAATTCTAATGTCTCCAATTTTATATTTGGATTAAAAAACCTATTCTGAGGACAGTCTGTAACTCCTGCTGCACTTTCAAGGGGAAAACAAGAAACATGAGGCTTGGAGAGCTCAGTCCATGAAGCAAACAAGCCTCTGCTTCCCAGGAATGCTGCTGCTCATGGAAACAGCTGGAAAGCATTTGTGTGCACGCAATACCTCAGAGTTAAACACAGTTCCCACAGATAAGAAACAGGATTTTAAATTTCCTGAAGTAAAATCACTCTCAGCTCTGCCCCGGAATTGTGCTCTTTGATCATTCATCTACTCATAGAATCCCAGACTGGATTGGGTTGGAAGGGACCTTTAAGCTCATCTTGTTCCAGCCCCTGCCATGGGCAGGGACAGCTCCCACTGGAATGATTCTTGTTGGTAAAGTCAAAGCAAACTTTGGAGCTGATGAAGAATCAGTATTTATGTCTAGTCAGGGTTGCCAGCATTAACAGTCATGATCACAGCAGGCTTGGAGGGAGCTGAGCAGAAACCAGGTACATTTTAAGAGCTCTTGCGAATTTTAAGTGACACCATAATTGAAGGTTTATATCGTGGTGAATTTAAGCAACTCTCTGAATCAGTCCAATTTAGACAGAACAGCCCTTGCGGAATTGCAGTTGTGTCAAACAGCCCTTTTCACTTCCTGCTGACACCAATCTCCCCTTTGAGAGGTAATTCCCATATTCCTGGGCCCAGCCTCTGGAGCTGAAGCTGCCATGTGCTCCAGGAGCTTTCCTGCTGGCATGGCCAGAGCTTCCTGAAGCCAGGCCTAGACAAGCTGCACCTTCAGGCCATGCCTGTGTGTTATCCCTTACAAACATACTGTACTCCATGGGTTAGGAAAGGCTTCCTGGCTATGAACAGATCCATCTGTGCTGAAATGCTGTATTCAGCCTCACAGCTCAATTCTGATGCCTTGAGATACCAGAAAACCTATACAAATTCACAAATTGGAGGGGCCAAACCCTTAGAGGTCAAAAAAACCCTTCAGCAGGTGAGTTTGAACCTGCTAGGGAAGGTGGGGAGGTCTGATAAGACAATTGGACCAGGAGGGACAAGGTTCTCTGAAGCCAAGGAGGGAGAACCCAAACAGGGCTCTGCCCCTGGCTGCTGAATTAAAGCCATGGGCAGTTGCTGCCTGCTGCTCCTCAGCACACAGAATCATGGAATCAGCCTGGGAGGGACCATAAATCCATGGGCAGAACACCTTCCACTATCCCAGGCTGCTCCAAGCCCCATCCAGCCTGGCCCTGGACACTTCCAGGGATCCAGGAACAGCCATCCCAACTCAGTTGAAATCCCAGTAATCCATAAAGAACTGAAATTCCAAGGCTGATTTCTGTTTTTCAGTTTAAAGACCAGGAAACTGCAGAACAGTCAGGAGACAGAATCCATACATCCCACAACAAGCAGCTTCCCAGGAAACAAAAGACAACATTTGGGGTCAAGACTAACTCTGAGGGTTTGGAGCTGTGCAGGAAATCCATGGAGGGATTTTGAATGGAGCACCTGAGATGTATCACGAAGGGAAATGTAGCCTGGGAAATGTCACCAAGGGGTGGCAGAGGAGAGAGGAAGCACCAGGGGTGCACCCAGCTCAGACGTGGTGAGCAGTGAATGAGGATGGAAAAGGAAAACACACTGAACAGGGCCAGGGAAAGAAGGGAATTAACTCCAGAAAAGAATGGCCACCAGCACTGAGAAGGAAATTAAAATGCAGACACAGAGGCTCAGCCTAGAGAGGAACAGGACATCAAGCAAGATAGATGCAGCTAAAGAATTGTAGGTTATAAATCAGTTTTCCAAATAAAGAAGGGTGCTGAAAACTGGACAAGGCAGGAATTGATTGCAGAGCAAAGGAGGAAAAGAACATTCTGTCAGCTTTACCAGGCAAAGCACAACAGCCGCTCCCTAAGAACACTACAGTAACAGCAAATACAATTACTGAAGTGGTGCAAAATAGCCAGAAAATACACCAAGCTCCAAAATGAACAGCCAACTTCTTACATAATGCACAGGAAGGAACAGAGAGGCTTTAGTTTATGCCAACAAACATTGCCCTGGGTAGACATTCAGCAGAGCTGATTTAATGGATTTTCAAATTTCTGTCTACTGTACTTTGATTTGATGTTAAAAAGCCTACATTCGATAAATTTACTCTATTGACAATATTCTTTATAAAGTCTTTATAGGAATTACCTTTGCCCTCCATTTATAAGAGAACAAAGTGCACGTGCTGGAGTCACATTATTAACCATGGCCTTCAGTGCCTTGTCTACCTCTTCCCTTATAAAAGTGTTGGATTCCCCAGCTTTGTGCAAAAGGACTTTTACTGCATTATCTAGTTCTTGATCCATGCTCTTTTTCAGGTGGGTGAACAAATCCCCTAAACAGACCACAGCAGCTCGAGAAACACCTGAGCGTAAATTCTTGACCTGCACACAGGAAAAACCCAAAAAACAATGAATAATGTTTATCAAATAGACTTTAAAATAAATATTCATGTTTTCCCTTTGTCATTTTTAAGTAACATTACAAGCAACTGAGAAATACATTTCTAACTTTGATTCACAATGGGTGAGAATTAAATACACACTCATAAAAATGTTATAAAGTTACGATCTACATTTTCTCAGTCTCTGAGTCTCAAATCATCCTTGAGACTGCCCAAAAGAGGAAAACTCACCATAGGTGAGCATAAATCACTTGAGAGAGCTATAAAATACATATATACACACAGAGAGCCAGTGGAATATTCTGATAGGAAAATTTAACCTCTTGAGCCACAGCCAAAGTTGTTTCGTGGAGCTTTGCAGTCAGAATAGGGGCATGGTAGGCAGACAAGCACCTGACAAAGTTCAGACCTTCAATTTTCTTCTCCCTGTGTAGAAAAATAATATTTAAATTCCATTCATTTGAAAATTTTCATTAAAATATGAAGGTGTGGAATTCTAAGGAATCAAATAGCAAACAAATTAAGACAGTAAAATAAAGCAATGAGAAATAATCGCAGAGTGGTTTGGGTTGGAAGGGACCTTAAATCCCATCAGTGGCACCCCTGCCATGGCAGGGACACCTCCCACTGTCCCAGGCTGCTCCAAGCCCCAATGTCCAGCCTGGCCTGGGACACTGCCAGGGATCCAGGGGCAGCCACAGCTGCTCTGGGCACCTGTGCCAGGGCCTGCCCACCCTCCCAGGGAAGAAATAATGTAGGAAACTTTCCAAGCAAGTCTGTTTTCCTGTGGGATGTTTTAGCACAGCAACCTCCCAGCTGTGTCCCACACTTCTGCTCCCAGCTCACCCCAGTGGCAATTAAAGGATCCATTTCCTGCCCCAGATTGAAGGCAGCAGCCAGTCCAAAGCCAGGAAGCACCAAGGCGATGCTTCTACTCCACACAAAGCACCAGGAGGTGCTGGTGGAGCCTCTCCAGAAGTCTTTAAACTCAGACTCTGCAAGTCTCTGAAGGCCCAGTTCTCAGCCCTAATTTACACAGTTAACATTTTATCTCAAGTTAGACTGAACCCCCCATTTTTCTCCCCTCTCACCCACTAGTCCCCTCACCCCCAATAGTCTCCCTCCCTATTTTTGACGTTCCACCCATTTTGCTGCATTTTACAGAGCTCTCCCCTTGCCCCCTGTGCACGCACCAGTCCTGGTCAGCCAGCAGTGCCAGGGCCTCTGCCAGCGCCGTGTCGGGCCTGGGGAAGGGCTGCAGCTCTGAGGGGTCCAGCACCTCGGGGCTCTGTGTCACCAGCGGCTCCCGGCAGCGACCCCGCGGGGCCAGGCACAGCTCCTCTGCAGGGACAGAGGACAGCCATCAGTACAGACAGGGACAGGGGACAGCCATCAGCAGCTCTGCAGAGCCCCACCAGTACAGACAGGGAATGGCACAGTGGAGGAGCAGAATGCTGCTACAGGAAATGAGTTTTCCAAAGGACACAGAATCCCAGAAGGGTTTGGGTTGGAAGGACCTTAAATCCCATCCAGTGCCATGGCAGGGACACTTCCCACTGTCCCAGGCTGCTCCAAGCCCCAGTGTCCAGCCTGGCCTGGGACACAGCCAAGGATGGGGCACCCTCAATCAGTTCCACTCATGTAAATTCAATTGTGCACACAAACTTCACTTTCACGAGTCACAAACACAAATGTGTGATTGTTTAAGGTAAAAACAGATGCACCATGTGCTAAAAGCCAACGTCAGAAAACTTAAAGAGCCACTTTGGAAATTCTGGAGACCTTTAAGCACCATCAGTTGGAGCTTCTACTCTTCCCATTTTTCTACTGCTTATTTTAAAGGCATCTCAGAGCCAAAATGTATCCAGAAAACGGTTTTTGGCAACAGAAAAGAGTCAATTTGCTGTTAAAGAATTGTATCATTGCAGATCCTGATCAAACAAAAACCCTCTGATGTTTCATGAATCTCCCTAACAAGTTCTAGATGAAAAATGATGAATTGAATCCTCTCCAGCCCCAGCCCTACAGTATTGATCTTCCAGAGCACCTCAGGACTGTCCACTGCACAAATAAATTGTATTTTGGGACAGTCCCACTCCACCCACCCAAATATTTTAAGAGTTTACTGTCCCATCTTACCAGAATCCAGCAGGGATGAACACTTTGACCTCTTCAAGCTGGATGTTCTTTTCAGAGAAGGGTTCAAGGCCACATTTTCTAAGGACAAAGATCCATTTTTTGGTGATGCCAACGAATCCCCACAGAAATTAAACCCTAGAAAAGAAAGAAATGTCCAAACGACAATAAAACCCATTAGAATCAAGTTAAAAACCAGTATTTCCAGCCCTAATTTCCATTTCAGCAGCACTGAACAGGGAATAATCACTTAAGACAAACCCTCATCCTCACTTTCTGCTGTGAGTTTCTCTGGTTCACTCATACTCAGTCTAATCCTTTCCCAAGGGTTTTCTTCCTTCCCTTCCAAGTCTTTGACTTCCTGCTGCTCTTTGTGGTTGTGTTCTTTGTCTTCTTTTCTCCTCCTCCTCAGCTTCTCCTGAGCAGATTTGGACAAGGTCACTTTAATCTGCAAAAAAAATCATGCAGAACTGATTCCCCAGTTCCTGATGCTGGCCAAGGTCAGCATGGAAAATCAGGATTTTCTCTGATCTGACCCTTCTCTCTCAGGTGCTTATGACACTTCTTGTGCCTCAGGAAAACTCAGCAACAGTTAATAAATTTAATCCATTTACTCCTTTGAATTTGATCCCTCCAAGGGTTCACATCTTCAGTGGCAATCAGAAAATTAAGGCACTGTTAATCATTGACTTCAAGTTTTAGTATTCTTCAAATGTTAAAGACTTGCAGAAAGAGTTTAATTTCTTTTTTTTTTTTTTGACTTTGCATCACACTTCACTCAGATAAATCTTGTTCCATTTACATTTGTAAATAGTATTTAACAAACAGCACCACTCCTCAGGAAACCAAGTTATGTGCACATATTCAGGCAGGTTTTTAAGAAAAGCCTCTGAATGGATCTGGATTAATTCATCCCTGGGGAAAACAAGCCGTGATCCAAGCCGGCCAATCCCTCCTTCCACTTCTGCATGTGCATGGGGAGTCAGGGAGGGCATTTTCCAGCTCTCCTCCTTCCTGCAGCCCTTTTCCAGGGATTTGAGTGAGGTGGGAAGCTCCTGGCACAGTTTTGCATTATAAACCAGCCAGGTGGAAGCAAAAGGAACCATCAGGAGCAGCAGCTCGATGCCTTTGGCTGCTGCAGTCAGACTGGCAGAGCCCGTGGCTGTGCAGGGCTGGGCTCAGCCCCACACACCAGAGATGGTCCCAGGCTGGGCAGCTCTTACCTCTCTCTCGCTCTCAGCGCGGCCATGGCAAGCGCTGCTCTGGTGGAAGCTCCTCGCTGGGGATGGCTCAGCTCCCTCCCCGGCAGCCTGCTCATCCCCATTGCCCACACAGGACACGGATCTGCTGGGAGCTGCGCCGGGAGGGCTCCCAAAAACACCTGCAAGGCACATCACGGGGTCACAGAGCTCTTTGGATGGAGGGGACATGGAACCGTCTCATTCCAGGGAGGCTGTGAATGGAATTGCCTATCCGTGAACTGTGACACTTTCAAGTGTCATTCTCTGCACTCCCATTCATCTGGGGATTGTGAACAATCTAAACCATTGTACAGATCTATTTGTTCTTTTCCCCCTCCACAAAGGCACATTTTCCCTCATTTCAAAACTCAGAGAGATACAAGAGATGATTTTGGGTCTGTAATACCTTTACCAACAACAACAACATCTTCAGATGTGCAACCCAGGTCGTTCTTCGGTGCAAAACCAGAGACTGACTCTGCAGGGCCTGAAAGCAGAGAAGGCACTCACTGTAAATCCCATTGGTTATGCTTTGGGACATGTTTCATCCTTCTAAAATGCCACCCCACACCTGAACTGATCCCTGTCCCAAACCAGGGTATTGTCAGCTTACTGAAGTCAACAGGATTTATTGAGAACTCATACGAAGGATGTCCATATCCCACTGCCATGAGCCTGGGGCCAGGCTGGGAGAGCTGGGGGTGCTCAGCTGGAGAGCAGGACAGAGGGAGAGCTCAGAGCCCCTGGCAGGGCCTGAAGGGCTCCAGGAGAGCTGCAGAGGGACTGGGGACAAGGCATGGAGGGACAGGACACAGGGAATGGCTTCCCATGGCAGAGGATGGGGCTAGATGGGATCTTGGGAATTGGGAATTCGTGGCTGGGAGGGTGGGCAGGCCCTGGCACAGGTGCCCAGAGCAGCTGTGGCTGCCCCTGGATCCCTGGCCAGGGAGGACATTGGGGCTTGGAGCAGCCTGGGACAGTGGGAGGTGTCCCTGAGGACAGGATGCCCCTCAAGGTCCCTTCCAAGCCAAGCCATCCCATAATTCCATGACTTTATCAGCAGCAGGCTGTCAGCTCTTCACCCACAGCAGGGCCAGTGCTGGCATTAATTAACGGCCTCAATAAGCCAAATTAATGTGCTGCTCATTCTTTCCACTGAAGGTGAGCTCCTCACAAAGTTTTCCACCCCAGGAATGTCGAGTCAGTAACCACAGCAGGCACTGCTCTGCCTGGGCAGGATTTGTTCCTGGAAATCCCATCTGCTAATCCAGCCTGGGGACACAGCTCCCTCAGCTCCTTTCCTCCACCAGCAGAGCCCAAACTGACTCAACACAAATAATCATAAACAAGGGGTTCCTGCCCATTTCAGGGATCTGTACTGGGAGGGTACAACACACCAGCACCACTTCACTGCCACTCCCAATAGGAAATGAGCTGCTTGCAAGGCCAGAGCTCCTCACTGAGCACCTTCTCATCCCAACGTGGCTCCAGAGCACTCAGAAATTCCCTCTGTTGAGTGCTGAGGGGATGTGGCCCCACTGACCGAGGGAGAACAGCCACACCAAGGGGTCTCTCTGGACCCCAGTGGAACCAGGTGTGTACTGACACAACATACCTGTGCTGGAGTGAGGCTCTGCCACCTCTGCGTCTCTGCTCCTTGCTGGGGACACTTTTGCAGGGTGGGATTTGCTGCCAAGTGCTGGAAAAGTGTCTGACCTGTTTAGATAAACAGATTTTATAGGTTCAGTTCTGCACACTCGCCAAAGTCCAGCCAAAACCACTCTGTAGCAAAGACAACAACATTTTAATTTCTTGGTGGGAAAAGCATTTCCAGTATTTCCACAAATGTTCACACTGAGCAGAAACAGAATTCAGTGGGACTTATTTGATGAGCAGGTCCATTATGAAGAACACCATAAAGAAGATCCTCATGAGGAAATAAATACACTAGGAATAAATCTACAATACACCCATAAAGTAAGGAATTGTTTGGCCTGGGGCTGATGATGCTGGTTCCAGCCGGGCCAAGGAGAGTGACCAAATCCTGCTGTCACTGCCAGGATGAGCTGTTCCCAGCTCAGTGTCCAGCAGAGACACCCACCAGGAAAATGCTCTTATCTCCAACAACTTCTAAATGATTCTCTGATATTAAAGGTGAGGAAACCCAGAGCCAGGGCAGTACACACAGCTAAAGACTCCTTTAAGCCCCGAGGGAAGGCCCACCCTCCAGAATGTCCCTAATTGCAGGATGCAGCTCCCATCACTCATGGCAGTCTATCAGCACATAAACCCAACCCTTCCAAAAGCAAACACCAAAACCCATTCCTGGTGCCCAGCCACAGAGGCTTTGTGAACACACAATGCCCAATTTGTGCCAGTGCTCAGCTCTGGTATTTTTCTGAGCATTGCAAGGCCTCCCATGCCATCTGGGATGGATTCTGTCACTCCTCCCAGTTCAGTGTGACTGCCAGGTGTCCCCTCTTTCCCTCGCTAGCTGAGGATCCAGTGAAGTATTAAGCACTGGAAAACGGACACAGCAATGCTGTACAGAGCATGGCTTAGCCCAAATCAGGATAGCCAGGACTCCAAAGCCTTGACTTCTGAAGGATTCCAGCATCTAAATGTGGTATTTTAAAGATTATTTTTAGAAATGTGGTTCAGCAGTAATGCATATAGGGAAGGGATGTGAAGATAAATTAGTTCTGAGTTGCACAACTAAAAACCTGTTTGTGAATCATTCCAGGCTCCTTCTGGCTCAAAACCCTTTCCTTTTTCTGTTCCCTATTTTGTTTCCTGTTCTGTTAATGCAGTTGTATGTCACTTATATGGAATGTTTCCTGCTCATGGCAGGGGGTTGGAATTAGGTGATCTTTCAGGTCCCTTCCAGTCCAAACCACTCTGGGATTCCATGATTCTATAGAAGATGCTTTTAGTACACACAAATATATCTTCAGTGCAAAGTTACATTCATGGGCTCTGAGAGCAGAAAAGGAGATTTTGGATTGGAAAATTTGCAAAATTCCTCAAGCCCCTTTTTATTTCATTAAACAATAGTTTATGCCGCTCATAACCAACTGGGTTCTTGCCCTTTACAATCAGAGCATTTGTCATCACACAATTTCTATTTAGAAGAGCTCTGAGAAGGCATTTTAAATTCACAATTATCTCTCAGGAATAAATAGAAACAGCTCTTGGTCCTCAATAAGAAACATCTGCATTGTCTTCATCTTCCCAACAAATCCAAACCATTCCTCCTTCAATTTCTGGGCTGTAATAACCCAATCTTATCCTTCCTCTTCACTCCTTGTCCTTCTCACTCCCATTCAGCTCTGGGTCACATTCCTGCTGTGGCAGGGAAAGTCTTTATCAAATAATTACTGCCCCTGGCACTGCCTCCCTGCCCTGGGCTACTGCAGCTCCATGTGAAAAGCCAGAAGAAACGGGAATAGTGTCATTAGCTGTAATTGTGTTTTCAGAGAGGAACACAATTCACATAGGCTATTGAGCAAGGCAATTTTCTATAAAATATGTACCACTTAATAGCATTATAGAGCTAAGGCTGTGTGAGGATGGCCAAGCTGAGGACCCCAAGGGACACTCACATCACTCTCCGGCGGGGCAGGGGGGCCACGGGCGAGCTCAGCGACTCCTGGCTGTAAATGCCACTCTCACCCGTGGAGGCGGCGCTGGGGGAGGAGCCCTGCGAGGGGCAGTCCCCGGAGAATTCGAGTTTCACACCAGAGTCGGGGCTCTCCAGGTCTGCCATGGTGCTGCTCAGCTTTGCCCTCTTCTTGGCTGCGCTGTTCCTCAGGGATCTCAGGGAATTCTGCATCTGGACAGCAGTGAAAAATGACAGGGGTCAGTCAATGCAGAGGGAAGGAGCTTTTTTCACTCAAATAAAGCCTATTTCTGAGTGCTCAGCTCTGTCCCTGAGGTGCACAAGGCCCTGCTGGGCAGTGTGATCATCACTCTAATGTTTTTTGTGGGATTATAATGATCCCCCTCCTTGTTTTATTTCACAAGAATAATTACCCTGCAGGCAAACACAGCCTCACAGCAATGCTTATCCCTGCTTCCCTTCCCAGAGCACAGGGACACATTCCTGCTAAAACACAGCAACTGCTCCATGGCTTTTACCGGATTAAAGGAGGGGTTTGATGGCTGCCAGCACACACTGTGGGACCTCAGGCTTTCCCCGCAAATCTGAACATCCTAGAAACAAAACCATGGAATGGCTTGGAAAGGACCTGAAGGATCATCCCATCCCAGCCCTGCCATGGCAGGGACACCTCCCACTGTCCCAGGCTGCTCCAAGCCCCAATGTCCAGCCTGGCCTGGGACACTGCCAGGGATCCAGGGGCAACCACAGCTGCTCTGGGCACCTGTGCCAGGGCCTGCCCACTCTCCCAGGGAGGAATTCCTTCCCAATATCCCATCTAAACGCCTCTAAATCATGGAATCAGTGCCCAGCAAGCAGAGATCCTACTGAAATAAGCAGGGAAATCATAGTTATTAGAGTTTCATGCTGCAGCATTCTCCCCTCTTTTTGCTGAATATTTTTCATGTTAGAAATTCTTCCTGTGTCTGTCTAACACCTCAGGTTCCTTTCAGTGGGGAACAGATCATGGGAGACACAGACAGAACGGCAAAGCCAGGAAGGCACAGAATCCCAGAAAGGTTTGGGCTGGAAGGGATTGTGGAAGTTCACCTTGTTCCACAAGCAGGGAGAACTTCCAGCACCCCAGGCTGCTCCAGCGCCATCCAACCCTGAACACCTCCAGGGATGTTAAAAGTGCATTAAATGCCATTTCACCCACCTCCTCTTGGTCCACCTCCTCGTGCTCCACGTGCAGCTGGGCCAGCCCCGCTGCCAGCCCCGTGCCCTCGCTGCCATTGCCGTGCCCGGGCTGCTCCAGGGGGCTGGGCAGGTGCGGGATGGGGGGCACGGGCCGAGCCCCTCGCAGCCCCCCCCGGCCCACAGGGGGTGTGCCCAGGGCGGCCCTCAGCTGCAGGGAGGGCTTGTCCAGCGAGGGGTCCCCTGCAACACACAGGGACGGTCAGGGAGAGCACCAGGACAGACCTCACATCTCAGCTCTGTATCCACAAACTCCTTTGGCCTTGGAATGACTGTTAAAAACAGGCTCAGTTACCATCTCCCCTCCTTTTAGTGTCTCCTTCCTTTCAGAAAACATAAATCGGTGTTTCCTGCATGTGCATCCCAACATAGAATCAAACTACCCTGCACTGGAAGGGACCCACAAATATCATCAAAGTCCATGCCCATGTCCTTAGTCCCTTTAAAAGTTAATTAACTTTCTTCATTAAAAAAACAAGACTCATCCCCAAACTCCCCTGGAAGCTGCTGTAACAACAAAGGTCCTCCAAAGAACCAGAAAAAAATCAAAATGCATATGGAAAACATATGATAAGTGATAAATACAATAATAAATAATAAATACAATAGTGATAAATCTACAAGATAGAGTTGCATTCCAAGGAGAGGAAATTCCCAAAGCATTCCACTGGAAATTTTCTACATATGCACAAAAATATGGATCTCAATGAAGATGAAATTTCAAACTGATTTCTTTCATCAGTGCAAAATTTTGTGTGGAAAGTGATTTTGTGTTACTTTGTTTCAGAAACCTCATGAGTGATTTGGAATCAACTCAACCTAAACAGAGAGTAAAGCTATATTTACCCAGGGGGTGGAACTGGATGAGTTTTAAGGTCTCTTCCAACCCAAACCATTCTGGGATTCCATGGTTCGAATGAAGAGGCAAAAGGCAAAATGCAGTGAGTAACCTTTTCTTGCACATGCATGAATTAAGAGTACGGAGAGTAACAGGTATTTCTGTATTAACTTTCCCTAAAAGTGCTCTGTTTTGGGGTTTGTTTTATTGTAGCTTGAAGACCCCAAGATGTTGCTGGGAAGAAAAGCAGAGCTGTAGCACATTTTGCTTTAGGACAAATCCAAAGGCTCCGTTTATCAGGAGAAGCCTGCAGGGATGTGAGCAGTGAAGCAGTAAATAAATAAATCAATAAATCCCTCCCATTGCTAACTGCACCAGGACACGCCCAATTCCCTCTCACCTGCCCCTGCACCTCCTGCCCACTGCACAATCACCACAAATACACCCCCAAATCCCTCTGACCACTTGAGACCATTCCCACCTGTGCTGTCTCCTGGCTTTTGGCTCAGCAGCTGCTTCTGGGAGCCAGGCTTGGGCAGCCCCTCAAAGCTCTTGAGAGGCCAGGAGCTGGAGAGGCTCATGGGAGCCTCTTGGGACTTCCTTGGAGAGACTGCCGGGGCCGAGAGGTGCTTGGGGCTGCTCCTGGGGGATGCCAGGGGGAAGGAGGGCAGGATGAAGGTGCCCTGGCTGGCACTGGGACCTTGGAAGGACATGAGGGGCTCTGCCTGAGTGCAAAAACTTCTCTGGGTCTTGCTGGAAAAATTGAGGCTGGAACAAACTGAGCAAGGGAAAAGAGAACAGTACTTGTGGTCATTTGCTCTCGCAATAATGATTTCCAATGAAATAATGCACCATAAAAATAATTTCCAATGTAATAACACATCATAAGAATAATTTCCAATTAAATAATGCACCAAGCTGGTGCAGAAAAACCAACTAATTTCATTCTGCAAATTGCATTCCCCTCCAAATGTGAGTTTAAGCCTTAAAACTATTTCTCAGGCATGTTTTGGAGATCTACATTTAAAAAAAAGAGTCACGCAAATAGATCAAAGAGTGCTGTGATTCTCCCCCAGCAGCACGTTTTTCTAACCCCCGACACAGTGAGAGATCAAAGGTGGGGCTGTAAATTAACAACCACAAATTAAATTACACAGGAGGACATCTGGAGAGGGACTGACCAACCCTTCAGTAACAGTTTGTATTCCTTAAGGAAGCACAGGAATAAAGAAAGAACCCCAAAGCATCGTGCCCTGCCTCAGGCCACTGTTAGAAGCCACATACCTTTGTCCTGCTGACAGTTATTTAATCCCAGAAAGTGTAAATCAGAGTCCACGCTGCCACTCTTCCCACGTGCCTGTGGGTAGCTGAGTGTCCCACATTTCCCTGAAATCTGGGGCTGATGAGAGCCCACAGCACCTTCCAAAAGAGAGCACAAAGAACTAAATCGACACTTAACCCAACAAAGAATATCCAATAAAATTTCATAGGGAACACAGAGTCTGTGGAGCTCGGAGTGTAAAATTCAAACACACTCCAAGTGCTTAATTCCAGGGTCTCTAAGCAACCTCATAAAGCAGCTCAGAGGGGAAAAGGGAAAAGGACTGGCCGTGCTTCCAGGGCACTGCTCCAGCTGGGAATTGCAGGGGGGCAAAAGAAAGCCCCGGAACAATCCCCTCTTTGAAGATGTGACACTAAAGGGGAGCAGACACCTTCAAACCCAAACCAGGGCGAGTGAGCACACTTGGCAAGGCCAGGACTCCTCAGAAGGGGACAAGGACAGAACTCATGGCCACGGGGACAGAACCCCTCAGGTCTGGTCTTGCCCAGGCTTTTCAGATCCCTCTGGCTACTGAAGCACTAAAATCAGCTCTGCCTTGGCAGCTCCAGCACTGCCCTGTGTCCCCACTCACCAGCACCAAGGGAAGGATGCTCCGAGTTCAGCTCCACACTGGGCTGGAATAAAGCCCTGGAAGCTCTTTTCCTGCTGAAAAATAACTCATCGCTGGCTGGGTTTCCTTGGGAGGGCCACAGCTTCGGGGAATGAAGGAAATCATTGGATGCAGAGAACTGTAGGGAAAAGCAAAATAAACTGTGTGAAAGGAAAGCACAGCCCAGCTCTGTGCAAACAGCACAATTATAAACATTTTGATACAAGTTTGACTTTTCCAGCTACCCAATTTTCAAATATTTTAAGCATTAGAAAGTATTTTAGTATTTTAGTATTTTTTCCAGGTTTTACTAAAATACAGGTTAAAACTACTCACACTGAAAGGGAAAAAACCCCAACAAAATAAACTGGTAGAGAATTGCACTGTTTCAAAAATTAAATTTTAAAAATTAAGCACTGGCATTTTGAATTACGTGCTTTAGATGGGGAAGTGTTTAAACAGACAACAGAATCCCAAAATCCCCGAATGGAACAGTTACTTGCAAACCACACACTCCAGATTCAGTTTAAAAGCTGTACCTGGCAATACCAGCAGCTTTTACTGATAGGGTACAGGTAGGGAGAAAATCTCACTAATACAAATATTTAGTGAAGAAAGGTCATCCTTTAAACAAGTTTGTGATTTAATTGTAAAATCAGTGATTTAAATCATTCCCAGGCTGTGTTTACTCTGCTCTCCCCTTTTGCAGACAAGGCCGCACATGGAGGAGTCTGAGCAGAAATGGAAATATTTGTTCAGGAGTGGAAAGAGCAGTAGCAGGTTCAGCCTCATAACTCCTTTATCCAAGGTCCTGGTGTGTAAATGTGAGAATTTGTACTCTAATACCTCCAAAATACAGTCCTTTATAAATACAGTTAATTTCACTGAAGGCCCCAGTTCACCACAAAGATGGATTCTCAGACAGGAACTTCGCAAAAAGTTCCTGCAATATGAACCCATCGTTCTCCCTGAGCCCATAATTCCATTATCTCCCAAATCCAGCCTGGCCCACACAACCTCAGGTCTTCCAACCTTTCCCTGCTCCAGGAGAAACCTCAGGGTGATTTAGCAGATATTCTTCAAAGTTCAGTGCCTGGGTCAAACAAAGAGCAGCCAAAGGCTCAGGTTAAATATCTTTAAGGAGTTTAATTAATATTGCAATGGGGTTTCACAAAAGCATCACAAAATGAAGCACAGAATTGAAAACTAGGGATGAGAACCATGACAATGAGCACAAATTAATTGTTCTTAAATCCTTGTAACATTTACTGTGTCCACAGGAGCTGAAAAATGGAACTGGTTATGGAATATGGAGAAAAACCTCAGAGCTCCAACAAAACCACCAGGTCCTTTCCAGGTAAAGAGGAGACACAAGATACACATCCAAGCCAAGAGAAACTCCATTTCCATATCCTACCAATGAGACTCCTCTTGGAAAGATAAACTTCCCAATTAAAACTTTTTAATTACATGTTCCTAATTTCTTCTCTCTGACTGCTTCCACTGGAAACTTTCACTCCTACTTGGTACCTGTGGCAGGAAATAAATAAGAGAAGCAGCACTTTCCCTGTTTTTCCATCCAATGCTTTAAACAGCAATTCCCAGATGGAGCTGAGCTCCAAGGCTCACAGCTACCTGGACACCAGCTCCTGGAGGAAACACTTCCCTGGTCCTGGGGAAGGGGGGTTGGTTAACAAAAGTGGCCAAAATGTTGGCTTTGTTTACAAAAACACGCTCTGATTTATTGCCAGCATTTCCCAGGCTCCAGTGGGATTGATGGCACAGCCTCTAGCCTGAAGCATCGTAAGCAAACCCAGCAAAATGCCCAAAAGCTGAAAACTTGACATCAAATCTCTCTCCCTGACAGCCAGAGCTAAGGGTTTGTCACCAGCCTGCAGGGATTAGGCTCTCCCTGGAAGGATTTTGGGACAAGTGCTTAAAGCACACAGGGGAAAACTTCAGGAGCCTCCATGCGAACCAGGCTCCGAGGGACACAGGAGGAAAAGAACAGCAGGAAAATGGTGAAGTGGTTTATTCCAATTTATTATGAGTCAGGATAAAAAAGGTGAGACCTTGGCATTCCCACTCCTGCTATCACCAAACATCATTTTCCAACCACAGATCCTTCAGTCCATAATTTAATGTGCATTGTACAAACTACCATGGCCTGGTTTCAGCCGGAATAGAGGGAATTTTCTGCTTAGGAGATGGTACAGGATAAACTTCCATCCCATTTTTCCATACACACTAAGCAATATATGCAGAAGGAGTAAATTCCAACACTGCCATGACTATACAGTTTCGCTCAGCTGTTCCAATCCCAAGCTCCAGGAATAAAAGCTCTGCATCCTTGTACACAAATGGTAATTGCAGCATTGCAAATTCACTAAACACAGGCCTGGGGGTGGTGGGAAATAGGGCAAACCCAGAGCTGCCAGATGTTTCACTGGAGC
Source organism: Origma solitaria (assembly GCA_013397895.1). Lineage (NCBI taxonomy): Eukaryota > Metazoa > Chordata > Aves > Passeriformes > Acanthizidae > Origma > Origma solitaria. The sequence goes on along the minus strand of VZRL01002950.1, from coordinate 173,313 downwards.
CCATGTCAGATCCCAGCAAAGGGATTTCTCAAAAGGGTTCTGATTCCTGTGAATTCCACCAATGTTGAAACTATCTGATCCATGTACCAGAGGAATTGTTAACTTGGTTATCAAAGCACAGCCCTTGAGAGTGACCCATCATGGAATCCTGGAATGGTTTGGGTGGGAAGGGACCTTAAATCCCATCCAGTGCCACCCCTGCCATGGCAGGGACACCTCCCACTGTCCCAGGTTGCTCCAAGCCCTGTCCAACCTGGCCTGGAAGCACTGACAAACATTCCCTCCCTGCATCCCTTCCCTGCGGAGCTGTGCCACTGGAGGAGACAAAGGTGTGCCAATCCAACAGCAGCAGCATCAGCCAGTGCTCCCAGGGAAGAGAGCAACACCACACAAAGACAGGACAGTATCTACCCTAAGTCCTCTCCCAGCTCCAGAAAAAACAGGGCTCGGGTCCCAGAGGGACACCCCAGCTCCCAGAGAAGGGACGCCTTTATCCCACAGACTGGTCACCCTCTGTATCCCTCTGATTCTCCTTATTTCTGTGGAAAACGAAGAGGATTGGTTCCACAGATCTGATTTCCCAGGTCATTTGAACACTCAGAGGCCTCCACAAAGCTATCAAGTTCCTCAGATCAATATGGAAATGAGAAGAATTCCACACACGTTGCCCAACACTGCAGTTAGGGGAGATCCCGGCGTTCACATGAACTTTGTGCCAGGGCTTAAATGCTCTCGCTTCCCCCAAAAGGGAACCTTTGGGTACCAAAAGGTACCTCCAGCAGCAGGAACAGGGCCTGCAGGGTCTGTGTTTTACCCACAATGGTCAGTATTTGACCCTGCCCCTGAACACCTGAACTTCCTGGGATGGAGAACCCACAGTTCTCCCGAGACAAACCCCTGAAGTCACTGTGCCTTATCTGCCTTTTATTTTTAGTACACATTAACTTACATGTGCTTTACTCACATCTTATCTGATCAGGAAAGTCTAGACACAGCCTTGGACAATCACTGCGTAACATGACCCTAAAAATATTGGCAGGGAAACAGCTTTAAACATTAAGCTACTTTCATGCATCCCTTCAGCCACAGAATGACTCCAAAAGTTAATTTTTAAGCAAATTCATTTCGAAGGAACGTCCGAATTAATAATTAATATTTGACATATACAGAAGCAAGTAGACTACTTGAAATTTATGCATGATAAATGTATTTTCCTTACTGAGGGAGTTAAGGGCAAGATCCAGGGCTAGCTTTCCACAGATCCTGATTGCTGGATGCCCCAGGGACGAGAAGTTTACTTGCACAGCTCCTGGAATGTCTTCAGTGCAGGGAACAGTGCCCAGGTTTATTTGTCCCAGTGTGCCTCGAGTGAAAACACAATTCACTGCCTTGCACCCAAGACAGAATTATGGAATATCCTGAGCTGGAGGGACCCACAGGGATCTCCCAGTCCAACCCCTGGCCCTGCCCAGCCCCCCAACAATCCCACCCTGGACATCCCTGGAGCTCTGGCAGCCTCGGGGCCGTGCCCATTCTCTGGGGAGCCTGGGCAGTGCCCAGCACCTCTGGGGAAGAGGCTTCCCTGATCTCCAGCCTGACCCTTTCTGGCACAGCTCCAGCCATTCCCTCAGGGCCCTCTGCTCACCAGCGGTCACCAACGTCACTGGACACAGAGTGTCCCCTGTCCCAGAGAGCTTCAGACAAAGGATCAGGATGTGAAGGAGCAGCAAAGGTGTCAACTACAGCAATCAGGTCAATATTCCACTATTAGAGCACCCTGATGTTTTAAGTTTCCTTTACAGTAACTGGGCTCTGGCCAAGAGGACTCCAATTCATCCTGTGGCAAATGAGGTTCCCACTGCCAGAGGGCAGGGACAGATGGGACATTGGGAAGGAATTGTTCCCTGGGAGGGTGGGCAGGCCCTGGCACAGGTGCCCAGAGCAGCTGTGGCTGCCCCTGGATCCCTGGCAGTGTCCCAGGCCAGGCTGGACATTGGGGCTTGGAGCAGCCTGGGACAGTGGCAGGTGTCCCTGCCATGGCAGGGGTGGCACTGGGTGGGATTTAAGGTCCCTTCCCACCCAAACCATTTCATGAATTGATGATTTCCGCGCCTCTAAATGCACTTTACGCATCAACCAAACAGAATCCATCAGCTAATTGCTTTCTCTCTCTCTCTCTGCAGGGTTGGAAACTCCTCCCACTTCACAGGGATAAACACAACCACATGTACAGAAAGGTTCATTCCTTTCAGAAAAGGACCATTTCCAGAGCTCCTCCCTGACCTCTCTGGAGAGGGGCTGTCCCAGGCAGGGAATGTTGTCCCTTTCCAAGCCCCACCAAGGTGTTGGTGCCTGCACTAGCTTGCTTTTTGTTCACAGAAAAACACCAGCAGCAGCACAGGGCTCAGCCCAGCCTGCCAGAACACGGGTAAATAACTGGGTTTTTTTACAAGCAGTATTATTTAATACTGAAAAACTGCTTCACAAAGGAAACACTTCTCGCTCTAGATATGTACATATCTTGCTGTACAGACCCTGTTTGTAGACATGCCAAGGGAACTCACTCTGATTCACCAACTCAAGAAAACACAGATGTCTTTAGGAGCCTCAGGAAAGGTAACACAGGCACTGAGGAAGGGGGTGAGCATTCAAGTCTAGACATGGACGTCAAGGTTTGACAGTACAGAAACATTAACTGAGTTAATTTTGTTAAGAGCCTGCCCCAGGCCAGGCTGCAGAGCAGCACTCCCTGTCCATGACCTCATCCAGCAGAGCAACAAGTTACCAAGCAACTGAGAATTAAAATCTGAGGATGTAAACGTGGCACTGAAGAATCTCCTCTGCACAGCCTCTGATTTCCTGAGGAGTTCTGTTTGCTTCTCTCACAGGAGATCAAGTTATGATAAATCAAATGTGTCCACTTAAAAAAACCCCCAAAACGCAACAGAAAAGCCACACCACCTAACGTGTGGTATCCAAACCACGTCCCAGAACCACTGGTAAAGGGAAAACAACCTGGACAGTTTTCCAGAGGTTCCTCCCCTTTCCAGCTGCCGACGTGGTCAGTAGGTGATTACACCCAAACTCCTCCAGAATCGTTATTCCAGCCCAACCTACATTTTTCCTGGTCAGATCAGCCCAAGGAGCAAGAGCCACACAGGCATTTGGCAGTGCCCAGGCTTATCCCAAAGAGCCCTGGCTCAGCCCCACTCCAAATCTCTGCCTTCAGAGCCTGAGCTGAAGGAATTGCTCAGTTTTCCCCTGAACAGGAAAGTCTCTGCAGTCAGTCAGATGCTCTCAAACACAAACATACAAATAAAGGCTGTTTTCCCCATTCTTGTGCTCATTCCCAGGGGTTCATCTGTCATCGTCGACATATCAGAGTCATGTCACCACTGTCAGAACTAAGGACTGTCTCAGGCAGCCCAGCTAACCTCAAAAAAAGATTTATATATATTTGTAAGTGATAAGTAACCTGGTAAGCCGCTTGGTTGAATCTAACAAAAGGAATCCCCAAATTTACCTTCCCAGAGCGATATAAGTGTACAGGTACAAGAAACAGCAGCCATACCTCCCAAACATCTCTCACTTAACAAGCCTCTGACAACTTTCCATCCTCCCTTAGGAAATGCCTTAAGGACAAAGGAACGTAGGGAGTTACATACCTGCTCCACACCCTTCGTGACAGGCATCCTGACCCCCGAGCCATTTTCCCTGTCCGCAGGCAGCTCGTTCTCCCAGGGCAGCTTGTTCTTGCCCCTGCCGGCACTCAGGACTCTCCGGGGGCTCAGGCCCCGCTCGGCACACGCGGGGCCGTGCAGCGCGCCCTGCCCGCCGGGGTGGCCGCAGAGGCTGTGCGCGCTCCGGCTCCGGCTGCCCATCAGCAGCCACTCAGTGTCCGCGCCGGGCGGGTGGCACGGCCCCCGGCAGTGGCCGGAGGAGGCCAAGGGCACGCCGTACTCCACGAGTCCCTGCTCGCCCAGCCGGGGCAGCACCTTCCTGGCCAGCCGGGCTTGCACGGCGTGCACCACCCCCGCGCCGCCGGCCCGCAGCTCCACCGCGTCGAGGGCGCGGAGCAGCGCGCCGCTGTTGCCGGGGCCCAGCGCCGAGGCC
>VZRL01002950.1:151527-167905 GCA_013397895.1 Origma solitaria | reverse complement strand
GGCACAGGTGAGAGCGGGACACCGCGGGGACAGCCCGGCAGTACCGCCTGCCGGCGGGGCCATGGCCCCGGCGAGGCGCAGCGGGAGCGGCCGCGGTGCTCGGGGGCCCGCCCGTCGCAGGGAGACCCCCGTGCGAGCGGAGAGTGGCGGAGCCGCGGAGACCCAGAGGGGTTTGGGTCGGGGTTCCGTAGATCCCGTCCCGTTCCGCCCCACCATGGGCAGGGACACCTTCCCCAGTCCCGGTCGCTCCGTGCCCGGACCTGCCCGTGCCCCCGGCCCTGCCCCCTGACCGGGGCTCGGGCACCGGGTAAAGCGCAAACACATGGAGAGCAGGGAATTCTAAAAGCAAGGCGGTTTCTGCTGGGATTCTTCTCTCTCGCACCGGCGTGGAGCCGCGCTCAGCCCGGCGGTGCTCGCGGGTGGTGCTGTCCGGGCAGCCCCAGAAGCAGAGCGGCGGCTCGGCGGCCCCGACCCTTCCGCGCCCTCAGCCGGCGCCTGGCGAGCATCAGATTCCTCCTGGGGCAGAGCAGTGCCCGCAGCTCTTCTGCTGCTTTCCCACGCAGGGGATGCCGTGCTCTGCGGCGCTCCCAAATCCCTCCGCTCAGGTGTTTCCTCTGCTGGTTAACCTCTTTGTTTCCAGTACCTGTTGCTGCTCTAGATAAGTTTGAACCACAGGCTGAAAAGATCTGATAGCTCAGAGCCCGGGGGTGACCGTGTGGTGTGTGTTGTGAGCGCAGATCGCTGGCCTGGGATACGATTCCAGGGCTGCTTCGTGTTCCAGCCGCAGATTTCTTGCTAAACAGTAAAATAAATAACAGCAAATCCATGGTGTGGGCAAGCCTGGCCGTGCAGGAGGTGTGAGATGTTCTACCAGAGTGGTGCAAAAAGCTTTACTGCTGCAAAGTAACTTAAATAGAGTTATTTATAGGTGTGTTGGCAGGTTTTGCAGCTGAGCTGTGACCATTCCTTTTTCCATGTGGTGCTGCCCTGTGTTTCCTGATTTCTGTGTGTTTTTATGATCAAGTTATGAAATGAGCACAAACGCAAAAGGGCAATAAAATGTTCTAGCTGTTGGACAGCTTATTTTATTATTTTAATTTTTTAATTCTTCCATGTATAATCTGTACTGCAAAATTATGATAGGGAAAATATTGTTTTATATTATCTTGCTTTTTGCAGATGTGCTTAAATTAGTTTCTTTCAACTATTTTTTCCAGTCTAGAGTGATAATAGGAGAGCTCATTTATCTCTTCATGGGTAAGAGGTTTTCCAGCCCCAGCTGTGAGCCTTCCCTTGCCTGTCACTGCTATTGTATTCTGTATTTAAACGCTGGCAACCTATTTGATTATTTCAAATTAAGCACTTTTAAGTGGGCTCCCCTGCAAGTGAGGTGTCAGTTAAGGAGCTGTACAAATGATGCACTTAATAATAAGATAAAAGAAGCAAAATCTCGAAGATCATTTAGCAAATCAGAAGGGAATCATTTGCTCAGCTCAGGAGTGGGGTGGTTGCAGTGTTCCCTGTAGAACAATGGGATTCTTTCCTCGTGGCCCAGGATCCTGACACATTCCTACCCTCCACCTCTCACCAGTGCAGTGCTGGGGGCTGAAGAAAGAGCTGCTGCACCCTGGGAATGTTCACGGAGCTGAAATTAGAGCAGGTAGCAGAGTGCTCCAGTGTCACGATGCACACGGGAACTTTGGGGAAGAAGAGTTTTGTGGAGCTGTGGAGGAGTGAGGATCCTCCCCTGTGCCCTCGCGGGGAGCGTGGGCAGCTGGCAGTGCCGGAGTGTGGAATTGCTGAGAATTCCCGGGTGCTCAGCCCACCCACCTGGGCCCTGCTCACCTGGAGCTCCTCGCCAGCTCCCACGGGGTCCTGCTGGAGGCAGGCCCAGCTCCCAGGCTTCCCTTCCTCTGAGCCCTCCAGAGGTTCCAGCGTGGATTTCCTGCCATGGTGGAAGCCAGAGGGTGAGCTGAGGTGAGATCTCCCCTTTCTCCTGTGCTCCTGTGTGCATCCACAGCACCAGATCGGGTTCCAGCCCTGCTGGCTCTGTGGGGCTGGTGTGCAGAGGGAGTGGAAAGTTGGTCCCTGCCAGAGCCTGGCCAGAGAAAGGCACAGCAGGACTGGGAATTGAGCTGCACAGAAGTGTAAGAACTTAGAAAACTTAGTCTCAAATAAGCTAGTTCTACTCTTTAGTTATTTCTGTTTATTTTTATTTCGGTCACTGTTCAGTTCTGTCAGATATTATAATCAGATAATAGATATTTTACTCCAGAACAAAAAAAAGATTGTGTGTTTGGTTTTTTTTTTAATTTCAGGGTTGAATCTAGTATAGACTATTAATAAACATTATAAGGTCCTGGGTTTAACTTGCATGAAAAAGTGTAGCATGTAAGGATTGAAAAGGGAATTGACAAGTGATAAACCTTAGTAAGATAAATGTAGAAATGGAAAAATACCTTTTCCATGTTACGTGTGGCATGTGTCAGTAACATAAATGCCAGAGCTAATGTGTCCCCACCTGTGTTTGTCCCAGATGGACCCGTCGTCCCCACCGTTCCTGCTGGCCAAGCTGACCCCCCTGCACTCGGAGCAGCTCCTGCAGGGCCTCAACCTGCTGCGGCAGCACCAGGAGCTGTGCGACATCGTGCTGCGCGTGGGCGAGGCCAAGATCCACGCGCACAAGGTGGTGCTGGCCAGCATCAGCCCCTACTTCAAGGCCATGTTCACCGGGAACCTGTCAGAGAAGGAGAACGCCGAGGTGGAGTTCCAGTGCGTGGACGAGGCGGCGCTGCAGGCCATCGTGGAGTACGCCTACACCGGCACCGTGTTCATCTCGCAGGACACCGTGGAGTCGCTGCTGCCCGCGGCCAACCTGCTGCAGGTCAAGCTGGTGGTCAAGGAGTGCTGCGCCTTCCTGGAGAGCCAGCTGGACCCCGGGAACTGCATCGGGATCTCGCGCTTCGCCGAGACCTACGGCTGCCACGAGCTCTACCTGGCGGCCAACAAGTTCATCTGCCAGAACTTTGAGGACGTGTGCCAGACCGAGGAGTTCTTCGAGCTGACGCACTCGGAGCTGGACGAGATCGTGTCCAACGACTGCCTGAACGTGGTGACGGAGGAGACGGTGTTCTACGCGCTGGAGTCGTGGATCAAGTACGACGTGCAGGAGCGGCAGAAGTACCTGGCGCAGCTGCTGCACTGCGTGCGCCTGCCCCTGCTCAGCGTCAAGTTCCTCACGCGGCTCTACGAGGCCAACCACCTGATCCGCGATGACCACACCTGCAAGCACCTGCTCAACGAGGCCCTCAAGTACCACTTCATGCCCGAGCACAGACTGTCCCACCAGACCATGCTGCTGACGCGGCCGCGCTGCGCCCCCAAGGTGCTGTGTGCCGTGGGGGGCAAGGCCGGGCTCTTCGCCTGCCTGGAGAGGTGAGCAATGGCCCGGCGGCAGGGGACACGGGCACTGCCAGCTGGGGTCCCTGCAGCCCTGAGTCCCACCCCAGTTTGCGGGATGTAGCTGTTGCTTTCTTTCATAAAAGCTCTTGAGTAGGTTTTTTTGACAAGAGCCCCAAATTCAAAGTGCTTTTTTTGTTTTGTGAGTAATTTGCTATGTTATGGAGTTTTGTTTGTGCCAGACGTTTGTGCAAACAAGTAGCTCTGAAATAATTTTAATTCTGTTGATTGAGTTGATAACATAGTTAATTAAAGTTTGTATGTTTCTTCTTTATCCTTTCAGGTATTTTCAGTTTACTTAATTTCCCCCCTGATTTATTATTATTTCAAACAAGTCATATACATTAACTCAATATGTGACAAATATGCTTCCTGATTATTTAAAAATCCTTGGAATTAAAACAGACTTGATCAGAGTAGAGTGAGGGAGAAGAAAGGAGGCTCAAGGGGGACTTTTTACCTACAGCTCCCTGACAGGAGGGGCAGCCAAGGGGGGTCGGGCTGTGCTCCCAGGGAGCAGGGACAGGAGGAGAGGGAATGAGCTGTGCCAGGGGAAGCTCAGGTTGGATATCAGCAGGAATTTCCCCATGGAAAGGGCGCTCAGGCCTTGGCAGGGCTGCCCAGGGAGGTTTGCAGTGCCCATCCCTGGAGCTGTCCAAGGAATTCCTGGCTGTGGCACTCAGAGCTCTGGGCTGGGGACAAGGTGGGCATCGGGCACAGCCTGGACTCAGTGAGCTGGGAGGGCTTTTCCAGCCTTAGTGATCCTGGGATTCCATGAAGGAGTTCCGAATCATGCTGTGGTCATGACTTTAATCCCAGCTCTGAGCAGGTGTCTGTGTCTGTGCTGACAGAGCAGGTGAGTGCCCCTCCTCCTTCACCTGCATTCCAGAATGGACCTCCTCACTTGCTGGAGAGCATCCCTGAGGCTCAGCCTGGGAGCAGAAGGAATGAAATAGGGAGACAAACAACTTTCTGCCCCAAGCTGGTGTGGCTGGGTTTGCTTAGAACACGGAATTAACGTTCCCAGAGCTGGTGCTTAAAGTATCTGTGGGCTGTTTCTATACATATGTAATATATACATTTATACATACCCAGAAAGAGCTTTGATCTTGAGTGTGCCCTTATCAGCTCCAGGGATGTTCCTGGGCCCAGGCACACTGCCTGAACTGGTTCTGCAGCTGCATTCTGGATGCTGCTCTGGGATATTCCTTCCTGTGACAGTGCTGTGCTTGCAGAGAGAACCTGCACTTTAAAACGTGGGAAGAGCTCTGTGTTCTTTTCCCCTGTGTTCAGAGATGTCCAAATAATGTAAAGTTCATTTTCCCAATGATAGTGACTGATATTAAACCAGATGTTGAGCCTGGGAATTGTTGGGTTTATTGACTTAATAAATAAAGGGGGTTTTGTGCTTCATAGGAAATGTTTGAGTGAGCAAAATTCTCCTGTGATATTCTTCAGCTCTGGTTCTTTCCCAGCTTCAGTTATTGTAAAAATGTAGCTTACCAATATAATTTGGATTATTTTCAATTTTTTGGTGCTTCATAATAACAGAATTACTTTGAGTATATTTGCTCCCTATTCTCTGGTGTTTCAGCAGCTCCTGGGTTCTCAGTACCTGTCCGCTCTCCAGGGGCCTCATGCTCCTCTATGGTTTTTGAACAGATCATATTGCCACTGTACTAGATAGTCTCTTAATTATTTAGGTAATTTATTAATTAAACTGTTCAGGTAGATAGCTAAGACTTTATATGGGCTAAGCTAGACCTACCGTGTTCTCACACTGAGTATAATTAAAAGCAAATGCAATAAGCAGTTTTAAAGACAGCTTTTTCAGGTTAGTTTGTGCCACATTGACATTTTGTTTAAATTATAGAGGGCATGTAAAATATGTATTTATAAAACTGCAAATTGTAGTTTCTAAATGAATGTAAATGTAGATGTGTGCTTCCCTCTCTCTAATTTGCTTTTCTGTGCAAAATTCCTATTTCTGTGGCTCTTCTTTTTTTTCCTTACTCTTCCCATCCCTTTGGTTTGTATTTTGAGCCGGTTCATATTTTGGTTCACGTTTTGCTCACCCGATCTATTTTCCCCTGGCAGCATGGAGATGTATTTCCCCCAGAACGACTCGTGGATCGGCCTGGCCCCCCTCAGCATCCCCCGCTACGAGTTTGGCATTTGCGTCCTGGACCAGAAGATCTACGTGGTGGGCGGCATCGCCACGCACGTGTGCCAGGGCATCAGCTACCGGAAACACGAGAGCTCGGTGGAGTGCTGGGACCCCGACACCAACACGTGGAGCTCCCTGGAGAGGATGTTCGAGAGCAGGAGCACGCTGGGCGTGGCCGTGCTGGCCGGGGAGCTGTACGCCCTGGGGGGCTACGACGGGCAGTCCTACCTGCGGAGTGTGGAGAAGTACATCCCCAAGGTCAAGGAGTGGCAGCTGGTGGCCCCCATGAGCAGGACACGGAGCTGCTTCGCTGCCGCCGTGCTCGACGGGATGATCTATGCCATCGGGGGCTACGGCCCTGCCCACATGAACAGGTATGTGCTGGGGGTACCCTGTGCTCATCTGGGCACCACCAAACCCCCTGGGCAGCCTCAGCCTGTGCCCATCAGAGCTATGGCCCTGCCCACATGAATAGGTATGTCTGGGGGTTCCCTGACCCCACCTGGGCACCAGCAAAGCCCCCCTGGGCAGCCAAAATAATCCCCAGTGGATCCTGGGCCTCATTAATTCCTGTTCTGCCCCATCATTCAACTGGGAAATCTTTACTTTTGCTTCATTTTGCATGTTGCACCTTGTTTGGGCTCTTCTTTAAATCACCAAAAGGTGACCACACCAAAAAGACATGCCTGCATATTGCTGAGCCTTGTAGCTCAAGCCTGCAAAATCTGAGGGTGGGTGGTGAGTTTTAACATGAAAGCACAGATTGGAGGTGGACAGGACTTTCCACATGCTTAATACACACAAAATATACATAATTCTGATGGAATCCTAAATTAGCCTTAATGCTAATAGCAGAATTCAGGATGGGAGTTCCTGGTGTGACTCTGGGGGTGCTTCAGCCGTGCATTCCCAAGGATCTTTCCTGGTACCATCGCTCTTTAACTCCTCTGTTCCCTGTGGAGGTGCAGGGATATCCAGTTATCCAAAGAAATCGTTTTCCGTCATTAAAATGGGAACCAATCAGCTGAATGGCTCTCCAGGAGGCAAAATAACAAACTACAAGTGTAAGAGCTGAATACAGAATGAAACTCTTGCTCCTATGAAGGGACACAGTGATGCTTTAAAAGGGTGGTAGCAAACATTGTAGTCATGAATTGTACTGACTTTTTATACTTTTTATTGTGCTAGGGGAGGTTCAGGTTGGATATTAGGAAAAAGTTCTTTTTTTAGGTTCTTCTATTAGGAAAAGGATCCTTGAACTCCTTGATCCTTCCAGCTCGGGGTATTCTATATTCTATGAATAATTTTGTTTTTATTATGATTGGAGGGCTGATCACTAAGCCAGGCCATGCAGCACCAGGCTCCTCCAAGCTCTCACATTAAATCAAGCTCCCACTGGGGACTTTACCCCCTTTTCTCCAACTCTGTGCTGCTGCTGATCTCCTTTCCCCTTTGTTCTGCCCCTTTGTGCTCCTGCAGCTGCACTGGGACAGGGACAGCTCATGAGAGTGTTAATGACTCTGACCATCTGTACACTGATCAAAAATATTAATAACTATGATAATTCATTTCCATTTGATCCTGAAGCCTCTTGTACCCTCAGTGTTTTGATCAGCAGCCCCTTTGCTGCTTTTCCTGAGGAATATAAATACACTCTCCATGTGTTTTTCTCTCTGAATGTTATTTCCAGGCAAACCTCACGGCAGTTTTGGATTTGCTGTGTTACCCAAATAAATACACTTCAGCTCTGCATTGTGTTCACTTTCCCATTAGATTTTCATTTTAATAGATTATTATATTAATAGATTAATATATTATTTTAATACATTATTATTTATATTATATACATTTTAAATTTTTATTTAAAAAAAATAGCAGCAGCCATCCTGAGAGAGCTTTCAGCACTGAGGAAGCTCCCTCGGTTTCAGGGTGTGACCTGAAGATGCAGGACAGTGGCAGGAGGACATGGCAGAGGCTGAACCAGCTGCTGTGTCGCTGAAATATCACAGAACCATTTAGCTTGGAAAAGTCTTCTAAGATCATCGAGTCCAAGCTTTGATTGTGTCATAAAAATAGGTTAAAGCTGATTTTTGGCAGCTCTGTTGGGCTGCTTTGGTGGCGGCAGTGCCCTGGGATGTCACTGACGCCTCTCAGGCGATGACAGAATTTCTCGGTGCTGCTGTTGGGTTGTACCCAGCAGCTGCAGCACAGAATTCCCCATCATCCCCATCCCTTTCCCCTTATTCCACCATCCCTGGGGTGACCCTGCCTGGCAGGGCTCTGGGGTGACTGCCCCGTCCCTCACACCCCGGGCTCACGGGCTGTGCTTGCCTTGCAGCATGGAGCGCTACGACCCCAGCAAGAACTCCTGGGAGACCGTGGCCTCCATGGCCGACAAACGGATAAACTTTGGGGTGGGCGTCATGCTGGGCTTCATCTTCGTGGTGGGGGGACACAACGGGGTGTCCCACCTGTCCAGCATCGAGAGATACGACCCCCACCAGAACCAGTGGACGGTGTGCCGGCCCATGAAGGAGCCCAGGACAGGTGGGACACACAGGGCTTGGGTGGCTTGGCAGAAAGGAACCCTCTGAGCCGGGAGGACCTGCAGGAACAGTGGCAGGGACTCCAGCTGGGGGTGAAGGTCACCTCAGCAGCTCTGTGGAAGGATTTGATTTCTCCAAGTTCAGTTTATTAATGCTGACCTGAAACAAAAATAATAGGAAGTAGTAATTCTACTCCCTGTTTTTTCAGTGATTTCAGCAGTGCTTAGTTTCAGCAGTTCTGTGCTCACTGCTGTGTTGTATTTGGTGTGGAGATCAGGGGTACAGGGTTGGGGTGCAGCCTGCAGCCCCTCCCGAGGGCAGCTCCCATCTCTGCTCCCCGGGACAGGGACAGCACCTGAGGGAGCTGCAGCTGTGTCAGGGAGGGTGAGGGGGGAGATCAGGACAGGCTCTTCCCCAGAGGTGCTGGGCACTGCCCAGGCTCCCCAGGGAATGGGCACAGCCCCGAGGCTGCCAGAGCTCCAGGGATGCCCAGGGTGAGATTGTTGGGGGGCTGGGCAGGGCCAGGGTTGGATCAATGATCCTGTGGGTCCCTCCAGCTCAGGATATTCCATAGTCTCTTCTGTCTCCCTGACAAGGGGTACAGGGTCAGAGGGACATTGTTTTATCGCAGGAAAGGGGACGAGAACAGTACAAAAGGAGTGTCAGACCTGAACAGAGAGGGCTCCTCGTTAGACCCCTTTTCCTTAGACAGCGAGGCCTGCTCTGCTCAGCCTCTGGGGGAGGGAATGAAATGCAGTGATTTGCACAGTACTGACCCCAACCCTCTCCCCCGCAGGCGTGGGGGCGGCGGTGATCGATAACCACCTGTACGTGGTGGGAGGCCACTCGGGCTCGTCCTACCTGAACACGGTGCAGAGGTACGAGCCCATCTCGGACACGTGGCTGGACTCGGCGGGGATGATGTACTGTCGCTGCAACTTCGGCCTCACGGCGCTCTGAGCACGCAGGAGCACGGAGCCGAGCCGTGGAGCTGAGCCATGGACCGGGCACGGCCGCAGGATCTGCGGCGCGGCAATCCCTGCGGGAGCGGCGGCTCTGGCGCTGAGCTGAGCTTGGCACGGGATCGAGGAAGGATTGGGCTCCTTCCCGTCATTGTCCTCTGTCGCTGCGGAAGTGGAGCGTGGGAAGCCGATTGTCCAGCTGGCTTGGCTGGCACCCTGCTCGTGGCGGTGGGGTCGGGAGAGAACTGGGATCCAGTTGGGAATTTATCCATCCCTTCCTAGAGCTTTTGTCTCTTCCTCTCTGGAATGTGGCGTTCCCTGTGCTGGGGGGAGCTGGGGAGTGTGGGGTGAGTGCAGGGCTGCTGACCCCTGGCTGTGGCTGCACGTGGAGAGAGCGCCAGCGCTTTGCAGGGTTTTTTATGACCGGTAACTCAAGGGCTGCCTTGTTTCTGTATCTCAAGGTTTGTAAATAATAAATGCCATAGGATGTTGCCCGTACTCTCCTTTGTCACCTGCTTCCTGCTTGGAGGGCTGGGATGATCTTTGGAGACATTTACAAAGCAAATTTATTGCCTCTTCATGATGTTTTTGGATCTGATGAAGAGAAATTGCATTTTTAACTTTCCCTTCTGTTTTTTTCTTGTGGAGAAACGAATGCTAGATGAACTGATTTAATCCTGCTGTGTGTTTTCAGTTGGAATGCAAGGAAAAATCACAGCAGCAGCATTCCTAGCATGATATCCAATAAACCCTCCAAGCCAGCCCATCCCATCCTTCTCCTGAGTGCGCTCGTGTCCGTGTTCCCTTTTTTCGAGGATTGTATGATTGCTTCCCCTGAGTGTTCCCATCTCACAATGGTGCTAAATGTAGGGGTACCCATGAGGCTGTTCCTGATTTCAGTGCATAAAGCATGTTTGGATTGTTCACTGGTTTGGTTTCTTCTTTGCTCCGTCCCCGTGCCTCCGTAGCTCTCTGGAACCTCACACCCTGTGCCACGAGCTCCTTGGTGGGTATTTCAGTGGGGTTTTGCAGGTTGATATTTACTGTTCCCATTCTCACAAACAGGGAGATCCCAACTCGGGTTCTTCAGACAGCTCTGCCTTTCACACCTCACTCCCTGTGCAATGAGGTGGGTATTTCAGTGGGGTTTTGCAGGTTGATATTTACTGTTCCCATTCTCACAAACAGGGGGATCCCAGCTCGGGCTCTTCAGACCGTTCTGCCTTTCACATGAGTGCAGGGAGTTCAGACAGGGCTCACCCTAAAGCTGTGTCCTGCTGAGGGCAGATCCTGGGATCAACCACAATCGACAGCCCTAAACCCTAAACTAAACCTGAAAACTGGGCCAGAGAAAGCGAAAGTGATGCTGTGGGTTATAAGCATCATTTCAAATAGAATGTAACTAATTTAGCCCATTTTGGGTTGTCTTCTGATCTCAATTACCTTGAATTTGTGTGGTGACTCTGCCCATTGCCAGGCCTGGGACTGAGAAATTCTTTTGCCTGCAGAGTTTCCTTTGCCTTTGTTTTAATGCATTCAGTGTTTGTTTTTCAAGTCCCCATAGTGTTATTTTGAAGGTGCAATAACATTTGAAATAGTTGCTTCAAAAGCCATTTCTTTATAATTGTGTGGAGGGGCGAGGGTTGAGTGCCCCGGATTTATCCTGAATTCCTGCAGAGCCAGGGCTGCTCCTGTTCTGCCATCCCAAACCTGGCATTTCACCAGGCCTGGAGGGTGTTGTCGCCATAAAATGTCATTCCTACATCACAGGGGTTTGCACAGACCATCAAATCCTGCAAGTCTCCTTCAGATTTGGTAGCATTGAGCAGAACTTAATAAGAGAATCGAACCTGGCCTGGGACACTTCCAGGCATGGATCACAACAAAAAATCCATAAACAGAACAAAAATCATTTAAAAAGTCACCAATCAGAACAAAAAATACATATTATGGTGATTATTTGTATCGACACCTTTCATCTATGGAAGTCGAAGTACTTAAAAATTGCAGAATGTTTTATTCCCTTTCCCCGGGCAGTGGGAATGGTAAACCCCAGAATGGTTTGGGTTGAAAGGGGCTTTAAAGAGCACCTTGTTCCACCCCTTTTCATGAGGAATTCTTCCCTTGGAATGAGGTCAGAGGAGGGAGTGGGGTAACGATGTCCCAAACTGTGCTGTGGGATGGGACATTGCTGCACCGGAGAGAGCAGCAGCAACTTTTTATTACCCAGGAGAAACGCCTCAAGATTTTCCTGCTGTTATTGATAAACTCTCAGCTTTGGGACCATGTCCCTGAAATTCACTCCATCCCCGTTTCCCTCTGGGTGCTCCATCCTCTGCTGGGGCAGAGGGGGATCAGGCACAGCTGTAAGTGTGAGGCTGTGCTCAGACTCCATAATCCCATGGGAATGTCTGTCTGGGAGCTGGAAAATCCAGGACCTTCAGCTAAGGTGTCGCAGCTCCCAATTACTGTCCGATTCCAGTCCCTTATCTCTCAGATTTCTCTCTAAAGCACTTTACAGTGGCTTTAAATGAGTTTATTTGTGCCTATACCGCTCGGAATTTCTGCTTTTTTAAAGATGCTCATCTCCAAGCTGCTCGCCAGTCTCTCCTGCTAGGAATGCTTTCCTTCCAGGAACTAGTTGGAATTTTTGCCCATTTTACAAACAGTTTTTCTGGGAGATAGCATTCCCATCTATAAGTCCCCGTTCACTGTGTGAAACAGTGCAATATATCCAAAATTGCCTTAATTTCTTTCCATTGACATGAAGCACAAAGAGCTGGATGATAATCCTTTTTGAGAATTCCTTTTTTTTCCTCTGCCTTATGCGCCATGCTGTGTTTTAAACCCAAGGAGAACTCAGATTTTTAGCAGGATTTAATAATTGTACAGGGAATATTGTACCCGTGCTTGACCAGAGTGCTTTGGTTGGGAGTAAAAACTGTTCCCTGTATTTTTGTGGGTTTACCTATTCATTTTTTGTTTCTTTTTTAGCAGCAACATCCTGGTTTTATTTTGTTTACAAAGCAGCTTTTGAGTTCCACAGGAAAAGAGCTGAGCTGTGTTGGGATTCTTTGGCAGCTCCCAAGGCGTTGCTCTTGTGCTCTCCGAGGGTTGTGATGATTTCATTGATTATTTTATTTAGTAAATAAACCTGGGAAATCCTGGTTTGTCTGCTGGAGCCTCTGGAGGAGCTGCTTCCACCTCTGTCCTCAACAAACGTCCATGGCTGCTGCCCCTCCTACCCCCAGGTTTTCCAGCTTGTTTCTGACCAAATCCTCTTTTTTATCCTCACATTGCTTTAGTTTATTATTAATGCACTTGGACAAGCTCCAGCACACGCACGAACAGCTGGGATTTTAAAACTGATTGGTGCTCTGCAGAGTGGGGCACATCCATGGAAAGGCTGGGAGAATTGGGATTGTGCAGAGTGGGACACATCCGGGGAAAGGCTGGGAGACCTGGGATTGTTCAGCCTGGAGACGAAAAGCTCTGGGGTGACCTCATTGTGGCCTTTCAGTGCCTGAAGGGCTCCAGGAGAGCTGGGGAGGGACTGGGGACAAGGGATGGAGGGACAGGACACAGGGAATGGCTTCCCATGGCAGAGGGCAGGGATGGATGGGATATTGGGAATTAGGAATTCCTGCCTGGGAGGGTGGGCAGGCCCTGGCACAGGTGCCCAGAGCAGCTGTGGCTGCCCCTGGATCCCTGGCAGTGTCCCAGGCCAGGCTGGACATTGGGGCTTGGAGCAGCCTGGGACAGTGGGAGGTGTCCCTGCCATGGCAGGGGTGGAATCAGGGTTGGATTCCTGAGCCAGTTCTGTGCTTAAAAACGCACCTGAAGCTTTCCATCCCTCCCTGTGTGTCTCAGGGATGAAGAGATGGACATATTTCCCAAAATTCCCTAAATAAAATGGTAATGTCTTCAAGTTACTAATATGTATTGCCAGGAAAAATGGAATGAGAGGAAGTGTTTGCTTTCCTTTCTCCCAGTATGGATAAATATTGAGCCCCCAGGGGATGCTGGAAGCCCTGAACCAGCAGCTCCAAACTGCCCTGGGGTGCGTGTGGGTCCAGGGGCTCACAGACCCCGCCTTAGAGCAGGGAGGGTCAGCACAGTGAGAGCAGAGGTGGAAAGAGAATATTTTATATTTGTATTTCTACTTCTTACACTCAGAGTCTCAGACCAAATCACCCCTGAGCTCTGGGCCAGGAGATGCACAGAATTCCTGACTGCTTTGGGTGGAAGGGACCTCAAAGCCCCTCCAGTGCCACCCCTGCCATGGCAGGGACACCTCCCACTGTCCCAGGCTGCTCCAAGCCCCAATGTCCACCCTGGCCTGGGACACTGCCAGGGATCCAGGGGCAGCCACAGCTGCTCTGGCAATTCCAGCCCAGCCCCTGCCCACCCTCCCAGGCAGCAATTCCCAATTCCCAATATCCCATCCAAATCTCCCCTTTTCTAGTTTAAAGCCATTCCCTGTGTCCTGTCCCTCCATGCCTTGTCCCCAGTCCCTCTGCAGCTCTCCTGGAGCCCTTCAGGCCCTGCCAGGGGCTCTGAGCTCTCCCTGTGTCCTTCTCCTCTCCAGGGGAACATTCCCAGCTCTGCCAGCCTTTCCTAGCAGGAGCAGGGGAGTTCAGCTCCTCCATTACCAGGGGAAGGAGGTTGGGAATCGGGAGCTGTTCCCCTACCTCGGCATCCCGGGAGCGCTGCTCGGGGCCGCAGGGACACGGCTGGAGCCAGCCCCGGCGGCACCGGGGGGATGCGGTGATGAGGATGGTGCCGGTGCCGGGAGGAAGATGCGGCGGTGCGGTACCGGGGATGATCCGAGTGGTGCCGGCGCCGGGGAGATGGTTCGGGTGGTGCCGATAGCAGGGGAGTTTGGGTGATGCCGATGCCTGGGAGGATTCGGGCGGTGCCGGGGCAGGCGGGATGAGGATGGTGCCCGTGCCGGGGGGATTTAGGTGGTGCCGGTACCGGGGACGGTGATTCAGGCGGTGCCGGTACCGGGGATGATGGTTCGGGCGGTGCCGGTGCCGGTGCCGATACCGGGGATGGTTCGGGCGGTGCCGGGGATGATCCGGGTGGTGCCGGTACCGGGGATAATGGTTCGAGCGGTGCCGGTGCCGGGGATTGTTCGGGCGGTGCCGGTTCCGGTACCGGGGATGATCCAGGCGGTACCGGTGCCGGGGATGGTGCGGGCGGTGCCGGTACCGGGGATGATGATTCGGGCGGTGCCGGTGCCGGTACCTGTACCGGGGATGATGATTCGGGCGGTGCCGGGGATGGCTCGGGCGGTGCCGGTGCCGGTACCTGTACCAGGGATGATGATTCGGGGGGTGCCGGTGCCGGTACCGGGGATGATGGTTCAGGCGGTGCCGGGGATGGTCCGGGCGGTGCCGGTGCCCCGCAGCTCCGGGCCGGGCCGAGGCTCCCCGAGCCGCCCGCCGGTGCCTGTCCCGCTAGTCCCGGAGTTCGGGAGGCGCGGAGCCGCGCTCCGTTCCGCGGCAGCGCCGCTCCCAGGGAAGGAATTGCCGCTTTCCTTTGGAATCGCCGCTGCCGGGCGGAGCGGGGCTGCAGCAGGGCCGGCGGGCGCTGGATGTCACTGTCGCACCGCGCAGGGACCGCACGGGCGGCTCCAGCCCCGAGCCCCGAACCCCTGCCGAGGGTCGGACACAGAGTCCCGGGGTCCCTGCGGCTGGGAAAGCCCTCCCAGCCCATCGAGTCCAGGCTGTGCCCGATGCCCACCTTGCCCCAGCCCAGAGCTCTGAGTGCCACAGCCAGGAATTCCTTGGACACCAAACCTCCAAACCTCCCTGGGCAGCCCTGCCAAGGCCTGAGCACCCTTTCCATGGGGAAATTCCTGCTGGTGTGGGTCCAATAAATCCAAACAATGGTGCACTTGCTGTGCTGCTCTCCCTTGAGTCCGTGGGCACAGATGGCAGGGGCACCTGCCATGGAATCATGGAATCATGGAATCATTTAGCTTGGAAAAGCCCTCTGAGATCGAGTCCAACCCTTCCTAGCACTGCTAAGGCCACCGCTGCTCCTGTCCCCAAGTGCCACATCCCCAGGACTTTAAATCCCCCCAGGGACGGGACTCCACCCCTGTCCAGGGCAGCTGTGCCAGGGCTGGATAGCCCTTTCCAGGAAGGAATTTTCCCAATATCCAATCTAAACTTCCCCTGGTGCAACCTGAGGCTATTTCCCCCGGTCCTGTCCCATCCCTCAGTTCCCTGCAGAACACATTTTAGGATTTGGGGCTCTCCCAGCTGGAATGGGAGCTCCCTCCCCTCGGCACAGCCCCAGGGAACTCCTTCCACAGATCCTCATTTCCATAAAGAGCTCCACTGGGTCTTCCAGCCCTCAGACGTGTTGTTGGCTCATCTCCTCCTTCTCCTCCTCCCTGCCAGGTTATGGAAAACTTCAGGGATGAATGAGGGATCAGTGAAGGCGGTTCTGATGTCCAAGAGCCTTTCCTTGGGCAGGTAGAGGCTGGGAATAGGTTGGAATCTGCTTTTCCCGGTTGCATGGAGAAAGGGGCAGTGACTCTCGAAAGAATCACACAATCCTGGGATGGTTTGGGTGGGAAGGGACCTCAAATTCCCATCTCATTCCAGGGAAACCTCCCACTGTCCCAGGCTGCTCCAAGCCCCAATGTCCAGCCTGGCCTGGGACACTGCCAGGGATCCAGGGGCAGCCACAGCTGCTCTGGGCACCCTGGGCCAGTCGCTTCTCCTTCCCCTGGAGCTTCTGCTCCATCCCACACGGCTCTGGAATTCCAAGTGAACGCTTGGAGCTGTGCCAGTGTGTGCATAAGGTGTGCGCTGAGTTTTCTCTGCCTTCCTGTTTATTTTAAATCCAAAATGAAAAAGTACTTTACCTACTTGTGCAGATTAATTTGGAGAGCTGGAGATAATAATTTATAAATTTTCCCTCTATTTCCCGAGAGGTTTGTGGTGATTCAGATTAAACTAATTCAGCTCAGGCTGATGTCCAGCTAGAAACAAATACAGGCAGTTGTTTTTTTCTTCCTTCCAAGTCCTCCCCCAGCACAGGGAGAAAGCTGTGAAAATGAATGAGTCAATGAAGGATGGTGAAATCCTGGGGGAGGGAGGCTGGATGTGTCCAGACCCAGGGGTCTGGAGTGGGGTCCTGCTCACTAGAGGGTGGGAATGGGAATGGAATGGGAATGGGAATGGGAATGGGAATGGGAATGGAAATGGGAATGGAAATGGGAATGG
>VZRL01002950.1:114569-130590 GCA_013397895.1 Origma solitaria | reverse complement strand
AAACAGCCCCAAAGCAGCCCCAAAGCAGCCCCCAAAGCAGCCCCAAAGCAGCCCCAAAACAGCCCCAAAACAGCCCCCAAACAGATCCCAAAGCAGCCCCAAAGCAGACCCCAAACCCTGCCCAGCCTCCCTGGGAGCTGTCCCAGTCTCTGCTGGAGAGCATGGAGTGTTGAGCTGGGGCTTGGGACCTGCCCCTGCTCTGACCCTGTGCTCTCCATCTGCAGGCTCTGGCACAGCCCCTGTGGGGCACAGAGCCCTTTTGGGGGCACAGAGCCCTTTTGGGGGCACATGGGCATCTGCAGCCCCTGGAGCCAGCCCCACTGCCCTGGAGAAGGTGACAGATCTGCTGTGGGTTCCTCCATCCCACCCTCCATCCCCAGGGAGGAGCAGGATGGGCTGGGATGTTCTCCCAAGGCTTTCCTTCATCTCCCCGTGCTCACAGCCCAGCTGGGACACGAGGGAAGTGCTTTTATCCCAAATTCTCTGCGCTGTGCCCAGGGCTCATGGCCCTTCTGGCTGGGACACGAGGGAAGTGCTTTTATCCCAAATTCTCGCACTGTGCTCAGGCTGACGGCCCTTCTGGCTGGGACATGAGGGTTTTATCCCAAATTCTCGCACTGTGCCCAGGGCTCATGGTCCTTCCTGCTCTGCTCCGGATCAGCCTGAGGCTGATGGGGAGAGGGCTCTGAGGGGCTCTCAGGCTGTCTGTGGTGCCAAAATGAGGAGAGGGCTGCCCAGCAGCTCTGGGGGAGCTTTCATTCCTTTTTCGTGATCTCCTCACATGCTGGGCTGGGTGTTTGTTGAGATTTTGGGTGTTTTATCTCCCTTTTTCCCACTCTGCTCTGAAAGCTCACGCATTTCTTGCTGGGGAAGAACTGTCTGTGACTAATTCCAGTGAAAACAGAGGTGATTATTTACCTATAACTTTCAAAATCATGCTTCTTTTTCAGACAGGTGCTGGTGATCCTGGGCTCCTGTGCTTGTGAAATTAAATCACCGATTCTTTTCAGTTTAAACAGAATTTTGTTGGAACATTTCTTGCAGTTATAATTTAATCTTTCTTTCCTTTCACAGAATGATTTGATTTTGCCCATATCAGGCATCAGATTAATCTGAAATAATGTTCAAACAGCTTGACTTGTAAAAAAAAAAAAGCCCTGACAGATCTTGTGTTCCTCCCGGAGCAGCCTTTTCCATCTCACCGCTGCCAGAGGGATGGAAAGATGGTTTTGGAAGTCCCCTGAGTTTCCTGCAGGGAGGGCTTTTCCAGACACTGTGGGCTTTGCACAAACTCATGGAATCATGGAATGGTTTGGGTTAGAGGGACCTTAAATCCCACCCAGTGCCACCCCTGCCATGGCAGGGACACCTCCCACTGTCCCAGGCTGCTCCAAGCCCCAATGTCCAGCCTGGCCTTGGACACTGCCAGGGATCCAGGGGCAGCCACAGCTGCTCTGGTTAGTGCTGATGGATGGAATTATGTCAGGCTAAAACTCCTCTTTAAAAGGATTTTATTTCAGGGCTGTGTCCCATCCACCAGGAGGGTGAAGGAGATTTTGTCTGGGGTCTGTCCAAGCCCCACTGGGGCTTCAGGGCACGGCTTGAGGAGGCGTAAGAAAACAAATTTTCGTGTCCCAGTTGATGCTCATTGCAGTAATATTTTAATAAAATAATCTGGGAAAAGATAGAAACTTATTTTTCCACATAAGTTGTCTGGAACAGATAAAGCTTTTCAGATTTTGGTACCAGGAGGCTGCTGGGGGGGGTCTGGGAGGTCCCCTGGGTGTGTTTGCAAGGGAAGGTTAAAATCATCTGTCAGGGAGCTCTTTCCTCAGTGCCATGGTTTGGGTCAAACAACCTTTTGGAGGATTTGTATTTCCAGATTCCAACTTTTGCGAGATGTCTGCGAGTGAGGAAAATTTCACAGAGAATGTTTTTTCCCTTTCACCCCTCACTAATCACCACACTCAGAGGAACATGTTGTCAAATAGCAGATGGCACATTATTCTAGAAATAACTGATCAACATATGTTTACTTTAGACATAAAGGCTGTGTTTGAAGCAGCCAGGAATTATTTCATGTATGGATAAAGAAATGCTGCTTTCAAAGGGCTCAGCTCCCAGAGGGCACAATTAGCACATCCCAACATGGAGGTGGAAATCAAAGTTCTGCATCTCCACCTGATTTCCACTTGTTTGAGCCGGGCCTGGCTTGTCAAGGATTTCCCTTTGTACTGAACAATCATTTCGGGTTAGGAAAATTCCCTGTTCTTAATGCTATTTGCGCTCCATCTGCTCCTAAAAATTCAGGCACTGTGTTCCCTCAGGGGGAGGAGGTGAATTGTCCATCACCAACTGATGCGGACCCCTAAGAACTCACTGCAATTTGCCTTTGGTCCCACATAATTCCATTTATTAATTGAAAATACGAGCGAAAATGTGAAAATATGAATGAAAATATTCCTGAAAAAAAGAAGCTTCCTTAATTTTGGGAGGCTCTTCAGCATTGGAGGGGCTGCCCAGGGGATTTGGAGTGCCCATCCCTGCAGGTGTCCAAGGAATTCCTGGCTGTGGCACTCAGAGCTCTGGGCTGGGGACAAGGTGGGCATCGGGCACAGCCTGGACTCGGTGACCTTGGAGATCTTTTCCACCCTCAGTGATCCTGTGTTTACATGCTGGAATAATTAATTGAACCTGATGGTTTTTTGCGTTTGGCTTTTTTCACTCAAAAATCTGCCAATTGCTAACGTTGGAAAAATCCAATTCACTCTGGACTGGAAAGCAAAGGTGCAAAACCAAGTCATCAATTAAAGAAAATAATTAATTTTCATTTTTAAAATGGGCAAGTTTAGCTTACAGAGAACACAGAGGGGTGGATCAGTGTGAGAAACAGATCACAGTGTTTTCCATAGGGAACACCAGCCATGGCTCTGATTTTGTGGGATCTCAAACCTGACCACATCCCGGTGAGTGATCCACCCTGGGACCAGCAGAGAGTGATCACAGCAACAACTCCACGGGAGAAAACAACCCCTGAGGGATATTTCCAGCAGGGATCCTGCAAAAGCCACAGTGACTCACACAGAGAGCAGGAAAAAAATTCAGGAGAATTTTGAAGAGGGAAAAAGAATCTGGAAGATTTTCCTCCAGCATTTCACCCCAGCTGCTTGGAATTTGAAGGCAAAGGAATCATTTCATATCCACCAAGAGACCTATTTTAGTGTGAAAAGTCTGAATTTCAGTGACATTGATGACTGAAGCAAGATGGTCATGGATGGAAGAGAACAGAGAGAAAGGAAGAACCAGAGAATCCTGAAATGGTTTGGGTTGGAGGGACCTTAAATCCCACCCCATCCCACCCCAGCCATGGCAGGGACACCTGCCACTGTCCCAGGCTGCTCCAAGCCCCAATGTCCAGCCTGGCCTGGGACACTGCCAGGGATCCAGGGGCAGCCACAGCTGCTCTGGCAATTCCAGCCCAGCCCTGCCCACCCTCCCAGACAGGAATTCCCAATTCCCAATATCCCATCTAGAGGGAGTCTCCTGTGTTTTAAAGCCATTCCCTGTTTTCCCTGGGGAGGGTGAGGGCAGCTCATCCCTCCCTGTGCCTGCTCCTGCCCTGGCTGCTGCCCTGCATTCCGGGTTCTTCTATCCCGCACGTGTCCCGTGGCTCGGGCAGGGCTCCTGGAGAGCTCCAGTTCACATTGGTACAAATCACAACAGCCACAGCCTGCGGCTTTCACCTCCATAAGATTTCATTTCCTTCCTCGGGCACTTCTCTTTTCAGCAGCTCCGTGTTCTTGTGCTGTTAATTCCCTAAAAATCTATTTTTACCCAGCGGTT
The DNA here is from genome assembly GCA_013397895.1 of Origma solitaria. Classification (NCBI taxonomy): domain Eukaryota; kingdom Metazoa; phylum Chordata; class Aves; order Passeriformes; family Acanthizidae; genus Origma; species Origma solitaria. Next base: position 126,747 of record VZRL01002950.1, on the reverse strand, counting down.
GCATTATCCCTCTATTCATACGAGCTGATTTAGAACTAATAAAACCTTGATTATGTACCATGAACCAGGAGTGGGATTTCGTTTGCGCCGAGATCTGGCTGGAAATTTGTTTCCCCACTTCTTTTATCCAAATGATTTCTTTGTCTCCCCGCCGCAAAGGATGCTCTGTGCTGTCTGAGCAATCATATTTAACTGTGACAGAGCAAATTAAAAAGGGATTTTCGGGCATCCACACAGCACAAATGAGGCTCACAGTTCATCTCCGTCTTTGTAGGCAGCCACGGGGTGCCCAATATTTTTATTTTAAATTATGCACGTACGAGTGTGAGATGGTTATTGGCTCAGGAATTACAGTTCCCCCTCAGCTGCAGGCTGGGAGAAGCCAACTCTGCTGGAATCCTGGAGCAGAGTTTTGCTGGAATGAGCTGAGCAAAACAAAGCCGGGTGAAGAGCGAGGGTTTCGAGAGCTGAATTCATTTTGTAACTATGAAATTTTGAGAAACAGGCAATCGTTGATTAGTGGGGGCTCTGGGAATGCTGGGGGCAGGGAACAGGGGAGGGGAAGGCTGGGGGCAATGAGGGCAGTGATTAGGGAATGTGTGGGGTGGGGATCCTGAACAGGGGGGCATCCCGAAAAGCAATGTGGAGTGAGACTTACAGTGGGAATGAAGAAATACTCCATTCCATCCCATTCCATTCCATTCCATCCCATTCCATCCCATTCCATCCTATTCCATTCCATTCCATTCCATTCCATTCCATCCCATCCCATCCCATTCCATTCCATTCCATTCCATCCCATTCCATCCTATTCCATTCCATTCCATCCCATCCAATTCATCCCATTCCATTCCATTCCATTCCATCCCATTCCATCCTATTCCATTCCATTCCATTCCATTCCATTCCATTCCATTCCATTCCATTCCATCCCATCCAATTCATCCCATTCCATTCCATTCCAATCCATTCCATTCCATTCCATTCCATTCCATTCCATTCCATTCCATTCCATTCCATTCCATTCCATTCCATTCCATTCCATCCCATTCCACTCCATTCCATTCCATCCCATCCCATTCATCCCATTCCATTCCATCCCATTCCATTCCATCCGATATAGAATCCCAGGATGGTTTGGGTTGGAAAGGACCCTAAATCCCACCCAGTGCCACCCCTGCCACGGCAGGGACACCTCCCACTGTCCCAGGCTGCTCCAAGCCCCAATGTCCAGCCTGGCCTGGGACACTGCCAGGGATCCAGGGGCAGCCACAGCTGCTCTGGCAATTCCAGCCCAGCCCTCCCCACCCTCACTGTACACTCCTTTTTATCTAAACCAAACCAACCCTTTTTCTAGAAAAGTTCCTGTCCCCTGCTCTGTCCCCCCCAGTCTCTCTGTGATCCTGCAGAATTTCGCTCTTTCCCAAGGCACCATTCCCCATTCCCTCGGTGCTGGAGGCTCCCTCACCCTACACTGCCACCTTTCCCAGACGGCTCCGCATCCAAAGCAAACCCATCACACCTGAAAGCACAAATCCTAAAGATTCATATTCTGGAAAGAAAACAGGAAGTCCCAAGAGTTCCAGAAGGGTTTTAGATCCCACGACTTCAAGCCAATTTCAGGAGCACCGGCAGCCTTTTGACTCCATTTCATCCACTTAGTTGTGGTTTTATGTCTGATTTATTTCTGAAGGGCTACACAGTGCTTTTGGTTTCTTCCCTTGAACCTGGAGTTTTATGTTTTTATGGATTTTAAAGGAAATTTACAGCAGCACTAAGGCACTGCTTTTTGAAGCAGGGGATTCAGGAGAAGTGAGCATAAAAGAGTGGTTTGTGTTGGAAATCTGCATCCTCCTCTACAATGTGAGTCCATTTGATGTTTTGAAGTGCTACAAAAGACAAAATGTTCGAAACCTGCAGCAGGACATGAAAGGAACTGGAAAGATTTACAAATCTGAAATAGAAATGGCACGATAAAAGACAAAAGGATTCCTTAATGAGGGCTCCCAGCTCAACCTCCCAGCTCCAGCAGGAGCTCCCACTGCTGCCCCAGCCCTGCAGCTCCAGCTGAGCTCTGCCTGTCCGAGGCAATGTGCTCCGATTATTGAAAATTATTGAGAATTATTGAGGCTTTGTGGGCCCGGGTGGGGTTGGGAGGCAGTGCTCCCATCCTTCTCCCCAAAAATCCTCTCCTTTTCCAATGGCAGTGCCTGTTGGACACCCAATCCCAAAACATTGCTGTGAAAAGAGCCCTGTGGGGTTTCACACTGAGAGCACAGAGTGTTTATCCAGGCAGTTTGCTGCTGGAATTTTGCCGTTTCCCAGCCCTCCGTGTGCTCCTGCCTGTTCATCGGGGCTGGGAACCACCAGCCCCCGAACAGACACCGCAGGGCCTCAGGAAATCAGTGTCTCCTCAGCCAGGGCTCTAACAGCTGCAAAGATGGAAAGGGCTGAAGGCCCAGATTCCCAAGGTTCAGCTTGGATGGGTTTGGAGCAATCTCATCCATGGGAGGTGTCCCTGCCATGGCAGGGCTGGCACTGGCTGGGCTTTGAGGTCTCTTCCACCCAAACCACTCTGCGATTCTGTGACAAGCTGAGGTCTGTGCCCACTGCCACTTCTCCCTTGATTCTGTATTCCCATTTTTATTTTCCACAGGTTCCTCGGGGCTCCGCAGGGATGGGGCTGCACGTGCCCAGCTCCTCCCCACGGCAGCACTGTGCCGGTGTTCCCATCCTCCCTGCGCCCTCGGATCCCTCGGAATGTCCCCTTGAGATGGGGCTGTGTCCCTGGGGCAGCACATGGGCCCTGCCCAGGGGACAGGAGGGGACAGAGCCACCCCAGAGCTGGCAGGGTTGGATAAAAGCAGCCTCAGCTGGAGCTCCCGGTTTGTAAATAACAGCAACACTTGCTTTGGGAATAACTGGAACGCTTCAAAGCCGAAGCTCCCCTTTGAAAACAATGTTCTCACTTATCTCCTGGAATTTCACAGATATCGGCACTCAGCTGAGAGGTGAGGACACTGGTGGCCTTCACCTGGCAGTGGGAGGTGACACATGAGGTGACACAACCTGCTCAGCATTTCCCTCACCTTTTCCCTGTCCCTCTTTTCCCTCCCCAGGCCACCCCTGGAGCTGAGGAACCTCAGAGAAAATCCACATCCATTGGCCTCACTCTCAAAACACACGGAGCAGCTCCAACCCAGCACAGGGACCTGAGCACCTGGGGAAAACCTCCGACATTTCCCGTGGGATGAGGTGTGCTGGGACATTTCCTGGTGGTTTGCTTTCCTGGCGAGGAACTCAGGTTCAGTCAAACAAGGAGGGAGGGATGGATGGAAGTGCCCATAGGGTTTCCCTTGGGTTTTCCCTTGGCAGCTGGCACCTGGAGCACATTCCCTGGGATCTGGAGGAGCCTCTCACCACTGGAATCTCCCCAGGCTCTCCAACAGGAGTTGAAATGGGGCTGAAAACGAACATGTTTGCAGGAGAAAGGAGGGGAAAACGCCCAAGAAGGTGAATCCCTTCTGTCCCCACAAAAGGCTGCTCTGAGCACCCCAATCTCCCCGTGCTGATGGGGCAGGGGCAGAGGCTCTCCGTGCGGCACATTCCGAATTCATGTCCCTCGGGAGCTGGGTGTAGGAGGAACTGCTCATCCTGCTGAGCTGGAGCTCTGGCTGGCTGCTGGCCAGGGCTGAGTGCTCATGTTGGTGTGGGTGAAAAGAAATTTCTGTTCAAGCTGCAGAGCTGTGCCTCAGCAACCTCTCAGCTCAGGGACTGGGCGGGATTCACAGGATTTTTTCTTTTATTTTTGCTTAGAATGATTTGATATTATTGATTTGATATTATCCCTCAGAAACAGCTCATAAAAAGTTAGTTTTTCTCTAAAAATGCTCTGAGTACCAGAATTTGTTATCAATGAGAGTAGGAGCTCTCTGATCCTCTGCTCGTGTGAGCTCAGGGAGATGTTTCTGGAGGGTCCTGGTGAGCCCGGAGGGACAGGAGGCAGGATGAGGACAGTGTGTGCTCCTGGGCACTCCTGGAGCTCAGGTCCATGGAAAAGGGCCTCAGCTGAGGGCTGGGAATAAATCCGTGTGCAGGACAATTCTGCCGGGAGAGGACTTTCACCTGCAGGTGATGGAGAGGAGGAGAGTGGAGGAAGCATCTGGAGGAACTGGGGTGAGGAACTGAGGAGCAGTGACATCTCCTTCCCCTCGGGGCTCAGCTGTGGAGCTGCCCTGAGCTTTGGAAGGGAATAGAGCAGGATTGTGGCGTGGGAGAGCGTGGGAATGCCCTGTGGATGGCGGATGAGGTGAAATGGAGGTGCCTGTGGAGGGGGACAGCCGAGGAAGGGCTGTTTCAGTCTCTGGGCCTGGGGTTTGTTTGTGTGAATCACTTCCTGGCCTTAATTCCTGAGGTGCCACGGAGTTAAAGTCAGCAACTCACTGCTCTGCTGAATTTATTTAAATTAAAACCAGCAATTTAGCTCAATTTTGATGAGGCATCTGCACTTTCCTCGTTACCTTCACAGGATAGTTACAGCAATGGGAACGATCCGTCCCTGTTTCCTTGGAAAACACAGCTCATCCAACTGCACATCAAACCTCCCCAGATCTGTGCAGAATAACAAACAATTTGTTTGCAGAGCAGGCTTTGGAGCTGATTGTTGTAATTGGGGATGCAGCAGAAAGGCTCCGAGCTTTGGCCAATTTCTCGGGCTCCTGCAATTTTCTCCGGGGAGCTGATTGCCAGCGAGAGCCGTGGCACCTTCATTAGCTCCCTGAACCCTCCAGGGGTGGGAAAGCAATCTCTGCAGTGCTGGGAGCTGCAAGGAGGGACGTTTGGTGCTTCTCAGAGTATCCCAGATATATCCAGAATATCTGGCCCAGCACTGCGCACGGCAATGATTTTATTCCCACTCCCATTGCTGAGCCCGGACCGAATGCAAAATCCCAAACGCACCTGCAAATCCTAAATCACTACTGCCCTGGAACAGCGCAGGGGAATGAGCTGAGCTGCTCTGCCAGGGCTGTGCAGGGCTGGCGGCAGGAGCAGGATGGGAACGTGCCTCTAAAAGGGGCTCGGGAAGGACTGGATGTGACACAGAGCTGGGGATGAGGTGACGAGCAGGCACAGCCTAGACCCCAAGCTCCAGGAGGGCTTTTCCAGCCTCCAGGATGCTGTGATTCCTCATTAGGCACGAGGAAGGATGGCCCAGCCTCTGCAGGGCCCTGAATGCTGCACTCATCAAGGCTCCTGAATAATTGAGGCGGATTTATTTCACTGCTGTGGCTCATTATCCTTCCTTGATCTCTCATCGTGCTTGGTGTCTGACCCTGGAGCAGATAGCTCCTTGTGGAGCCCGGGAGGTGCAGAGAACACCCAGGGCTGGGGCTGTGCCCACTCTGCCCCATCCCTGCCTCTGGAAGGTGGCAGGATCCGCAAAAACCATGGCCTGTGTGCCCAGCCCTCGTCAGCTCTTCTGGAGTGTGTTTTTAATCCATGAAAGCTCTGTGTTGCCAAAGAAACAGTTCCTGCCTCCCTCGGGGTGCCCCCAGTGCCCCCACCCTGCTTTCCCCATCCTGTGTTTCCCTGGATGCAGCATCCCTGCGGATGTAGGCGGCACTCCCCAGAGCGCTGTTTCGGGGTGCCTGAGCCTGCTGAGGGCTGAGGAGCAGCGACAGAGGCTCATTCCTTCCCTGGCTGGAGCCCCGAGCCGCTGGGACAGCATTCCCACTGCTGGAGCAGCGACGAGCTGAGCCTTTCCTTCCCCTCCTGCCCGGAGCCATCGCTCTGCGCTGCTGTGAGGTGTGGATTAACTCTACAACTAAAGGAAAGTTGTACAGTAAGTGTGTTTATTCCAGGAATATTTCCTCAAAGCGTGCGCACCCCAATAATGCTCTGTCCAGTTTATATTGAGTTACAAATTACATATGCATAAAGTTACACAATGCCCCTATACATATTCATGATCTATTCCTGCTTCGGATTATAATGAGTCCAAAGTTCATTTCAATACACTTTCACCTGGGCAGTGCCGCTTGGGGGTCATGGGCAGGGGTCTTAAGATGAAGTAAAGAAGTCTTCCTCGGGTTGAACTCTTCACCCTTCGCATACTCCCTGGGTCTCTGCTCCAGGTCCAAACCTTGATGCTCAGCCTGGTTTCAGGATCCAGAAGCAAACTATCTGGTCATGGCTCCTTGTCTTTACCAATAGTTTGGCATCTTCTTTATATCCTCCCTCTTTGCTTGGCAAACACAGCAATATTGAGCGAGCTCTATGCATTGCTTTAGCAAGCAGCCCTTAGTAAATCATTATCTACCTCCTAGTCCCTAAAACACAAGCTAGATACCTTATTTTATCAAACACTTCCCAGTAAATCTCTTAGCCCCCCCTAAATCAGCTGTGCCATGAGCTGCTATTCCCTGCCCCAGGAATTGAGGGACAACGCTGTGCCGCTGCCCCCGGCACTGCTGTGTGCCCGAGGATGCTCAGCTGGGGCTCCCGAGTGCCACTGTTGGTGGTGGACCTGGCAGTGCCCCCTGTGCTCTGGAGGGCTCACACTCCTTGCTGGAGCAGGGGCTGTGTCCCAGCACTTCCCAGGAGCCCCGGAGCAGAGGGGGGAAGGATTCACCCCACAAACAGTCCCACTGTGCCCCACCCTGCCCAGCCCTTCCCCAGGGGCACAGCTCCGTGTGCTGCTCCAGCTGCCCTCGGGAATGGGATTGGGGTGGGGAAAGAGAGATCTGCTGAGGGCTGAGCAGGGGCAGGGACAGGCACTGCTGCACAGGCTGGAAAAAACGGTGCTCTGGACCCCGGGACTGTAAACCCAGAAATTTGTGGTGCCTCAACACAGCCTTTCACAGAGATGTTCTGCTGAGGTGTCAGGAAAATCTTCTGTTTAAAATCCTAAAGTCATGGAATGGTTTGGGTTGGAAGGGACCTTAAATCCCACCCAGTGCCACCCCTGCCATGGCAGGGACACCTGCCACTGTCCCAGGCTGCTCCAAGCCCCAATGTCCAGCCTGGCCTGGGACACTGCCAGGGATCCAGGGGCAGCCACAGCTGCTCTGGGCACCTGTGCCAGGGCCTCAAACCCTCCCAGGGAAGAGCTTCTCCCTAACTCCTAATCTACATCTCCCCTCCTCTGCTGTGTTTTTCGGGCAAGTCTCGAAGCTGTCCCTGGCCTCCTGCCCCTTAACTCTGCAGACACAAATCCCTGGTTCTGTGCCACTCCTGAACTCATCCCAGAGTCATTTTGCAGCTGGAAGTCTTCCCTCTCTCTTTGTTAAATACTTTTCCGGGATATTTATCTGTAGTGTTAGAATGAGGAATGAAACCATGGAGGAGATCCTGTTTGCTGCTCCCTGGGGGAAGTGTCTCTTCCAGGATTCAATCCTCGCTGGCAAAGTGCATCTGCTGTGCTTGGGGGTGTGGGGTGAACCCAGAGCTCCTGGCAGTCGGAGGTTTGTGTCCCCCACGCTGGGGATGTGGCAGGAGCAGGGTCCTGCCCCAGGGAGGGAATCCCCGGCTCCATGGGGTGGGCTGGCAGCACAGGGGTCCCCTGGGGAGGGCCCATGGTGGCATTTCTGGAGCGCTGCAGTGGCAGGGTGCTTTGCTCGGGCACCCTGAGGGCACTGCTGAGCACAGCAGGGCAAACATCAGCTCCAAGGAACAAACCCTCCCCGGGATCTCACCCCGGGCAGGAGCAGGGAGCGGGGCTGCAGGGCTGGGGGAGCTTCCCAAAGGGAAAAAGCGCTTCCCTGAGCAATCCCTGAGGTTTCAGAGGGCTGTGAAGGTCAATGTGCTGCTCCCAACCCCTCTGTGATGGCTGTGCAGCAGGCAGGGATAACCCTCACCCACCCCAGCACTCGCGGGGACATCTTTCCACAGGGATAAAGTGTCCTCAGCACTCCTGCAGGAGCAGCAGGCACAGCCAGCCTGTTCCACACAGTCTGAATGCCTTCAGAATCCATTCTGAACTTGAATAAATGGCTCTGCTTTCAGCTGCAAGAGGCTGGAGCTCCTTAAAAATAAACCGCTGTTATGTAATAGATTTTATTAACAGCACATCAAAGGGTTTGGCAAGTAATAAACTGCGTGCCAGTGTGCTGTCACGAGCTGCTCCACGTGCTAAAGGCTCCTGGGTGGCTGTCCCTGTGTTCAGGGCAGGCTTTGTTGGGAGCCTTGCCCTCGGTGTTGGGCTGTGCCCGTGCTGGCTGCTCCTCCTCTGCTCCTGCTGGAAGCACCTGGGTCAGAAGGTTGGGGACATTCCTGGGACAGGTGGGTCAGTAGATTGGGGCCATTCCTGTGGCACTGGGTCAGAAGGTTGGGACATTCCTGCAGCACCTGGGTCAGAAGGTTGGGGACATTCTTGGGGCAGTTGGGTCAGCAGGTTGGGGACATTCCTGGGTCAGAAGGTTGGGGACATTCCTGGGGCAGCTGGGTCAGCAGCTGGGGACATTCCTGGGGCACCTGGGACACTGGAGGGGACACAGCTCCTCAGAGACTTCAGAAAGTCTCATTTACAAGTTTGTTAATCTGAGATTGTATAGGATCCTGGAATGATTTGGGTTGGAAGGGACGTTAAATCCCACCCAGTGCCACCCCAGCCATGGCAGGGACACCTCCCACTGTCCCAGGCTGCTCCAAGCCCCAATGTCCAGCCTGGCCTGGGACACTGCCAGGGATCCAGGGGCAGCCACAGCTGCTCTGGCAATTCCAGCCCAGCCCTCCCCACCCTCCCAGACAGGAATTCCTAGTTCCCAATATCTTACACATCTGAAACATCTTACCAAAGCCCCTCAGCTTTATGAAGCCTTTGCAGACAGCTGCAGGTTTAGGGGTGCCTTGCTGGTTGTTGGAAGGGGATGAGGCGCTGGCTCAGCCACGCTTCCATTGCTGCTTTTTAAATAAATTTTTTTATTGACACACCAGGGTCTGGACTCAGCTCCAAAATGTGGGGCTTGTGCAGGTGCTGGGAATTGGAGACTTCTCAGTCTCGATCCTCTGTGGCTCTTGAAGTTGGAATGGGAGATTTTTGCCTATTTTTATTGCCTGCCTGAGCTATAACTCACTGTCATTGTGCCTGTGCTCAATGATTAGCTAACAAATACCCTTTTAGCTCCCTGTTGGGAAGATCCAACCCTGGCAGAGCAGGGATTCCCTGAAATCTCCTGGTGGAGCTGCTGGAGCCTGCCCTGCTCCCAGCCCATCCCGAGCCTCCATGAGGAGCCTCCCTTGCCTCCAGATTTGTGTTCCAACAGCAAAAACAATGGAAGTGCTCACTGGAAAGCCCACTGCAGAAAGCTGGTTTTGGATATCCCTCTGCCATCCCTGGCCCTAATTTTTGGGGGCTCGGGCACGTGGAGATGTCCCTGCCCCTCCCGGCTGGGAATGCCCATTTTCCCCATCCAGCTGTAGCCTGCTCTCCATGGCGGCTGGAATTCTGTCCCTGGCACTCAGAAAAACGAGCCTTTTCTCATCCTACCTGGAATGCTGTCCCTGGCACTCGGAATCACGAGCCTTTCCTCATTCTGCCTGGAATGCTGTCCCTGCTACCTGGAATAGCGAGCCTTTCCTCATCCTCCCTCACTGTCCGCGGTGTTCAGCCCGTCCTGTCTGTGCCCTGCGCTGCCCTGGCAGGACCTCGGAGCCCCTCCTGCCCCCAAAGGAACACCAGCGTGTTGAGATGCCCCTCTATGCTCGGGGCAGCAGTGATTAGTGACGCCGGGCAGCTCCTGGCACTCTTCACCGCTGCTTCGTGACTGCTCCTGTTTACCTGGGAGCTTTTCTTCCCCCAAGCTGCTGTGATTTTCGCAGAGCCAGGCAGCAGTTCGCTGCGAGGGCCCGGCCTCATTAGGGTGATGCATGGAACACCCGCACTAATGAGGTGTCACGGGCTCGGGGAGACTTTGTTTTGCGCTTGCCCGGGGTTGCCGCTTGAACCGAGACTGAGTGCCAGTGGCAGGTGGTGCTTTTCGGGGGAGGAGAGCAGGGGAGGCTTTGTGGGGCTCCAGAGGAGCTGATTTTTGCAGGAGCAGAGCTTTTCCCTTAGTCACTCCCGGGGTTCGACCCCAGCTGTCAGACAAACCCTCAGCCTCTCACTTGCTCTCCCAGTGGGATGGGGAGAGATTGGGGAGGTAAAAGTGAGAAAATCTGTGGGTTGAGAGAGACAGCCTGGTAGGAAAAGCAAATCAAGAAGGCATTAATTCCCCACTTCCCACGGTGTTCAGCCATCCCCAGGACAGCCAGGCTCTAGCACGGGTGACAGGGACAGACAAACCCCATCCTTCTCCCCATGCTGAGCACACTGTCCTGGGGCTGGGACATCCCTGGGGCACTCAGGGTCAGCTGTCCTGGGGCTGGGACATCCCTGGGGCGCTCAGGGTCAGCTGTCCTGGGGCTGGGACATCCCTGGGGCACTCAGGGTCAGCTGTCCCAGCTGTGTCCCCCCAGCCCCTGGTGCCCCTCACTGTGGGGTGGGAGAGGAGCAGAGCAGCCTCTGGCACTGAGCTCAGCAGGGACTGACACAGCCCTGGGGGTGCAGATCCCAAACACAGCCCTGGGGGCGCAGATCCCAAACACAGCCCTGGGGGTGCAGACCCCAAACACAGCCCTGGGGGTGCCAATCCCAAACACAGCCCCAGGCACTGGGGAGGGGTGACCCCACCCCAGCCCCACCCCCGGAACCCTTTGCTGTGCATCCAGCTGCATTCCCAGGTAGTGCTTCCCAACTCATAATTAACGCGGGGCCATAATTTCTGTGTGTGGGTAGAGGAGCTGCTCAGCTCGGTGAGCACTAAAAATAGAGCTCGGTTAAAGCCCCAGCCAGCTCAGGAGCTCGCTCACATTAAATGTTTAATTAACAAATTTTCCCTGCATTACTTGTGGCTGTTTATTCATCTATCACTGTGTTTCGTGAATGATCCTGAGCAGCCTGTGCTTGTTTTGTCATGTTTGTCATAAACCTTAAATTAGACTTTTTGTTGAGCAGGCGACATCAATGACTTTTTTTTTAAAATTTATTTTGTAATGGGCTCTGGGAAAGGTTTTTCTTTCTTTCTCATTATAATGGAGCCATCCATTTCTTTTGAGGCATTGGCTGTATAAATCTAAAAGCTCTCAAAATGCCTCATTTCAGCTTTAATAGGCAGTTGGATTTTTTTGTTTGGGAAACACAAGAGATGTGGGATTGTGATTGCAGTGAGTGCAGTGAGCAGTGCCACAGGCCCTTTGCAGGGATGTGCCACCTGCTGGGCTGGGGACAGCCCTGTCCCCTTCCTTGTCCCCGCACCAGGACAGGGACATGGCCCAAAGCAGCCTTGCTCCGACACCAGGAATGCCTTTGCTGCTTTTGGAGGGGTTGGGTTGTGGATTTGGGGATCAGCAGAGGAAAATGAGGAGAGAGGAAGCTGCAGTTTGGTCCTTTGTGGGTGAAATTTGTGTCCATGGCTGCCCCTGAGCCAAGGCCAGGCTGGGTGGGATTGGAGCCACCTGGGACAGTGGCAGGGGTCCCAGGGCAGGGGTGGCACGGAGTGGGCTTTGGGGTCCCTTCCAACCCCAAAACTCTGACTGTGGGGGAGTGCCCACCCCTAGAGGTGTCCAAGGAATTCCTGGCTGTGGCACTCAGAGCTCTGGGGACAAGGTGGGCATTGGGCACAGCCTGGACTCCATGGGCTGGGAGGGCTTTTCCATCCCAGGGATTCTGGGATTCTGAAGTTTCCTGTCCCCCTCTCCTGCCGTTGCTGACCCCCCTCGGGCAGGTTTCCTGGGACCCCTCCGGGTGCCAGCCCAGGGTGGGTTTGGCTTTCCCTGCTGAGCTCGGAGCTGCAGTTCTGCCTCGGCAGGGCTGCTGCACACCCCTGAGCTTTGCTCCCGGTCCCAGGGATTGCAGCTGGAACCTCGCATTGTGCAGCCTTGGGGCTACTTCAGCATCAGAGTGTGGAGCTGCTGCCCATTCCTCACTTGGCAGATTTAGTTTAGTGCATTTATTTTTCATTGAATATTTTTATTTTATTGAATTTTATTTCAATTTTAAAATTTTTTTTATTTTAAAATTTTATTATTTTATCTTTATTTTCTTATTATTTTTATTTATTTTTATTTTCTATTTTTAAAATTTATTTTAAATGTTTAAAATAGAAATTTTTAACATTTAAAATGAATTTTTTAAAAACTT
>VZRL01002950.1:84725-104490 GCA_013397895.1 Origma solitaria | reverse complement strand
CACACACCGATGGGATCAGACACACACCGATGGGATCGGCACACACCGATGGGATCGGGCATATCTCGAGTGCAGGAATTCAGACCAGCTCTGACAGACAGCTGAGCCTGCTCTCCAGCACTCAGCTGCACCAGCACTCCCAGCCCGTACTGTTCCCATGACCAACTGTCAGAAACAGCCCCAGGTGACACCAAGAACAAGGCAGCAGCTCCGAGGAGTGGCCGTCCCCTGTCCCCGAGGTCCTTTGGCTGCAGCTGTGTCGTGTGAGCGCGGCACCATTGGTTGATCGTTCCTTATGATGAGATGCAGGATGTCGGAGCACAGTGTCTGCAGCAGGCAGCAACAGGGAAAAGCAGATGGAAGCCAGAGCTGTGCTAATTAAGCTCGATAATAGAAATGTTAATTAAAAACCCCGAAGAGGAAAGGACATTCTGTAATCTCCTGGTGCTCTCAAGTCATGCAAGAATGGCCAGCTGGAAGGAGCAATCCTTGTCAGGAGCAGCTGGGCTTTGCTCTGAGCCCAGACCCCAAAGTCTCCCCCGGGATGGAGCAGGGTGGGAGCAGGACCCATCCCTGGCAGCTGAGGGAATTCTGCATCAGGGACACTTGGGAAGGAAAGCCACACTGTCCCAAAAGAAAGGCTCCCTGCTCCAGGCAAATCTGTCAGCCAAGCGCTCTGCAGGCACAGGGACCCCGGCAGGAGCAGCACCTCCATGGCAGCGCTGGCAGGGTGGCCCCGAGCTGGCCCTGTCCCTGTGCCCACGCGGCTCCAGCACTGTCCCCTTCTCACAGGGCATGGGCTGGTGAGTCACTGTCAGCACACGTCCGATTTTGTGCCAAATTAGCTGCTTAATGCAATGCTTTCCATCCCCATTCCCTTTTGCTTTTTGCTGTCAGGAGAAGGTGGCACAGAGAGTCCTTGTTCTTCCCATCTCCTCCTGGGGACAGTCCTGCACATCCCCCAGAGCCACTGTTGGTGCCACTGTCACTTTCTAGTGAGGCTTTCAGCATGAGGGTCACGGAATCCCAGAGTGACTTGGGATGGAAGGGAGCTTAAATCCCACCCAGTGCCACCCCTGCCATGGCAGGGACACCTCCCACTGTCCCAGGCTGCTCCAACCTGGGCTTGGACATTTTAAGAGCGCTGGAGAGGGCCTGGATGGACACAGCAAGGGGGAATGGCTTCCCATTGCCAGAGGGCAGGGATGGATGGGATATTGGGAATTGGGAATTGCTGTCTGGGAGGGTGGGGAGGGCTGGGCTGGAATTGCCAGAGCAGCTGTGGCTGCCCCTGGATCCCTGGCAGTGTCCCAGGCCAGGCTGGACATTGGGGCTTGGAGCAGCCTGGGACAGTGGGAGGTGGGATGGGATTTTAGGTCCCTTTAACCCAAACCTTTCTGGGATTCCATGATTCTTCCCAGCAGAAATTATTACATTTAGTAGTGACTGAAATATTCAGCACAAACAAAACACAGGTAAAACCTTTCTCCCTGATGAAGCTGTTGGGTTAAATGGCAGACACAGCTCCAAAGATACTCCTTATTAAACACCCAGCCCTCATGATTTGTTCCCTGCCTTCGGGATGATCCATGGCTCCCATTCCCATTAATAGGTAACCATAAAGTATTTTTGTCAGCTGAGTTTTACTCAGAGTTAAATAAAATATTATAGTTTATGACAGGCATCAACTTTACAGCATCCTGGTGCTCCTCCAGAGCTGCCTGAACATATGTTTTTTTTTAAAAGCCTCTAACATATTGCATAAACAATCCCATTGTTGGGATAACACGGCTTTTTAGCTTGATTACACCACAAGATGAGCTCTTAAGCTTTATGGGAACGCCGTAAAAGTCAGCAGCGAGAGGAAACACCCAAACACCAAGCGAATTGCAGTTTGGGCTGAACTTTGTGAAAGAATGAAGGTGTGTGGTTGGGCAGGTCGGGTGATGGATCCGGAGCTGGAAATGGGGGCTGGGTGAGATCCCTGTTGGGATGGGGATGGTCTGGGGGTGCTGGACAGGATTCCAGCATGGACAGGGGATGGGGGCAGCTGGGGAGGGTAAGGGTGAGGGACAGGAACCATCAGGTTCTGCTTCAGCTCAGATCCTGTGTCAGCTCTGGGCCAGCATGGAGAGGTTGGAGTGTGACCAGGGGAGGGAATGGAGCTGGGAAGGGTCTGAGCCCCAGGAGGGACTGAGGGAGCTGGGAAAGGGCTCAGCCTGGAGCAAAGGAGGCTCAGGGGGACCTTGTGGCTCTGCACAGCTCCTGCCAGGAGGGGACAGCCGGGGGGGGTCAGGCTGTGCTGGCAGGGAACAGGGACAGGAGGAGAGGGAACGGCCTCAGGCTGGGCCAGGGCAGGCTCAGGGTGGACATCAGCAGGAATTTCTCCATGGAAAGGGCGCTCAGGCCTTGGCTGGGCTGCCCAGGGAGGTTTGCAGTGCCCATCCCTGGAAATGTTCAGACAAAGGGTAGATGTGGCACTTTGGGATACTATTTAGAGGGCAAGGTGGGCATTGGTCAGAGGTTGGGTTTGATCATCCCCGAGGCTTTTCCAGCCTCAATGGTTCTGTCATTCCCTGGTTGTGGGTCTCTATCCCAGGGGAATGCTCCTGCCTGGCACAGCAGGAGAGCAGTGGGAGATGCTCCCAGCAGGATTTCCTGCACACAAACTCCCCTGGAAAAGCTCCTCAGCTGCTCCCAGGGGCTGCTGCTGTGCCACAGAAAATCAGCTTTGGGGAGGAGCCAAGTGTATCCCAGAGCCCCTACCCCCACCCCCGGAGCCATCCCAGGGATCAGGAGTGCCCAGGTGGGGACAGGGATCAGGAATTCCCAGGTGGGCACAAGGATCAGGAATTCCCAGGTGGGTACAGGGATCAGGAATTCCCTGGTGAGCACAGGGATCAGGAATGCCCAGGTGGGCACAGGGATCGGGAATTCCCAGGTGGGCACAGGGATCAGGAATGTCCAGGTGGGCACAGGGATCAGGAATGCCCAGGTGGGCACAGGGATCAGGAATTCCCAGGTGGGCACAGGGATCAGGAATGCCCAGGAGGGCACAGGGATCGGGAATGCCCAGGTGGGCACAGGGATCAGGAATTCCCAGGCTGGGGCAGGGATCAGGAATTCCCAGCTGAGCAGGGGTTTCCCTGCTGAGCTGCGAGAGGAGCTGTGGGGACAAAGCCCCAGGAGCTGATCCCTCTCCTGCCCTGTCCCCAGCAAGGATGGGAGCAATTCCAGCCCTTCCTGCTGGGGCTCAGCTTATCACAGGGCTCCAGAAAAAGCCAAATTACAGCCCCTGAACTGTGCTGGGAAAGGAGTGAGAATGAATTCCGCAGAGTTCCCTCCTGCCTTGGAGGCTGCAAGGTAAAGGAACATTCTTTGGGTTTGTGTTCTCGTTTCCTACAAAGGGCTCCACTGCTCCTTTCCTATGGAGAAAGCCCAGGGAAAGCGAAGGCTCTGAGGGCAGAGCTGGGGCAGAGCTCCCACCTGGGAAAACCTGAGCAGGGAAAGGCTTTTCCATCTGGGATTTTCCATGGGAGCATTTCCACACCGCACAGAGCACTCGGGCCAGGGTTAAAGCCCACGGAGATCCTGCACCAGGGCAGCTGCACTGCAAGGCTCTGGTTTGGGATTTTACATTTTGGAAGCAAGTCCTGCAGACTGGAGGAAGCTCCAGACCCCAAGTCACCTCTCTCACTGCCCTCCCACTTTTCCCAACCCATTAAATAAGTCAAAATCCCATTAAAGCCTCACTGCCAAGTATTTAAGCTCAGCATAAATCATGGTTAATACACTTCTTATTAATTGGCTTCCTACCCTTGCGTTTCAAGTGGAATATTAAACTTGGTGGAGTTCAGAAACAAACTGTTTAATTGCTGGACACATGATATATTTTGATCTTTTTCAGGAGAAAAACCCCACTCAGATTGAAAGCTGCGCTCGGTTTGTGATTGGAATTAATAAGATCAAAGGAAAAGTTGGCATATTTAAGCAGCATTAATTCAAAGGAGCATTGCCAGCAGCCTCTGCTCCCTCCAGTCAGAATATTCTTTTTAAAATATTGAAGGAGCATTAAGCATTTTATACTTCAACATTCCCTCGTGTGATATTTCTCATTGGAATTGTGTTACCCTGATTTCATGGTCCAGGGACGGGATAATCAAAGCATAATAACAAACAGCACCGAGTGAAGGGAAGGGGGTGGGGGTGCACCGACAAGGTGGAAAAAAAAGGAGGAGAAGGGGATAAAACGACTGTGAAATATCAGAGGAAGCTGCTCCTGGCCCTCGGGGAGGGAATGGAGGGTGGAAATATGTCTGTTTATCCCCCTCGTGGGGATAAATGAGAATCAAATCAGCAGCAGAGACTTGATCTTCCCACGGCTAAGTAAGCCCCAAAACGCCGCGGCGATAATGGCGAGTCAATAACACTTCAGAGCGGAGCAGAGACGGTGCCTTCCCCTGGCAGGCAGTGATCAATAGCAGATAATGACATCTGCAGCGTTTGGGTGAGCAGCGAGAAGAAAATTGTAAAGAATTCTCTTATTTTGTGAGCAAAAGGCCTGAACGGAACACTTACAGGTCAGCTCTGTTTAAATCACAGAGTCCGAAGGGATTAAAAAGGTGGGGGGAGATGGTGCCAAAGAGCCCAAGCTCTCGGCCAGGTTTGGAATTCCAAAGGGACAAACTGAGGAATTCCGTTTGTTGGTAAATTTGGAAGAACTCGGGTAGCTGAATGCGGATAAATCGCCAATTTGTTTGAATCCACAGTGCCAAAGCCTTGTAGAATTGGATCTTGGGGTTACAAAGCCACCCCAGAAAAGGATTAAGAATAAATCTTCAAAGAATGGAGGAAATAAGTGACCCTCAAAGCCAGGACACGGAGAGGGAAATGCTGGGAGCATTTCCTTAAAGGAAATTAAACACTGAATGTCAAAGTTCACGAGGACACAAAGGGATAAAGGCAGAGGAGGAGGGGATGGAGAGGATTTAAAGGTCATTTAGATGGCCAAGCCAAGCACACATAGCACATATAGCGCATCTATTGTCGGGATTTCCAACAGGGATGGCTCATGCTAAACGCAGGGAATAAGGGAATAAAACAGTTGCCACTGCACAGATGGGATATTACTGCTGCAATAGGAGAGGATGGGTAATAATGAGAGCCATAATCGGACCAAGGAGATGAATAATTGCCTGCAGGAGAGATGGAAACGCTGCCAGTGGAAGCCACAGGCTGGGGGGAGTTGCCTGAGGAGTTTCCTAAAGACCAGAGTGGGGACCAATTTAATTTAATTTTATTTAATATTCTCATTCGCAATGCTGGGACAACAATCAGAACATGGCCAGGGAAGTGTTGGGAAGGAGGATCTGGGAACCTCCTTCCCAGGGAGGAAAAGCTGATACTCCTCAGGGCTGGAGCAAAACGGGAGTACGGAAGGAGTAATAACAAGAGGCACTAAGAAACACGGCTTTAAGCTGGAGACCCTTTCCAGCAGACAGTTTCTTCTGCCTTTCCTTGAGCTCTTCCTCCTGCTTTGCTCTGGAAAAATGCCAGCTCTCCTCCAGGCCTGGAGTTTTCCTTGTGCAGCATATTTATCTTTATTCTCTGAATTTCCTCAGGTCAGTGACAAGCAGCTTTCCAAGGCAGATAATATTTAACTCTCCTTATTTCTTTAGGCCTCTGTGTTTCTCATTCTCTCTGGAAATGAGGAGTTTGTCTCTCACCCTGCCGTGGTCATTTGTCACTCCTGGCCTGACCCCTGCCCTGTCCGGGATATTCCAGGGACATTCCAGGGACATTCCAGGGACACTGCAGTGCCTCCCCCAGCCCTCACAGCCCAGCAAAGCACAAAGCTCATTTTGCACTCTTTAACTTTTCCATCGTCAGACACAAATATTTACCTGTGGTGTGTTCAAATCCAGACTCAGGTGAGCAGGAAAGGGCTGAGGAGCAGCCCAGCTGCCTCTCCCTGGCTGTCCCTGGCACACCTGGAGTTTGTTTAAGCAGATTTTCTCAGCCATGCTATGCCTCCGCTCTCAGGAATTGCAGGGCTTCATGCTGCTCCCTTCCTGGGTAATCTCCCATTATTGAATTAACAGGGAAACCTATTAATGGCGGTGCTGATTTCCTCCCCATCTCTCCCTATCCGCGCAGGATATCCGTACCCTGCTCCCTGTGCAGCCCAGCACCCTCCTCCTCACCCTGGCAGCATCCAAGGCAGCTGGAAAAGGTGGGGATTATCAGCAGCGCCAGGGACAGCTGTGATTAAAGGGATCTGATCCGCGGGAGGAGCGAGGAGCGAGCCCTGCTCAGGGAACAATGACACTGCGATCCCCAGGGACAGCCCGGGACGCTAATGCTGCCTGGCACACGATTTCCTGGGGACTGGCAAGCAGGGCTGGGGTTTGTTGATATGACAGTATCAATCAATCTAATTAGATCTTTTTGCATAATCACGGGAAATTTGCATAAAGAGTAGAGCCAGCCCAGGAGACAGCTGAGAAAAACAAGGGTTGAGTGGAAACCAGAAAGTTTGCAATTACAGCTGTTTTTTTTTTTTTAAGACTGCGTCAATGAAGGGGGGGGGGAAACTTGTAGGAGTGCCTGGAGCCTGAATCTGAAAGAATAAAGGACATAAAGAATGAAAAGAATGGAAATGAAAAGAATGAAAATGCGAGACAAGTCCTAAATGCTTAAAAGCATTCTCGGTGCTCCCATGGAAGGACACAGCTGAAAATGTTCTGGCAACACACTTGAATATTGAAAAAGGTGGATTTAATTAAGCTTCGCAGCACCAGGGAAGAAGGGATGAAGGGAAATCAGGGAGAAGGATCCCTGGGTGGCAGCAGGGAGCCTGGGCTGGGCTTTCCTTAGCTGTTTGTGTTTGAGGTGTTTGGAGCTGCCTGGCCCTGGCAGTGCTGGGGTTGCGTCAGGAGAGCCTGAGAGGCCCTCAGGAGTGAATTCCCTGGAAAAGAACCCCAGGCTCAGCGCTGGGCCATGGCCCTGCCCTGCCCTGCGAGATGATGTGCCCCCGGCTGTCACCTCTGCCCAGCCTTGGGCCCCCAGGGAGAGCTCAGAGACCCTGGCAGGGCCTGAAGGGCTCCAGGAGAGCTGCAGAGGGACTGGGGACAAGGCATGGAGGGACAGGACACAGGGAATGGCTTCCCAGTGCCAGAGGGCAGGGACGGATGGGATATTGGGAAGGGATTTTGGACAGGAGGGATAGATTCTGGAGCACACACAGCCTGGCCACTCTCTGATCCTTCTGTCAGGAATTATCTGCCTTGTGCAGATGAAAAGTGCATGAATACAAATGCTGAAATTCCTAAAACTGTGACCCCATTGCATCATCAGCTCAGTGAGTTTGAATCTCTGTATCCAGCTAAAGCCTAACCCATTTCCAGGATTAAAGAGGAAAATAAAAATAACTTGGTACCTTCCAGCTAAGAGAAAAATATATTATTCCCTTCAGTAATCAAAATGTAGGTCACTCACTAAGTACACACATCGTTAATGAAGACAAATTAAAATTTTCTCTTAATGAAAGCCACAATTTCAAAGACTTGGTTTTATTCTAGAAAGCTGAGCTGCAAAAGTTCCAGTGCCACCAGGCAGCAGTGGCACACAGCTGGGAGTTCAGGCTCCTGCTGTTCTGTAGACATGGCTGAAATGCCAGCCCCAGTCCCCGGGCCCTGCCCTGCCTCGAGCCCAGTCCTGCTGGAGATGTGCTGGTGGTGTCTCCTGCCTGACCCAGTCACCTTTTCTGCTCTTTTGTCTTCTGCTGCCCCAGGTCCTGGCCCTGGCTGCTGTCCCAGGCTGGCAGAGGGTGCCCAATCCTTTGGGAATGTCCCCTGCTGTCCCCAGGCTGCCCTGGGTGCTGTCCCAGGCTGGCAGAGGGTGCCCAGTCCTTTGGGAATGTCCCCTGCTGTCCCCAGGCTGCCCAGGTTGGGTGTCCCAGGCTGGCCCAGGGAGTGAGGACAGTCCTTTGGGAATGTCCCCTGCTGTCCCCAGACTGCCTGGGCTGGATATCCCAGGCTGGGTGTCCCAGTGAGAGCTGCTGGCCCAGGAGGTGAGGACAGTCCTTTGGGAATGTCCCCTGCTGTCCCCAGGCTGCCTGGGCCGTGTGTCCCAGTGAGAGCTGCTGGCTCAGGGGTGAGGGATCTCTGAGAGGAGCAGCACTGGAAGGAGATTTCACCATCAGGAACAGGGCTGGGATCTGCTTCATCCAATCTTTCGCTTGTCTCTGGGGTGGGAAAAGCCTGGAAAAACATGGGAAAATGGCAGGAACACAACCAGCAAGGAACCTGAGAGCTGCAGGGTGGGTTATGTAAACGGCGAGATATAGAAAATGCCTGAAAACTAAGAAGTCTGTGAGCGTGGGGGTGAGGAGCCCCTCTCTCCTGACTATTCCAGGTGTTCTAACTGGGAATTTCTCTGGCAATTCCCTCGGCACAGTGCTCGTGGCCTCTCCTCGGCTCACAGGTGAAAGAGGGAGGGTGGCCAGAATGGTTTTTCCACTGAAAAATCTGAACATGATCCTGGGTTCAAAGTCTCCATCAAATGTCAGGGATCCTGAGGGGACAAATGGCTCTTCCCAGAAACGGGGGCGAGCAAACAGGCACCGCACAACTGCAGATCCCAAAAGGTTAAAGCTTGGCAGGACATCCCCTGGCGCTCAGGGACACAAACTTACCTGTGGGACTGCAGAGCTCTCACGCAGAGCTCGTAATAATTAATTACACTACATTAAATGTCAGTCTCAGCATCTCTCTGCCCTTCATGATTTGGCACTATCTGTCTGGAAGGGCTTTTAGGACTGGCTGCAGCACAGGTCTATTCCGTCCAGCCCAGCATTTCTCTCAGATTTTGGAGCTTTTTGGTGCTGTGCATGTGGGGCAGGGACAAAACCACGTGGTCCCAAGCCAGGATATTTTAACTGGGACTTGGCTGGAGTTCCTAAGTTGGTCAAGCAAAGCAGAGACACATTTTAGAGGCTGTTTTTTTATTTTCAGCATGGCACAAGATGGGTTTGGAAGGCAGCAAGGAAGGACCCCCCATGCCTGAGGCGCCCCAGCCTCCAGCAGCAGATTCCATCCCTGAGCAATGGGACCTCCCTTTCCCTCAGATTCCCTTGTCTCTGGCAAATTCCTCAGGAAAAGCTCTGGGATTTCAGTGAAAAATGGGGTGAGGAGATGTGCAGTTCAGAGGGGCGGTGGCACCTCATGGGATTGTACCTGAGCAGCTTTGAGCTCACCCCAGGGAGCACTGCAGGGCATGAGAGGCCAGAAACCTGCGGCTTTTCCAGAAACCTGCGGCTTTTCCAGAAACCTGCGGCTTTTCCAGAAACCTGCGGCTTTTCCAAGATTCTGTGGCTTTTGCCGGAATCTGTGGCTTTTCCAGAAATCTGTAGCTTTTCCAGAAACCTGTGGCTTTTCCCAGGGATCTGTGGCTTTTCCAGAAATCTGTGGCTTTTCCCAGGAATCTGTGGGTTTTTCGCACTCCCAGACCCCCAAGGCCCCAGCTGCTGTTTGGATATTTCGNCTTTTCCCAGGAATCTGTGGCTTTTCCCGGAAACCTGTGGCTTTTCCCAGGAATCTGTGGTTTTCCCAGAAATCTGTGACTTTTCCCAGAAATCTGTGGCTTTTCCCAGAAACCTGTGGCTTTTCCCAGAAATCTGTGACTTTTCCCAGGAATCTGTGGCTTTTCCCAGAAATCTGTGGCCTTTCCCAGAAATCTGTGGGTTTTCCCAGGAACCTGTGGGTTTTCCAGAAATCTGTGGCTTTTCCCAGAAATCTGTGGGTTTTCCCAGAAACCTGTGGCTTTTCCAGGAATCTGTGGCTTTTCCCAGGAATCTGTGGTTTTCCCAGGAATCTGTGGCTTTTCCAAGAATCTGTGGCTTTTCCATGAAACCTGTGGCTTTTCCCAGAAACCTGTGACTTTTCCCAGGAATCTGTGACTTTTCCCAGAAATCTGTGGCTTTTCCAGGAACCTGTGGGTTTTCCAGAAATCTGTGGCTTTTCCCAGAAATCTGTGGGTTTTCCCAGAAACCTGTGGCTTTTCCAGGAATCTGTGGCTTTTCCCAGGAATCTGTGGTTTTCCCAGGAATCTGTGGCTTTTCCAAGAATCTGTGGCTTTTCCATGAAACCTGTGGCTTTTCCCAGAAACCTGTGACTTTTCCCAGGAATCTGTGACTTTTCCCAGAAATCTGTGGCTTTTCCAGGAACCTGTGGGTTTTCCAGAAATCTGTGGCTTTTCCCAGAAATCTGTGGGTTTTCCCAGAAACCTGTGGCTTTTCCAGGAATCTGTGGCTTTTCCCAGGAATCTGTGGTTTTCCCAGGAATCTGTGGCTTTTCCAAGAATCTGTGGCTTTTCCATGAAACCTGTGGCTTTTCCCAGAAACCTGTGACTTTTCCCAGGAATCTGTGACTTTTCCCAGAAATCTGTGGCTTTTCCAGGAACCTGTGGGTTTTCCAGAAATCTGTGGCTTTTCCCAGAAACCTGTGGGTTTTCCCAGAAACCTGTGGCTTTTCCAGGAATCTGTGGCTTTTCCCAGGATTCTGTGGCTTTCCCAGGATTCTGTGGCTTTTCCCAGGAATCTGTGGCTTTTCCCAGGAATCTGTGGGTTTTTCGCACTCCCAGACCCCCAAGGCCCCAGCTGCTGTTTGGATATTTCGGGTGTACTGATTTTCCAGCTGCTCTGAATTTCACCTCCAGCCCTTTTGCCTCAGAGGATGGTGGAGCAGGAGGGGAAATATTTCCAGTCAGAGGCACAGAGAATTCCCTGCTCCTTCCAAGGAAACACAATCTCCACACAGAATCACTGCAGTCTGTAACCTATCGGAGCTCAGATATTTGCTTTCTTCTCTTTTTTTTTTAATTAAATAGCTAAGCTGAGAGGATTACATGACTTGAAAAAACCCCCAAACCATTGAGCTCGAGTATTAAGTCGTATTATTGAAAAAATCAAACACCACTTGGAGCTGTGGAGTGCGGAAGGGGAAAGGGCAATGGTGTGTGTAAAATATTTGCACGTCTTTTGAAAAGAAGGAATTCTTTCTATGGAAGAAATTCTTGGCTCTGAGGGTGGTGAGGCCCTGGCAGAGCTTTCCCAGAGAAGCTGTGCCTGCGCCATCGCTGGAAATAAATCAAACTTTTGATCTAAAATCCCGTATTCTTTTCTTTGTAGCTGGATGGAGTTTCAGGAAGGAGTTTTTCTGACTTTTGGAGAAGGGAAGAGCTTCCCTGAGGGGTCTGGCAGCCCCAGCCCTGTGCTGGGGGAAATTCCATTCCTTCTTCCCAGTCTGAGCCCAAGTCTAAACGCGAGGCTGCATTTCCCCTTACAAGAGCTGTATCTTGATTTCCCAAAGCCCTCCTGCTGCTCCTTGGCTTCCTCTGGAGCCAAGGATAGTCCCAAGGGGTGACAAAAGTGACCACTGACCATTCCAAATGAAATCACATTGCAGGTTTGCTCCACAAGCATGAGACATTTTCGGTACCGCAGGTTTGGGGATGAGTTTGTGCTTCATTGCCTCGTGGGCAAACAGGAAAAATCGATGGAGCTGGGAGAACAAACGCCGAGAGGACCCTGCCGACAGCAGGTCCCGCCTGGGGCAGTGGCACCAGGGTGGGGATGTGTGGAGCATGGCTCTCCGTTTGATCAGCTGCTGGCACGCAGGGCTGGAGATTTCCCCTGGCACAGGACAGACCAGGGCTGGAACAGCTCCTCCCCAGCCCCTGTGCTGCTCTTTTTCCCAGGGTTGGCACATCTTCTCCCCAGCGCCTGTGCGGCTGTTCCTCCCAGGGCTGATAATGCCTTTGAATATTTCTAGGTTTTTTAGTTTTCATATATCTGTAACTTGCTGTAGTTCTGTGCATCTTACTAAGCGCTAAAAATCCTCTGTTCCAGCACCTTTAACCAAAACAAGGCTCTCTGAATACAGAATCAAGGACATATTCATGGCCTCAGGGACCAAAAATATGTAAACAACTGCGAGATGGGGGAGCAGGTCTGGGGTGGTGAACATCATCACCTGAGGGTGTGATTGGAGAATTAAGGGCCAATGTGCTAATGGGACAGAACTCATCAAAGGTGAAGAGCTCGGGACCCAGAGTCCATTTTGGGTGTCATCCCTGATGGGGGGCTTTGCTTGCCCAAATGGACCTTGAAGGCCTTGAATAAATTTGTCCGCATTTTATACTCCTAATTTGTTTTAGCCTCTTTTTCAGGCATCACTGGAACATCTCCTCCCCAGCCCCTGTGCTGCTGTTCTCCCCTGGCTCTTTCTCATCACCATGGGAGCTGTGACAGAGCCCTGCAGCCTTTGCTTTCCCCCTCTCCCAATTAAATTAAGGCTTTGACATCTCATCTCTCTGCAGAGCTTTCTGGTCCCACCATCGCTTTGCTTCCCCCGTGTCACTGCAGCACAGCTCAGGCACTGCTTTTCATTGATCAAATTTTCCATTTGCCATTAAATTTGGCTTATTTTTACCAGAGGAGGTGATGCCTGAGGGTGACACCTCAGCTCCTGATTCCTCACGGAGAGGAGAAAGCACCCAATGTTCTCTTTCATTGGGCTGGGACGATGGATAATCTGATTTATCCCAATTTGTCCTCATTGAGCCAACTCCTCCCGCTCTTGAAAACAGCTCCTAACTCCTGCTAGATTTTGTTTGGAGGCTGGGGAGCTGCCCCAGCTGCTGCCATGAGAGATTTGGTACAAGCAACACAAACCTTGAGTTTAAATGTTAGGGAAGGATCTGATGCACCTCCTTCATCAAGGGAAGATGTCACAGAAGTGGGTAATTTAAATAAAAATTGACAGGAAGGACCTGCTACACCACCAGGAAAGCTTTGGGTAAAATTATACATGGAAAAGTGCTATTTGCTGCCTGGGAGTGGAAATCTGGGAGAGTAGTCAGGGCTGGCTGCTGCAGAGAGATTTAGGGCACCAGGCTGCTTAATTAACCCTGTTCTAATAATTACTGAACATGGATTTTTTAATTCTATAATGTTCCCTTGAAGATAGCAATAATTTAGAACTTTTTTCTGCATTATATATGTTGGCCTTTCCACATGTTAAAACCCAGATCACAGAACATCATTTCCATTTTAATCCAGAAATGATTCCCTCTCCCTGCTCGAGCATTTGCTCCTGTCCACTCTGTGGGTGTGAAATTCAATTCCCTCTCCTGACAGCTGGGAAACGAGGGCTGGACAGGGCCAGGGGAAGCATTTCCCTTAAATTCATTGTGGCACTGAGTCAATCTTCATTGGAAAGGACTCAGATCAGAGCTGGTGTGGGCTGAGATATCAATAAATTCCAAGTCAGGAGATGGGGTGGTTCTGAGCATACCTCAGTTTCCCAGAGGTCTCCCTTCCCGATTTTCAGCTCCATCCTTGTGTAGGTTCAGATTTTCCTTCTTGGCCTGAAGGAAACTCAAGGGTTCAGTGGAGGCTGCTCAGTTCTGTCACTCCTGGTCTGGTTTGCAGTGGGGGTTGGGCTGGGAATGGAGATGTGAGGGATGGAGAGGATCCCCGTGAGGCTGGAATGGGATGGTGGCTGCTCCTTGGATTGGATGTTGGGAATTGGGAATTGCTGTCTGGGAGGGTGGGGAGGGCTGGGCTGGAACTGCCAGAGCAGCTGTGGCTGCCCCTGGATCCCTGGCAGTGTCCCAGGCCAGGCTGGACATTGGGGCTTGGAGCAGCCTGGGACAGTGGGAGGTGTCCCTGCCATGGCAGGGGTGGCACTGGGTGGGATTAGAGGTATCTTTAACCCAAACCAGTCTGGGATTCTGATTTTTGGCATGGAATTAACCATATCACTTCTCCATGAGTTCACTGAGAGCTGTGCTGCAGCTGCTGAGCTCTCAAATCCTGAATTCCACGCTCGGTGCTGAGGCCAAGGGACAGGAAGGGGTGGCAGATGGGCAGGATTTGAAGCAGGGCTGCTTTCTGTTCTAATATTGAGGTTTTAATGAAACCCTGGTGTGCCAAAGGGTGAGGATAGAGCAGCCATGGGATGTGCATCCCGGGAATGATAACTGTGTTCCATTCCTGGCAGCGCTGAGTGAGTGAAACAGGTTAGAGAAGGGTGGGAATTACAGAGAACACACAGCCCTGAGCACACACTCAGCCTGGGCTCCGAACCTGCAGCACTCAGTGCCTTCTTCAGGACCTCATTCCAGCCTGAGGGCTTTATTCTGACAATGCGAGTGGGAGAAAAGCTGTTGAGGTCCTCTTGTTAATCTGATGGACCTGCAGAGGGATCCCACCCGGGCTGTAGGCTGGGGATGTGCTGTGTGTCCATAACCACCTGCTGCCCTGCAGGCTTCCCCTGGTGTTTTTGGGATACGTTTTTATAGACCTTTTTTGCCAAAGAGTGTTCTTTTGGCTTTGAGGGTGAAGAAAATGCTTAAAAATTGTGCCCAAGTCAAGAGCTGAAGGAAGGGGCACAAAGCAGTGGAGTTTGTTATCCAGGTGGGCCTGGATAAACCTGTCCAAGGTGCTCCCCCTGGAATTGAATCACCTGGAATTTAATCCATCTGTAATTAATCACCAGGCCCTGATGAGGGGGAGCAAATCCATGGCTTGGACTGGGCTGCTGGCTCCACGTGGGCACGTAGAGGAGAACAGAATCATCTGGGCTGGAAGGGACCTTTGAGATCATCGAATTCCACCCCTGGAATCCATGACAGGGACACCTCCCACTGTCCCAATGTCCAGCCTGGCCTGGGACACTGCCAGGGATCCAGGGGCAGCCACAGAGGCTCTGGGAATTCCAGCCCAGCCCTCCCCACCCTCACAGGCAGGAATTCCCAGTTCCCAATATCCCATCCATCCCTGCCCTCCTTCAGCTCCAGCCCTTGTCCTGCCATTCCAGGCCTGTTTGGGGCTAGTTTGGAGAGGGAATTTCTCAAGTTTTGCTCATGAATCCACTGAACTTTTCTTTAAATTTTCACTTGGATTTCTTTCTTTTTCTTTGCAAACTGGAAATTATGGAGGACTCCTGTCTCATCATGGCAGGCAGGGATCATGGAATCCTGGAATGTCCTGAGCTGGAAGGGATCCCAAGGATCATCCAGCCCAGCTCCTGCCCTGCACAGACACCCCAACAATCCCACCCTGGGCATCCCTGGGAGCTCTGGGTGTGCTTCCTTCCCTCAGCTCCCCTTCCTGGGGCTCTCCATTCCTTCCCTGCCTGCTCCCTGCAGGATAAACCCCTTGTTCGTGCCCTGCAGCATTCCCTGTGCCCTGAGCTGCTGTCTGTTGTAGTTGCCGATCCGGCGCTCGTTCTTCTCCCGGGCTGTCTCAGTCCAGGCACTGTGATCCACCACGCGGGCCAAGGGCGGATGACTCGCCTTGAGACGATGCTGCCCCAGCTGAGCCCGATCTCCGCAGGAGACGATGGGAAAGAACGAAGGGAGGCAAAGGGTAGGGAGGAGACAAGGCTCCTTAGACCCGTTTATTAACCAAACGACAACGAGGAACTGCAACGGATCGTGTCGGAGTCCAAGTCCGACGAGAATGGACTGTGCACGATATTTTATACCCGTGAGGCTAACCAATAGGAACGAAGGAAGGGGGCAGGAACAACGTCTCGGGACCAATAGCTGGGGAAACCGAAGGGATGGATCAGGGAAAAACCAATCAAACCAACCATCGGGGAGAACCTTCCAGAACAAGGGGCGGAGCCTCTGCCGTGACCACTCCCGCTCCCAGCCCTCAGGGAGGAGCCTAGACATTCGTCCCACCCTCGGAGGCGAGGCTTGCACGGGACAGGGCAGTATCCCTGTCACGCCTCCCTTTGCCTTGGGCCGGAGCTGGCTCTTGGACCACCACAGCTGTCTGGGCTGGGAATTGCTCCTGGGATTCAGGAGGCTGTGCTGGCTGCCCACCATGCCCAACATTGTGCCCTGATCACCAACACTGGGCAGGCAAATTAAAAATGTAAAAGCGACCTGCACTCGTGACCGGAACACAAAGCCAAGCAGGAATGGACAGAACGGCTGTTATTTGATTTTAATTCAGGCCCCTGAAACTCTGTTCTGAATAGCAAAGGGAATGAATCATTCCTGATGGATTCATCACAGCCATTTATGTTCTAAATACTCACTTTTGCCACACAACCGCCTCGGGTTGTGTGAGGAATGTAAAGGTTTTAAATACCAAGTTTTTTTTAAAGCAATTGGTTTTATTATTTCAAATAGAGCCTTAACTGTAGTTAATATTTTTGTGCAGCTACCTGGGAAATTGTAAATTCAGTGACTGATTACAGAGGTGGCTGGGAGCTGATAATAAAAGCTGATTATGTGTCGGTGCAGCAGCAGGCAGTGGTGTAGGAATTGGGATTTGTGCTGCAGAGCAGGGGCAGGACTGGGGCCGTGTTCCTGAACAAACACGACAGGAGCAGATCTGGCAGTTGCATCCCTGATTTCTGCCTGTCCTTGTGAATCAATGATTTTATTGACTGAGCTGGGCAAATTTATGGCCCTGATTTTGCCTGTTTTCAGAGCAATAAAGCTCCAGGCAATGATTTATGTGCACAGCTCCAAGGTGTCCCAAGCAAGCTCCTTCCTCCCCTCCCTCTGCCTCCTCCCTGCGATGTGGATGCTTGGAGCCAAACAGCTCCTGGAAAAGTTCTTAAATTCTTAAAATCATGGAATGGTTTGGGTTGGAAGGGACATTAAAAACCTTCCAGTGCCACCCTGGGACACCTCCCACTGTCCCAGGCTGCTCCAAGCCCCAATGTCCAGCCTGGCCTGGGACACTGCCAGGGATCCAGGGGCAGCCACAGCTGCTCTGGCAATTCCAGCCCAGCCCTCCCCACCCTCCCAGCCGGGAATTCCTTCCCAAATCCCATCTAAAGAGTAGGAATCGCACACATCACCTGCAGGAAGAGGGAGCAAGGCAAGACCCAGGCAGATGTTGAGGTGAACATCTGGACTCCAGAGTGGGCAGTGCAAGAAGGGACCAAACTGAAGGGGCAGTTGAGTTAATGGGATGGAAAATCCAATTAACAGATAATTTTGAATGAAATAACTTCTTTCTGGTTTTGAAAACGCAATAGGTTAAATAGGTCTGTGAGAAAATCGTTTCAAATTAATTTAAGGTAAAATCATGAGGAGGGTTGGGAAGGGTGAGGTAGGTGGAGGTCACAGGCTTAGATCAGTTACTCAGAAAACTTCAGCAAAACTGACAAAACTTGAAGAACACTTGCAATCGTTGAAACTTGTGGGGTTTTCCCCAGCAGCCCCTGGAGCTGGCCCTAACCAATGTTTGTGCTCCGTTTGGCTGTGCTCTACTGGGGCAGCAGCTGGGAGCCAAAGAGTGCAGGCTGCAATGAGAACACAAACCCTTTGCCGCTGACAAAGCTCTTCACTTTTAAATCCACATCGAGTGGGCTCTCTCTGCCTGCCCTCACTCTGCCAGGTGGTATTTTGCCATTTATTACAGCCTTTTTAAAATATATGTTCTGCAATTCAGATGTGTCTATAATGGGGATGATATACAGTTGTACTTGGGACTGAGTGCGAGCCATCTGTCAAAAACAAAAGCTAAATTCTCTGTAATAAAAGCCACCAAAAGATTGATATTTCACATTAAAGGCGGAGCTGAAAAAAAAGCAATTTTGTTTATGGGCAAACCTGTGTCTGGCACATTTTTCATGTCATATAAAGATGGAAATCTCACCTTATGGCTGTAGATTGCTGCTATATTTCAGCCTTTACAATTGGGGACAGCTCTGCATGTGCTGCGACGTTGAGAGAGATAATTCCCCACGTGTTGTTGATAGCAATGAGTCCATTGGAACACACTCCTGCTGCTTCCCCAAGGTGCAGCCTTTCCCACTGCCCTCAGCCGAGCTGGTGAAACACATTCTTCTGGAAATGTGATTTGTGTGTGAAACTTGTTTGTTCCTTTCTGCTCCTTTCGAAGCTGTTCTGGGTCTCTCAGAGCAGCTGTGGCTGCCCCTGGATCCCTGGAACGTTCCAGGCCAGGCTGGATGGGGCTTGGAGCAGCCTGGGACAGTGGGAGGTGTCCCTGCCATGGCAGGGGATTGGAATTAGAAGGTCTTTAGTTCCCTCCAGCCCAAACCTTTCTGGAATTCTGTGATCTCTCATGTCCAACCTGCAGCAGTGATTTTGTATTTTGGCCTCTGGGCTTTCTCTGAGACTCAGGGCTGTGGGTGGCAGTGAATAGGCCAGGGGAGGCTCAGGGTGGACAGCAGCAGGAATTTCCCCATGGAAAGGGCGCTCAGGCCTTGGCAGGGCTGCCCAGGGAGGTTTGCAGTGCCCATCCCTACAGGTGCCCAAGGAATTCCTGGCTGTGGCACTCAGAGCTCTGGGCTGGGGACAAGGTGGGCATGGGCACAGCCTGGAGTCGATGGGCTGGGAGGGATTCCATCCCAGGGATCCTGGGATTCAGTGCACACCTCAGCCAAGCTCCTCTCTGGGCACCCCCAGAGCATTTCTTTCCCCTGCGTGGCACACCTGTGCCCGTGCCATCATCCCCAGGACATGTGCCCTGCCCAGGAGCACTGCTGGCTGGGCCACGGCTGTCCCCAGCCCATCTGCAGAGCCGTGGGCACAGGGGGCAGGAGGAGCTGTCCTGCAGGGCCATTGTCATCCCAATCAGCCACTCCAACCCCCTGGATGCAGAGCTGGGATTCAACAGAAGCTGTTCCCTAGCAGGGCCAGGGTTTCTGCTGCAGCAGCCTCTGCCTGCTCTGGGGTACCTCTGCCTGCTCTGGGGTACCTCTGCCTGCTCTGGGGGTACCTCTGTCCACTCTGGGGTACCTCTGTCCACTCTGGGGGTACCTCTGCCTGCTCTGGGGGTACCTCTGCCTGCTCTGGGGTACCTCTGTCCACTCTGGGGGTACCTCTGTCCACTCTGGGGGTACCTCTGTCCACTCTGGGGTACCTCTGCCTGCTCTGGGTCTCTCTGCCTGCTCTGGGGGTACCTCTGTCCACCTGGGGTACCTCTGCTCACTCTGGGCTGCTCCCCCTCCCCAAGGGCTGTGGAGATGGGGGGCAGCCCCAGGTGGGTCCCGCTGCCCCTCCGGACCCTTCCCCGGAGCATCCCCAGCCCAGTTGGGGCTGTCAGTCTCCCACACGAGCAAAAGGAAATGCAAATGGCTTGGCTGTGCCTCTGCAGGCTCTGCTCCCCGTGCAGTGCACACGGGTTTGATTTCGGGTTTGATTTCAATTCGGCTGCCGTGATCACAGAGGGAATTCCCACGGGACACCCCAACCTGCCGGAGCAGCTGGGGATGGGATGCGCAAAGTAAACATTCCCAGTGTTAAATTGGAAAGAAAAAGGCTGCTTGGCGAGGAGGGCGGTGTGGAAGGCTGGTCTGGGGGCTCTGGGGGTGTGGGGAGGGCAGGGGGAAGGCTGCAGGCTGCTCCCGTTCCCTGTTTCTCTCCCAGCTCAGATCCGAGCTCCCACCAGAGCCGGGGGGAGCTCACACAGTGTTCCTGCTGCAGGAGGGTCCCCAGAGCCGCTGGTGTCCCCCGTGAGAAATGGGTGGTCAATAGGGAACTCAAGTTAACTATTGAGAGACAGAATATGTGAATTCTAAACCCAGGAAAACAGAATTCCCTTAATCTTGTCAAGATAAGAGGGACAAGAATCTGTCTGAGGCCAGCCCAGAAACCCTGAATCACCCACCAAGGACTGCCCATGCTCCAGAGAGAAAGGTGAAAAGTGCACTGTGATGAAGACTCCAGATCTTCATCACGAGCAGACCCCCAGAGACCACCAGGA
>VZRL01002950.1:62993-84322 GCA_013397895.1 Origma solitaria | reverse complement strand
CCATCCCATCCCATCCTATCCCATCCCATCCCAGCCCATCCAGTGCCACCCCTGCCATGGCAGGGACACCTCCCACTGTCCCAGGCTGCTCCAAGCCCCAATGTCCAGCCTGGCCTGGGACACTGCCAGGGATCCAGGGGCAGCCACAGCTGCTCTGAGAGTTCTGTTAAATTAATCATGGTTCACTTTGTTTGTTTGCTTTTGGGTTTTTTTGTTTTGTTGTTGTTTGGTACAGAGGGAAATGTTGAATTAAAGGTTTTGCTCGAGCCGTTTCTCGGCAACATTTCATCAGCTGTTTCTAAATGTTGGGTCATTGTGCTCCTGGCTTATCGTTTTTATTTACAGGAGAAAATAAAAGAGGAGTGGTAAAACCTGGTGGAGTTTTTTAATGAAATGAATGTCTGACAAATTCCTGGAGCTATTGGGGAGGATGGACGAAGCAGCGCTGTGGAAATTGTACCTTCCTGAGTAACTCCAGATTTTTTAGAATTGTTTTTATAAATGATGTGAAGAGGAGAGGTTGGAGTTGGGATCAGACACTGAAGATTTTTGTCCATCAGTCAGGGCAGTGACAGCTGGAATAACACCCAACCTTTTCCTGGGGTCGCTGTGAATTCCCTGCCAGCTGCGGAGAATGATTGCTGCTTAATAGGGCAGAGTGAACAGTGGATAAATGGAATTAAATATCCCATGTGGATATGTGACCACATATGGTTTGAAATGGACGCAGAAAGAAAACAATTTGAGAGAGAAAAGCAATTCAGAGCTTCCTCCCAAGCACCACTTGTTCCAGGGGCTCATCCCACTGTTTTCCGAGATCAAAGGATCATCAATGCAACAAACTTGTGAGAGGTTTTTAAATCTAAAACAAAATCCCTCCTTGATCTCGATAACAGCAAAAGTCAACTTCGCTGCTTGGGTTTGGCCAAAAAGACCTTCCGGCTTTTGGGAAATAATTTCATTCTGAGCAGTGTGAGCCAAAAAATAAAAGGAATTATTTTGTCCAGCTGATTGTGGGATAATCTGATGGCCAACAATTCTTCTGGAAGAAACAGCAAAATGATATCAAATTTGAATACACATTTATTTTAAAAAGTCTAAAACCCCCCCAGAAACAGTGGAACCAAGTAGATTTAATTTTGAAAGAAAATCAGTAGAAAAGTTGAGTCAGGAGCAGTTTTCTGTTTTGACATCTTCAGACTAAGTATTTTTATAACTAAACGTTAGGGCGTTTGTGTTTGTTTTTTTATAATACACACATTTTACTGAAACAGCAAGTTCTAATTTGTCCCCGCCTGGCCAGAAATTGACACTTTTTCTGAGTATTTCTATTTGAGGAATTTGCATTTTTCAGGTTTCATTCTAATTAAGGATGAAAGTGAACCTCAGGGTCTTGAGGAACCTGAGTCTCATCGCTGCGTGTGTGATCTCTGCTGGTGCCCAGTGCAGCACCTGGAGCGAGCCCTGGTCCCCAGGGTCCTTCCTGGGGGATTTTGTCACAGAATCCACAGGGTCTGACAGGAAGGTTCAGCGTTTCCGCCACCAGGCTGGGAAGGGAACTCTGGGAATAATCAGAAAACACAAGGGAAAACATTAGATTGACTGAAACTTGTGCCAGCAAAATCAGCTTTTGTGGCTCATGAGGAATTGAGGGGAAAATCAGGAAATTCAGGGAAAAATCAGGAAATTCAGGGAAATTCAGCCGCAGGGTCTGTACCCTCTGCAGGGTCACAGATTCCCATTGGAATTCCGTGCTTTGGATATAATGGGATAAACTGGGCATCCGTCAGGAGCCTCTGGATGTTCCCAGCACAGAGTTGTTGGTGCAGCACCTTCCAGCCCCGTCCCCGTCCCTAAATCTCTTTTTAGGGTGTGCAAAGCACAGTGACCCCACCGAAAGCTGATCCATGAGAATGAAACCCCTTTAGCCCCACTCCCACCCTTAGGGAGCACCTTTCCTCCCCCAAATCCCCTTTTCCCAGTTCCCTGCATCCAGCTGGGGGTGACCCTGCAGCCTGGATCCCTTTCCCAGCGTCGCTTCAGCCCCGAGGGGCTTTGGAACCCTGTCTGATGTTCCGCTCCTCTCTCCCTGTTTGGTTTCCCTGCTCCTTCCCTCCTTTAATGAATCCCTCAAAGCAGAAGGTTTCCAAACCCTGTCTCCCTTTCAAGAGCCTCTCTCTGATCTGGCAGAGTTGTTTCTCTCATCTGAGGAGTGCACAAGGAGAGTTTATTCCCTTGCAGAGGAGCAGAGATGCCCAGGAAACACTCTCCTGGCACATCTTTCATCCTGCTCGTGGCAGGGAGGAGAGGCTGTGGTTGCTGCTCTTTGAGGCTGTCCTGTTTCTCTGCCTGAGAGCTGGGAAATCTGGAATTTTGGGGGTCCATCTGTGTTCCATCCAAACTCTTTCTGGAGGGAGGGAAGAGTCTTTCAGTCGTGGCTGCAACTCAGGAGCAGCAGGAGAAAGAGGCTCCTGCATTCCCACATCCTCCTCTGTGTGATCCTCCAGGCTGAAATAACCAGGAGCATCCTGGGATGAGCCTGAATTTCCCTGAATTTCCTGATTTTCCCCTCAATTCCTCATGAACCACAAAAGCTGGTTCTGCTGGCACAAGTTTCAGTCACCGTCTAATGTTTTCCCTTGTGTTTTCTGATTGTACCCAGAGTTCCCTTCCCAGCCTGGTGGCTGAAACGCTGAACCTTCCTGTCAGACCCTGTGGATTCTGTGACAAAATCCCCCAGGAAGGACCCTGGTGACAAGGGCTCGCTCCAGGCAGGGAAGCACAATCCCTGTGCTCCTTCTCCATGTCCCACTGGCTGAAGGGAGCTGAATTTCTGCTGGATTTGGGGTGGCTCTCCTCCCACCCCTCAGCCTGGAGGCAGAGCTCGGTGCCAGTCGCAGCTGCTCCCTGGCGCTGGCATGGCCAAGGGATGTTCCCTTGCTCCACACTTTGCTCTTTTCCCTGGGTGTGGATGTGCCTTCCCTGCGTGTCCTCAGGCAGGGATCCACAGCCAGCAGGTGCTCCTGGAACCTGACCTGAATCCTTTTTTCACCTCCACCTCTGCCCACCTCCACCTCTGCCCACCTCCAGGAGCTGCCGGAGACTCTTTGTAGTTGCAGTGTTTTAGAAATCTTTCTCTTCTTTCTCATGGAGAATAGAGATAAGTTGCATTCCTGTACTCTTTCAATCTCATTGTTTTGGTGCTGGATGTTGTAGGATTTTAACCTATCCTTTCAGGGGGTGGAAAACTCTTGACCAATAGTTGCTGGATTATTAATGCTTATATAAAGAAACTTTTGTAAATAAAGTCCTCTCAATTGCCATCTTGGGTGCTGTCTGCTAGACTTCCATGCGAGCTCCTGTGAACCTCCACGAATATCAGAAAAACAGAGCAACAACTCTTTTGTTCTTCATCCAAGGGTGAAGATTCCCCAGGAACTCCTATAGCAGCCAAGGGGCCTCCAGCACCCACCGCAGGGACGTGGGAAGTGCATTCCAGGTGCCACTGCAGCCTGTCCCACGCTGTCCCCTTGGTGACAGAGCCTCCCTTGGCTGCCCTCTGCCCTCCCTCCAGCCCCTGGGACAGGTGGGTGTCCCTGGCACAGCCCTGCGGTGACTCTCCCCGATCCTGGTGGCAGGGAGGGTTTTCCTCCTCTCACAGAGAGATAAATTCATCCTTAAAGCGTCTCCAGATGCTTTGTTTGTGCAGTAATAGGATTAGTGAGGAATCCATGGGGGAGGATGCTCAGGGAAGGAAACAATCGCATTATTTGGGAATATATTTCCATCTCCTGAGTTTGGTGAGTGCCTCTCCAGCCGGAGCACCCTGAGCTGACCTGGCTGGAGCAGGCCCTGCTGAGGTGGCTTGTCAAACACACGTGTGGCCTGTGGCCTGCAGCGATGTCACCGATGTCACCGCTCCTGCCAGTCCTGTCCTTCTGATGAGCTCCAGACTGCACTGCGAGGGGCTGAGATCAGCACCACAGACATCTCAGGCAGCTCCGGGCTGTGGCATTCTCTGAACTCCTCCTGTTTCTTTTCCACAGACACATTGGTCTCTCTGACTTGACAGGTAGGGAAATTCCTGGATCCAGGTGATTTTGGCTGAACCTCTCTGTACAGGAAATCAGTTTGGTGGAGAAGCCCTGTCCTTACCTCTATCCATGAGCAGAAACTGTTATTAATTTCTATTAAATAAATACCTGAAACTCCATCAGAATATTCAGCTCCATCCTCCTGGATAAATAATCCATGATCTCTCTGGCTTTGCCAGCTTTTGTGAATGCCAAAGTTCCTTATCCACTCCGTGCCTCACTGTGATGTTTAAATTCACCCCAGCCACCTCAGCAATAGGCTTTGCATGCAGCAATCAATCCCACTCAGAAAACAAATGATCCAAATCTGGGAGAAAACTCTGGGAATGGGTTTGTAAATGCATGGGCACAGTTGTGCTTCTGCCAAAAGAGTTCATCAGTTTGTGCAATCATTGCAGCAAGCACCACACAACTTCTCTCCAAGATAACAGAGCACACTTTTCAAATGTTTATCTGCTGCATAACAATCAGGAAATTCCTGCAAAAAAACCCTTTTCCCATGGCTGTGGGAGAGGAGAGGAAGATCAGGGTCCCGGGGTTGCTGGATGTCAACTGGCTGCTGTGATAGGCGTGATTATGGATTTATGCATCCCCAAGCTGATGGTGGCACTGAAGCGTTCCTGCCAGGACTGGATGGCTCTTTTCCATTTCAATATTCCCAGAGGGTTTCTCGGGGTCAGTGGTAACTGTGACCCTCGAATGTTGGAGTGCTTTATTTTTCCTGAAGAGGAGGAAATAGAGCTCTCAAATGAAAAACTGTGTGGTGGTGCATGGTCTGCCCAAGGAAGAGGAGCTGAACTTGGAGTTTTTTAGGGATTTTAAAGAAAAATTAAAGTGGGATTATCACTTTATCAGTTTCTCTGCTTTTCCTCTGAATAAAAACCTGGATGTTTTCCGGGCTTCTACAAGCCTGAAGCTCTCTGCTAAATTTCTTGCACTTAAGCAAATGATAACAGAGGAGATTATAAATGCAGAGATCTCGGAAATGTGAAGGAGAGCCCTGTTTGCTTACTGAGGCATAAAAACTCCTTATTGGGGACTTAGATCTTAGTCATGTAAATTTAATTTTATTTCATATCGTGCTCTCTGACCAAATTGCTTTCAGTTTTTCTGTGTGGCATTGGGTGTGTTCAGAGAGCAGGATTGAGATAATTGTCTGAAAAGGGTTTTTATTTGAAAATTAACCTGATCTGAGGGTGTAAGGCTGAGCTGTGCATCCATGGAATGCTCTGGGGGTCAGGTCTTTGCAGAGCAGTTCCATAGATTAGGAGGGATGGGGATCTCTGTTTTCTGTCATGGAATTGCTGAGGTTTGAAAAGACTCAAAATCATCGAGCCCAACCAAAGGCTGATGTCCCTCTTGCTGACTCAGGTGACAGTTCTGGCTTTTCTGGCTTGTTTTAGTCTCAAGACTTGTGGTTAATCCTTGTTTCCAATGGGAAATCTCTTGCTGAAGCAGAGCTTTCCAAGGTGCCCTGGCGAGTTCCTTGCTCTGGGCAGGACCTTCAGGCCTCCCTGGGAAAGATGCTCTGCACCTGGTTATTGCACCTCTGGAATATTGGATGTGTTGGGTGGATTGAAAACCTGGAGGCTCAGAAAATGGAATATTTTTACAAAATCAGTCCCTACACCTCGGAGGAAGACAATTTTGTCTCGGATTGGAGACATTCCTAAGCATGCATACAAACGATAGGGAATACAGGATTATCATAACATCACCCCAGGACAAATGTCCTGTCACAAATTCCTGTCAGGGGGTGTCAGCAGCACTGACTGATCACTGTGTGAATTCCCCCCAATTCGCAGACTCCCAAAACCCAAAGTGCTTCCCGAGGCAGCTTTAGGGATGCATTGCAATGCATTTGCTGTGGGTTCTGAGTGCTCTTGTGGCTGAAAGCAGCACCAGCACCCTCCTTTGGGCTCTGCCCCGAGCAGGGGAAGCTTTTCCTTGGGCTATTGCAGGAATGATGTGGGAAGGCGAGGTTTGGCTGCCCTGCCTTGCTGGGAGCAGATAAAGATGGAATGAAAGAAAAATTGCACAGCAAATCCTTGTAGCTGTGTGTCCCCACACACACTGCTGGAAGAGGGGCTCTGGGATGGGGTTTTGTTCCGTGGGAGGATTTGGGATTCAGATCCAGGGGACATCACTGAGGGTCTCCCTGGGGATCAGGAGAGCTGGGTTTGCACCAGCTCTGAGCACAGAACCACTGTGGCATCAGCTCCCAGCAGGTCTGTCCAGCACAGGGAGCTGGTGGAGATTCCAGATCAGTGCAGGCCTGGAAAAGCCTCAGCAACGATGAGAGAATTTTGGCTGAAGCTCTCGTGATTGGTGTCCAGCTGTGTGTGGATAAAAAGGGAATGGCAAACTCTGAAGGAAGCTGAGCATCCCCAATGTCTCCAGTTTGCACCCAGCTCCAGAATCCTCCGGCACACCAGGAAATGATCCGCAGGGATTTCTACCCTGAGACCTCTCGCAGCAGCCTGTAAAGCTTCTGCTGTTGAGTCCAGGGGTGTCTGACAGCCAAACTCCTGGGAAAGATGGAAGCGTTCGATCTGGAGGAAAGGAATTGGTGTTTGGCTCGTGGTGCTGATGCTGCTGTGCTCCCTCTGTGGAAGGCTCCAGACAGGAGCCCAGGTTAACCAGAGAGGCTGTGGCTGCCCCTGGATCCCTGGCAGTGTCCCAGGCCAGGCTGGACATTGGGGCTTGGAGCAGCCTGGGACAGTGGGAGGTGTCCCTGCCATGGCAGGGGTGGCACTGGGTGGGATTTGAGGTCCCTTCCCACCCAAGCCCTTCCATGATTCTGTGAATGCGACCACCCTTCCCAGGGCAGGAGATGCTGCCCCATGGCCCTGGCTCTTCTGCGTCACTGTCCCTGTCCCCAGGGGCTGGGGTACAACATTCCCGTCATCTCCTTGGCCCTTCCAGCTGAGCTGTTCTGCTGCTCAAGCCAAAGAGCAAAGCAAGTTAGGCTCAAGCCCCAAAGTGGGAAAGCTGGAATGTCCCCGTGGGTATCACTGCCCCAGGGGTCGTGCGTGGGTGACACTCCAGCCTGGCCATCCTGCCACTCTGATCTGCCTTGTTTGGTGTTTCCCTGCAAAGCCCATGACAAATTCCTGAGTCACCCATTCCGGGAACGGGAGCTCATTCCCTGAGCTCAAAGCTCCTGGAATCGGTGCCCGAGGACTCTGAGGCTGGGCAGGTGAGGAGCCTCTGCTGTGCCTCTGGAGCCACCTGAGACTCACCTGAGGCCGAGGAGTTTCCATTGCTAATTGTTCCCTAAAATTCCCGTCCGTTTGTAAATCGTGTTGCCATGGCAACAATAATTTCTATGCATTACGAATATCAGACACCTCTCGAATCAATTTGTTTTCCCTGGTTGCCATAGTGACAGACATTTTGTCAGAATTATTTAGGGAGAGAGAAATCCGGCGACTTCTGTGGAGAAGGAGCTGCAGAAGGAGCCCTGTGGGGACCCCACCTCCCTCCCAAACTCCTCCTGCCCCTCTCTGAGTGGGCATTTTTGGGTTTGGATCCCCAAGCCCCTCAGTGCCTGCTCCATCTCCACCCCTGTGGCCTCCAGCACATTGCTAATGCCCATCATCTGCCCTGGCTCTGGAGCTTTTCCAGCCTGGCCACCATCAGAGCCTTTCCTCTGGTCCCTCTGATGGTTTCTCCTCAGATCTGGGCCTTGGCTGCTCCTCAGCCTTCCCAACCTCTGCTTTCCAGAGCCACAGCTGATAGAACAGCTTGGAAAGCTGCCCAAAAGTGCTCCTCTGTCTAATTATCAACGAGGCAGAATAGGAGATCCTGGAACTTCTCAACAGGAATTTCATTGCCTAAGTGGGAGACGAGGCTTTGGAAAACTCTGCTTTGCAATATCTGCCCTGGGACCTGGGTTTTGTTTGAATTGCTGCCATTTCACAGGTTTGTCCTGAATTGCTGCCAGTTCTGACACTTTATTGAACCATTTTGGGACTCTCTGCCTTCTCCACTCCTCTTGCTCAGCTCTTGGGCTGCCAGGACCTTCCACCCAGGGCAGGGTGGGCTCTCCAACATTGCAGCCAGCAGAACTCCTGACTGAGCATTCCAGGAAATGTTGGGGATGAAAGAAAAGCCACGAGTTAAAGAAAAAAAAAAAAAGCTCAGTGGCTTTGATCACCCACACAGCCCAGGCTCCTGAAATCTCTTACCTGAGGAGTAACAAAGCCATTTTTAGATCCCACTCATATTTTAATCTGAGGCAGCTGGGGCTGAGTGGTCCCAGTGACCCTCTGTGACCTCTGTGACCACTCCCAGCCTGACCCATCCTGGGATTCTGTGACTCCATCCGTGTTTGACAGCCTAGGAAAGAAAAAATATTTGGAGGACTCTGTTATTAAACACCTGAGTGCTCAGATTTTAGGTGAGCTTTGGGAAACAAACCCACATCCTGAGCACGAGTTGGGAATCTCCAGCGTGGGCTCGAAGGCTCTGGCAGGATCTGGCACATTCCTGCTGTTCCTGCTGTGGGAAAGGCTCTTCCCTCCCTGCCAAATCACACGGAATGCTCCTCGCCCTGGAAACATCCAGGCACGGGAGCCAAACTCCTCAGCAGAGAGCTGACATCTGGCAAAGGGGCTGAGGGAGTCCCTGGGGGCTGACGAATGCTCTGCTCCGTAACCCATCCCTGCTGAGCACAGGCACTGCCTCTGTGCGCAGCGCTGGCTCTCCGCACGCGGCTCTGCACGCGGCAGTATCTGCGAGCCACAGGCGAGAAATCCCATTTCTTCTCTCTTGAAGATAACCAGGAAATAGAATGGTGCCCTCCTTCCCAAATAAATCACGGCGAGCACTCGTGGGGATTTACAGATGTTTGTGTCGCTCTTCCTTTCCCTGCTGTTACCTGCACATTTACCTCCACTTGGTGGTAGCATTTTCTCTGTCTTCCCTCCTCTTTTCCAACATTTTTGAGTAGCTGTGGATGCGAGGAAGGAGCTCCTTCCCTACAGGGTGACTGAGGGAGCCTTGAGTGTGTATTTTCCTCTGTGACACGGTGAAGTTTGAGACTGATCCTGCCCAGGCTGGGCTTTCTTGTCCTCAAACTACTTCCTTCAGATGTGAAAAGGAGAAGCAAAAACCCCAAAAGCTTGGGAATGCTGCCCCTGAGCAGCTCTGCTTGTCCTCAGGTGGTTTGGTGCCCAGCATGGACCTGACCCTGGGGCAGGGGCCAGTGAAGGGTCAGAGCTCTGACTGTCCCCAGAAGGTCTGAAATCCGCTCTGGGTTAGGAGGAGCCGGGGCAGGCCTTCAGCTGCTGCTGAGGGGCTCATTCCCACCCTGCGAGAGGGACAGGAGGGGACTTTTGCCATGGAGATGCAGCAGGAGAGCTGGGAACAGGCTCTGCCCAGGCTGGCACTCAGAGATGAGGTCACTGCTGGTTTATTTTTTATTCTGGCTGATTAAAATCTCCATAAATTCTCCACCTCTATAACCTGGGCTGTGCTCGTTCTCCTCTCACTCCTTTTGTCATGAACCCTTTGAGGCCTGGGCAAAACCGGGATTAAAGCTGTGCATGAGTTGTGCCGAGGCCTTTGCTGCTCTTCCTGTGCTGCACAGGTGCATCCCATTTCCCAGAGAGAAAAATTGCAGCACCACCTGCTGCAAATGAAATTATTGTCGTATTGATTTGATTTCTTTTAATTGAAGTGCGCCATTTATAAATGGCTTGTCTGAGGGCTCTGACTGCTGTTCCCTTTCCTGGCAGCAGCAGGCTTCCAATCACTGGGAGCTCACGGGTATTAAAACACAGTAAATTGGTTTGCAAGTTAAAAACTCTTATTCTTTTCTAAAGAATCGATTGCCACGGGGGCTGGGGGAAATTGGGAAAGGAATCTTTTCCATCTCCTGATGTCTCAGGGACAGTGACAACCTGGACTGTGGTGAGAGTGTTTGTCGTGGGCTGTGCCAGGCTTTGCAATCCTTCTGTGGCTGTGCTTTATCCAGAGTCAGGGAAAGGAAAAGAGTGGAAAATGAAGCCTTGCTGCATTTCTGTAGAGCCCCAGGGCTGCTGGGCACTGCAGGCTCTGTGCTCAGAAATGTGTTTGCTTTGAAATATTCAGGCAA
Organism: Origma solitaria; assembly: GCA_013397895.1. Taxonomy (NCBI): domain Eukaryota; kingdom Metazoa; phylum Chordata; class Aves; order Passeriformes; family Acanthizidae; genus Origma; species Origma solitaria. The sequence continues at coordinate 74,128 of VZRL01002950.1, read as the reverse complement.
ATGTGGCACTGTTTTGTCACTGCTGTCACTGCCGTGGCCTTGTCCTGGGGTGTCCCAGTGCCCAGGGAGGGACTGTGGGGTGGGCACTGCTGGGCTGCTTCTCCCCATCCTGGGAACGGTTTTCTGGCTTAAAAAAAACATTGTTGTGCTTTAGGATGAGTGAGGAATGTGAGGAATCTTGTGCTGAAAGCTCTGAAGTGCCTGTGGGAGCTGGGGGCTGTCCTTTATTTGGGGGCTGGAGAGGACACAGGTGGGCTTTGGGGCTGGAACTGTCCCTGTGTGTCCCCCATAGCCTGAAGGGCTGTCCCCATGCCCCTGAGTGGCTGGATGTCACCCTGAGGTCACCGTGCTGGGGCCGGTCCCAGGGGGGCACAGAGCCATGGAATGGTGTGGGTGGGAAGGGACATGAAAGCCCCTCTGATCCCAACCCCATGGCAGGGACACCTGCCACTGTCCCAGGCTGCTCCAAGCCCCAATGTCCAGCCTGGCCTGGGACACTGCCAGGGATCCAGGGGCAGCCACAGCTGCTCTGGCAATTCCAGCCCAGCCCTCCCCACCCTCCCAGTCAGGAATTCCTAATTCCCAATATCCCATCCATCCCTGCCCTCTGGCACTGGGAAGCCATTCCTGTGTCCTGTCCCTCCATGCCTTGTCCCCAGTCCCTCTGCAGCTCTCCTGGAGCCCTTCAGGCCCTGCCAGGGGCTCTGAGCTCTCCCTGGAGCCTTCCCTTCTCCAGGGGAACATTCCCAGCTCTCCCAGCCTGGCTCCAGCCCTGGAGCAGCTCCGTGTCTCCTCTGGGCTCTCCCCAGCTCATTCCCACCCCTCCTGTGCCAGTGGCCCCAGAGCTGATGCAGCTCCTCAGGTGGGGCCATCCCTCAACTGCAGCAGATTTTCAGATTTCCTTCTAAACGTGGCTGTTCCCCTCTCGGGTGCCATGGGGGACTCGGGAGGTGACTCCCACCCTCCCCAAGGCTGTGGCACGGGAGGGAAGGGCTGTGTCTCCTCCTGCTGCGAGGAAAGGGATATTTAAACAGGGAAAACACAGGATTCCTGTGCCCAGCTCCTCAGGGAGCCAAACCCACGGAGCCTCTTCCCAGTGCGGCCGAGCCTGGAGCTGGGACAGGCTGGATGGGAGCTTTGGGAGGGGCTGGAATTACCATGGCTACCCCAGCTAATGCTCAGCCTTAGGAATCATTATCTGGGATGAGGAATAAACCTCTTAACAGATTACTGCTGCAAAATGTATGGAACTCGGCTTTCTTGGGAGCAGCCAGCTCCAGTGTCTGTCAAGAGAAGTGTAATTACTGTAATGAGCTTTTGGCAGGCTTGTTTGGGAGCGCAGATCTTATTCTGCTCTGCAGAAAGCAAAACAAATATGTGGCGCTGGAAAAGGAAGAGTTCCTCCAAATCCCTTTCCTTCCGCAATGCCCAAAACGAGGAGAGGCCTTGGAGTGTGTCTGGCTAAAGACAGCTTTTCCTCAGTGATGTCTCGGAGCGTGGCAGCTGCTTCTGGAGGATCCTTGAGCAGGCATCTGCTCCAGCTCCTCTGCGTGTGGGTTTTTCCCAGAGATTGCCTAAACTCCCGGGATTTTGCAGGGGAAATAAAGCAAGAGGCAGGTGGCACATGCCTTCTAAAGAGGCAAGGTTGGGGTGGTGGCACTGCAGAGGAGCACAGGGAATCGTAGGATCACCCAGGGAATCATAGGATCACCGAGAGAACTGTAGGATTACCCAGGGAATTGTAGGATCACCCAGGGAATCATAGGATCACCCAGGGAACTGTAGGATCACCCAGGGAACTGTAGGATCACCCAGGGAATCGTAGGATCACCCAGGGAACTGTAGGATCACACTAACGCAGCTCTGTTCTCGGGAATGGTGTTCCTGTCCTTGCCATGGGCTTGGGACTGGTTGACTTTCAAGGTCTTTTGGGTACTAACCAAACCATTCTGTGTTCTATGATAAATAGGTACTGAGAGCTGGAAACAGTCCCAGACATCCACAAATGCTGTCCTGTCTTCCCCTTTAGGCCTGCAGCCCTCATGGAAATGCAATCACTGCGGTTATTATTCATTTGAGATCCCATTCAGACCTGTGATTTCCCCTTCTCACAACCTGGGCCAGCATCTCTTTGCATTTGACTTTTTTGCTGAACACAGGGAATGTCCCGGAGCGCCCTGAGCTTGGCTGGAGCACCGAGGAGCCTTTGGGTGCCTGCGATGGTCTCAGCCTCCTCCTGATCCCCATTCCCACAGCAGCAGCACAGGAAGGCAGGGGAAACCTGGAAATTAATAAAATCATAGAATCCCAGAATGGTTTGGGATGGAAAGGGAACTTAAATCCCATCCCATCCCACCCCTGCCATGGCAGGGACACCTCCCACTGTCCCAGGCTGCTCCAAGCCCCAATGTCCAGCCTGGCCTGGGACACTGCCAGGGATCCAGGGGCAGCCACAGCTGCTCTGGCAATTCCAGCCCAGCCCTCCCCACCCTCCCAGGCAGCAATTCCCAATTCCCAATACCCCATCTAAATTTACCCTTTTCCATTTTAAAGCCATTCCCTGTGTCCTGTCCCTCCATGCCTTGTCCCCAGTCCCTCTGCAGCTCTCCTGGAGCCCTTCAGGCCCTGCCAGGGGCTCTGAGCTCTCCCTGGAGCCTTCCCCTCTCCAGGGGAACATTCCCAGCTCTCCCAGCTTTTCCCTATCTCATAGGAGAGGTACTCCCAGCCTTTAATCAGGAATGGAATAATCACGATAGGCTGGGGCTGTGCAGCTGAACCTCAGCCAGCACAGGCTGTGGCTGTGGCTCTGTGTCCCAGCAGGGAGGTGACAGCCAGGCTGGCAGTGGTGACATCCCCAGCCCCTGCTCAGTCTGATCTAAAGAACATTCACAAACAGATGGATTTAAATTTTTCCTCCCCTCTCAGCTGATGAATTGATGATTTATGAATATATTTCTGTGGCTAGATCTGGAGCCCTCTGAGGATTATTCAGGATAAACGAGATTGACAGAAAATAAGGAATGCCAAAGCCTTTCCAACAGCTGATGTGGCTAGTTTTTTTCTTGTGCTGCCAGCTCAGTTTTCATGGCAGCAAAGCCCAAAGCTTCTGCAGCACAAAAATGGTGCTGAGGCAAATTCAGTGCAGCTTTTCCTGCTGGAGGAGAGCGTGGCCTCAGGACAGCCTGGGAATATCCCAGGGACTCCCACTGGGAGCAGGTCACTCCCAGTTGGGGTCTGGCAGGTCCATGTGCATTGTGAATTAATTAGCATTAATTATGGCTGCTTGCTCTCGCGTTAAAATTGCATCTCCTGGAACCCTTGGGCTTGGAAACCAGAGAGGGACTGGGGACAAGGCATGGAGGGACAGGGCACAGGGAATGGATTTAAAATGGAAAAGGGTAAATTTAGATGGGGTATTGGGAATTGGGAATTGCTGTCTGGGAGGGTGGGGAGGGCTGGGCTGGAATTGCCAGAGCAGCTGTGGCTGCCCCTGGATCCCTGGCAGTGTCCCAGGCCAGGCTGGACATTGGGGCTTGGAGCAGCCTGGGACAGTGGGAGGTGTCCCTGCCATGGCAGGGGTGGGATGGGGTTATTTTAATGTCCCTTTCCACACAAACACTCCATGATTCCATGAAAATGGACCCCGTTCCACGTGCCGGGAACTGCCTGTGCCCACCCCATGCATCCTCATCGGTACTTTGCTGCCTCTTCCTGCTGGGAAGCTGCTCCAGAGAATAATTCCTTTAGCAATTAAATCCCTTTCCCTGAATTTCACAGCTTGAGGACAGAAATCTGGAATTTCTAGAGGATCCATGACTTGTTTCTGTTTTTCACCTGCCCACGTGGGGAGCCCAGGAGTGTCCCCTGCCCTCCTGGGGGACAGGGGTTCCACAGCCCGGGGGATCCCCAGTTCTGCCCTGCCCTACACAAGGAGCTGCTGGCAGTGCCTCCTGCCCAGAGCTGCTGCCTGGACGCTGAATGCCCTGGGCAGGAGCTCGGTGTGCTCAGACCCCCAGAGGAGACTGCCTTTGATGGGAAGCTGCAGACTGACGTGGCTGAGCGCAAAAACTTCGGAACAGGAACAAGCAGTGCCCAGAGAAGGATTCTGTTCACATATTGGCCTGTTTGTGATTCTCTGAGAATTTGAATTTCTGCATTTTCTGCTTTAATCTGGTACTTTGATTCAGCCGAGCAAGGGCAGCTCTGGAAATCACACCTGAGGAATAGTTTTCAAGGGAAAAGCTCAGCCTGTTGTTTGGATAACAGGCTGGGAAACAAAGCAATTGCAGGCTATCCGAGTGTAATAAAGGCCTGTGTAAAATGTATTTTACTCAGCAATGTCAGCTTTACTTAAATCTTCAAAGTGATTGCTTTGCATTTAAGCATATTCTAATGGCTGTCTGCATTGCTGCATCGCAAAATCTAATTTCTCTGACAAATTATTCTCCTATTCAGGGCGTCAGGTGAAAAGCCTACACGTCGGGAGAGCTGAGCTGTCTCCGTGTTAGCAGAACTGCTTTACAAAGGTGCTGCAATTGCTCCTGGCACCGACTCACGCACAGACAGAGCTTTGCTGCCTTGCCTTGGAATAATTTCCCTTTGTAGCTCATGGCTCATCCTGCTGAGCTCTGGGTGTTTTGCAGCTTTATTTTAGCAGTCCCTGCTCTGAAGGAGACATTCCCAGGGCCTGAAGGGCTCCAGGAGAGCTGCAGAGGGACTGGGGACAAGGCATGGAGGGACAGGACACAGGAATGGCTTCCCAGTGCCAGAGGGCAGGGATGGATGGGATATTGGGAATTAGGAATTCCTGACTGGGAGGGTGGGGAGGGCTGGGCTGGAATTGCCAGAGCAGCTGTGGCTGCCCCTGGATCCCTGGCAGTGTCCCAGGCCAGGCTGGACATTGGGGCTTGGAGCAGCCTGGGACAGTGCGAGGTGTCCCTGCCCAGCCATGGCCACAGAACCACAGGAGCCCCAAATCACCCTGGCTATGGGGACAACTCCGAGTGCAGCCCCACACCACCCTGGCCTTGGGAGCCATTCCCAGCGCAGCCCTGGCAGCTCTGAGTGCTGCTGGCAGGGCCAGCAGTGCCCCATGGCCCTGTCCCCAGTGCTGCTGATGTTCAGGGACATCACACACAGTGCCATGGCTCTGGTTTCACCGATGGCACTGATCGGGTGTGAAGGGCCAGGGAATGGTGACAGGGAGGCTGCGGTGCCAGCCCAGCCCCTGCAGTGACAGAGAGGCTGCGGTGGCAGGGAGGCTGAGGTGCTGCAGGGAGGGATGTGGGGATTGAAGCTGTGATTGAAGTCTTCAGTGACCTTTTTCTCCTCCCTGTTGTGCCCTCAGGAGCTCGAGGTGCATCTCCTGCAGCCCTGAACTCCTCTCCCTCCTTGTCACTGTCACCTCCTGCCCCAGCAGGCTGGTGACAGGAATATCTCTTCGTGGTCCCCTCATCCTGCTGCCGCTGAAGCTCCTGTTTCTCTCCCATGTCCAAGGGGCACAGGCATTTCCTGGCCCCCAGCCAGTGCCACCTCGCTGGGGCTGGGCTCTGACAGGGGCCTGAGCGAGAACTTTGTGAGAGCGAGGGACGATCACAGCGAGTTAGTGATACCCACCTCTCCAAAATCTGCTGGGTTTGTGTCTTTGCCCTTGGAAAAGCCCACAAGAGCTGCTTCGGCCCCGTTTTCCCCACGGCACAGCCTGCCCTCGGTGCCCCCATGGTGCAGCAGGGTCACACTGAGCTCTGCCCTGCTGCTCTAGCTCATCTTCAGACCTCCAGGAGTGTCCGAAGCTCTGCTCTCTGCTGTCTCTAATGGAACAACGCTGATTTTCTTCACTTAACCTCTTCCAGTGGTGGCTCCTGTCTGATTCTCCAGGCCTCAGCGACACTGAAATGCTTTCTTCATGATACAGCTCCCTTAATCACCGCGCTCAAATCATCTCCAGGAGCTTACAGGAGGAAAATGGGCTCTCTAGCACATGGAGAGGTTAAGAAATAATGCTTGGTCAACTTTGCAAAGCAATTTGAGCTCTCTCTATGAAATAATAAGCGCCAGACGAGAGCTGTGCATTACTGGCCACCTCTTATCTCCAATTGACCTTTCCTGGTGAGCTGAGCACCCAGGCACAGAAATGAGGGCTCTCATTTCATGCTGCCCTGGCACTGTGCCCCTGGCATCCATTAGGGGTCCCAGCAGGGCCTGTGACCTCACACAGAGCAGAAGGAACGCTTTGGAGAGCAGGGATAAACTCCAATGGATGGGCTGTGGCTGCTGGGTCACGGCAGAGACACCTCGAGAGACAAAGACCCAGCACAGCAATGGACCTCGGGAAAGAGCTGGGGAACTTGCAGGGAGGTGCTTTGTTTCCCTGGCTGCACTGGAGGGCAGGTTTTAATTCTCTGATTGCATTGGAGGGAAGGGTTTAATTCCCTGGCTGTTTTTCAGGGCAGGTTTTATTTCCCTGGCTGCATTGGAGGGCATTCATTCCCTGGCTGTTTTTTGGTACAGGTTTTCATTCCCTGGCTGCACTGGATGGAAGGTTTTCATTTCCTGGCTGTTTTTCGGGACAGGTTTTCATTCCATGGCTGGTTTTCGGGACAGGTTTTATTTCCCTGGCTGCATGGGCAGTGTCCCTGTCCTGTCACAGCTGGCCTGTGCTGAGGTGGCTCTGTGGTGTCAGCCCCTGCATGGCCACGCCACCTGCTCCGGGCACCGCTCCTGGGCTGCTGTCCTTGGCGCCTCTCCTGCCCTGCAGCCCCAGCCCAGCTCCTGCTGGGGCTCTGGGGCCAGGGCACTGTGAGGAGCTTGGTCTGGACAGGGAGTGTTCACCTGAGGGTCTGACCTCTCTCCCTGAGCAGCGTTTCTGTCCTCTCTGCCCAGCCTGCTGTGCCCCACAGCTCTGGGGATGGAGCCTGCCGAGGGGAAAAGTACTTTATTTCGGCAGGTGTGTGGAATTCCACAGTGGCTTGGGTTCAAAGGACCTCAAAGCCCATGCAGTGCCCCCCCTGCCATGGCAGGGACACCTCCCACTGTCCCAGGCTGCTCCAAGCCCCAATGTCCAGCCTGGCCTGGGACACTGCCAGGGATCCAGGGGCAGCCACAGCTGCTCTGGCAATTCCAGCCCAGCCCTCCCCACCCTCCCAGACAGCAATTCCCAGTTCCCAATATCCCATCCATCCCTGCCCTCATTCAGCCATTGTTATTTTCCATCAGGACGGATTCTCCACCGAGTGGTACTGGGCAATCCAGGGATCACGAATCCTCTGCTCGCAGCCTCCCAGAGCTGCCTGGCTCTGGCACCAATCCTTGGGCAGCTCCTGGGCCTGCCTGCCCTTTCCCAAAGGGTAGCTCGCCCTGACCTTTCCAGATGGAAGCCAAAGTCACTCAAATTCCCTTTCGCTCCAACCTTCACATCTCACCAAACTTTCAGTGTGGAATTAAGCATTGGCAGGGCTGCCCAGGGAGGTTTGCAGTGCCCATCCCTGGAGATGTCCAAGGAATTCCTGACCGTGGCACTCAGAGCTCTGGGCTGGGGACAAGGTGGGGACTGAGCTCAGCCTGCACTCCATGGGCTCAGAAGGATTTTCCAGCCCCTGTGATCCTGAGATTCAGTGTGATGCTGTGAATTGTTGTTGAATAATGAGCAATTCAGCTTTAAATCAATTTATTCCATTTTATGTTTGTGTCAGTTCCCATTTTGATTAACATTCAATGCACACTGGGAACAAGGAATCTGCAAAAGCCTTAATTCCAATAAACTCTGTGTTAGGAAAAATATGTACCCATATTAATGCTCCAAGTAAAAATGTGGAGATTGGTGGTGCGGGGCCTTCAATCTGCCACATCAGCAGTTTGCCACATTTTACTCTTCTTTAACCTTCCAAAATCCAATGTGGATTCTTCCTCTTGCCCCTCTCTTCTGCTTTGCCTTTTCCTCAGTATCGTCCCAGCATTTAAGGACTCCGGAGCTCTGCCCCCAAATTCCATGTTTTCTTTCCATTTATGAAGTTTTGGTGACATAAATAGTATTTATTCAGAAAAGGAACGGATCAGAAAATAATGAATTGTCCTCCTGCTTCCATCTATTCCAGCTCTCCTGGTCGGCATCCCAGGCAGTATCCCACAAATAAATGGGATAATCTCATCACAGCCTGCCTCTGTGGGGAGCTGCCCTTCTGGCTGTGCTCTGCGGAAGGTGGAACTGCTGTAAGAACCTGCTAATTTCCCATTAGTGCCCTAATGAAATATTTAATGCGATTAATCAATGGAGCCTCATTAGCCAGGGAGCGGCTCGGGCTGGGCTCCGGTGCCGTGGCTCGCTCTGCTTTTGCGCGGCTTTGGAGAGCTGCGTTTATCCATCTGCAGCATCCCTTCCCGGGAGCTGCTGATCCACAGCGCTGCTCTGGAGCTTGCAGGGCTGGAGAGGGGCTGGGATTAACCTTCGTTAATCAAGGAGGCTTCACTGCTCCTCTCCACAGCCCTGGATGGTTCCTCTAGGAGCCCTGGCCAGGAGAGCTCCGTGAGTCCATCAGCAGCTCCGGAGAGGCAGAGGGAGAGCAGGGCTGGCAGTGCTGGGAGCTGCAGCAGGAATATCTCATCTCATCTCATCTCTGGGGGTTTTGGCTGGTTCCATGCTTTGCTTGCAGCAAAATGGGGCTGTGAGAGCCACAGGCAGCCTGGCACAGCCTCCCTGGGGCTGGGCTGACCTGCTGATACCTGCGGCTCTGGAGAAGGGTAGGCAGGAATAAAACACAGAAAGAAGCATTTGGATCTGGTTTCTGTTTAAAAGCAATCTTCAAATGCACAGAAAAGGATTTTTTTAAATTTTTTTCACCACACTCCATATTTAGCTGGGATATTGGGAATTAGGAATTGCTGTCTGGGAGGGTGGGGAGGGCTGGGCTGGAATTGCCAGAGCAGCTGTGGCTGCCCCTGGATCCCTGGCAGTGTCCCAGGCCAGGCTGGACATTGGGGCTTGGAGCAGCCTGGGACAGTGGGAGGTGTCCCTGCCATGGCAGGGGTGGCACTGCATGGGCTTTGACATCCCTACCAATCCAAACGGTTCCATGGCTCTGTGATTCCATGGTTTTTTAGTCAGTTTGTTGGTTTTCCACCCCTCAGAGCAGCGGCCCATCCCTCACGGAGGGACTCCGCGCTCTCAGCTCTGTGCCCCAGCCATCCCTCTGCCTGTCCCCAGGTGTCCCTGTGCCCTGGGGGTGCTTGCTGCTGGCCATGTCTGTCCCTGATGTGCAGAACTGATTTCCCTGGATAATTGTCCTGCTGCTGTCAGGAGAAGCACAGGGAATGCACAGCTCCAGTCCCAGCTTTGTTGGCACCTGGTAATTTGAAGTGTTACTCTCCATTATATTACAGGCTCCAGCCTGGCTGAGTTCCTCTGGATGATCTCAAACACACTCAAATCACGGCTCAGTGAACATATTTTTCAAAGATAAGCCCAGAGCAAATGAATTGGATTTATTTTTAATGCTGCCTTGTTTCTAATGCCCAGTGACACATGAACAAACGATTGCCATCACTTGTCCTCTTTCTCTGTAGGATATTGCTTTGGGCAGGATAATATCAGTGTATTTAGGATTATAAATCATCCCTCGGGGTTGATATTTCTTCTGTAGGGAAAAGGCTCTGATTCAGCCTCCAGGAGACAAATCAAACCTTCCTTTTGTCGTGGCATAGTCAGGGGCAAAGCTCATGTGGTGTGACTGAGCCAGGGGCACCAGGGCACGCTGCATCTCCACAAGTGACCTTGCTGATGGCTGGGTGGGGACAGGGAGGGGACACTGATGCTCTGAGTGGTCCCCAGAGCTCCCCTGCTCTCCTGGGGTGGGCACAGGGCACTCAGGGAGCAGGGCTCAGGGTTTGCTGCTTAATCCTGGCTGGAAAAGCTGCCCTGGCCACCCCTGGGGCTCTCAGCCCTGCTCTGCACGGGGCAGTGCCAAGGCCCCGATGTCACCCTCAGTCCCCAGGGTGAGACAGCTCTGGGCAGTGACCTGAAGCTCCCTGCCTTTGCCCTCCCCTCCTCTGCTGCTGTTTAAGCACTGCTCTGTGTTGTGGCTGCTGCCGAGCCGAGGGCTGGTGCTCGCCCAGGGCCCTCTCACGGCGCAGGATCGGTGCCAGGGAAGCATTGCCCAGCCTCTCCTGTCTGTGCCAGGCAAAGGCTGCTCCCCTGCGCCTCCAGAGCAAACCGGATTAAAATATTCCATCCGCACAGAGAGAGGCTCGAGTGCATCCCCAGGTGCAGCTAAAAACGCCGTGTTTTAAGGACTGTGATCTATGGCTCATCTGGCCACATTTCCCAAGGAAAATGAGGAGCTCTCCCCGGAGGAAGGCCGAGGCAGCTTTCCTGCCAGGCAGGCTGTGCCTCCGCTGTGAGCTCGCTGCAATTCCAGGTAATGCTGCCGTTGGAAAGCGCTAAAAAGACACCGGGGTGGTCCCGGAATGTGGATGAGGTGGGATGCAAAAGCATTAAAGCTCATTTCCAGCTCAGAGGCTCTGGCATGGGAAAGGAGGGATGTGCTTCCCTGGGCCGTGATGGAAGGAGAAGTGCTCGGTGTTTTCTGCCAGGGCATGGTGGGGGGGGTTAGGCTGGATTTTGGGAATGATTTCTTGCTCCAAACAGCCCTGGCACAGCTGCCCAGGGCAAGGGTGGAGTTCCCATCCCTAGGGGGATTAAAAAGCCATGTGGATGTGACACTTGGGGACAGTGGTGGCCTTGGCAGTGCTGGGGAAAAGTTGGACTTACTGATCTTAGAGCTCATTTCCAAGCTAAATTATTCCATGTTGCTGTGGCCAGATCCTGCCCTGCTCCCTGGGAAACCCTCGGACATCCCCCACTGGTGGCATCCGGGTGCTCCATGTCCTCAACCTGTGCTTTTTGTCCCCAAACTGAGACAGCTGAGCACAGGCAGAGCAGCTCCTGAAGGCTCCTGCAGCCCCTGCCGAGGGGTTTCAAGGAGTTGTGTTCCTTTTTTTTGTTCTTTCCATGGATCATCTGGTTGCTGACATTTAGCACCCGATGCCATATGTTGTTTTTCCCGGAGCAGGGATGTGCGGCACCGCGAGGAGGGAGCGCTGGCGTCCTGCCTGAAAGTGGAGCACGAGAGACTCCTCCTCCT